>VZRQ01004023.1:297789-330961 GCA_013397975.1 Machaerirhynchus nigripectus | reverse complement strand
CGCGGTGGCCTCTGCAGGTGCAGGGTAGCGGCGGCTTGTTCTGCCCCTCGGCAGTGTTTGCAGTTTGGGGCTGCTCTAGTCTGGGAAGGGGTAGCTTAGAAGAGATGCACATCCTGAGAAGTTTAATATAGAGGCTTTCACTGAGAAAAAAAAAAAGAATAAAGATATTGCCCATGTTTGCAGTAAATACAAAGGGGGAGAAATGGGTTCGTTTGCTCTCAGTGCACCTCTCCCGACATGCTGTCGGTGTCCCTGAGCCGGCTGTCGGTGCTGTCCATCCATCCTCCCACCAGGGACGGTCCCGGGCTCTCCGGTGACTGGGGCAGAAACCCCTCCAGGCACGGCCTCTGCGGCGGGGACGGGATTGACACCAGCACCCGGAGCTTTAATGCGTTTTTTGCTGGTGCTGAAAGGCAGAAAGTGGGGCAGTAAACGGTGGGAGAAGACAGGAGCTTGGTGCAAATGGGGGAGAAAAGAGCCTGCGGTGTGAAGCGGGGAGAAGACGTATGGACAAAAAACTTGGTGGATTTGGGTCTGAAAGGAGGTATAAAATACGATGGATGTTGGATTGCACCCTGGACACTATTGATTAGGGGGAAAAAAAAACCAAAAAACCCACACCCAAACAAAACAAGTCAGACAGGGTGGCTTGGCAGAGCCAGGGAAATGGGAAAGAAGACACTGAGGCTGGGAGACTGCAAGGAAAATGGCCTGAGGAGACAGGAGCTCTGTGCTCAGCAAGGAAGGGCCTTCTGGAATGACATAGTCCAGTTTCTGCTGCTGTGGAAGAACTGAGAATTTTGAATGATCAGGCTCTAAGAGACATCCCCAGCCATGGGGGAAGAAAATGAAGTCTGAAGAAGACAATAAAACACACTGACCTGATATATTGGAGTGTAGATGGTGTTAATAGGAAAGCAGTTATGCACTCTTGAGGAAGTGGAAATCATGCAATTTGTTATCAAAGGGCAGTTAATTTCTCTCAGTTGTGTGCTTGCAATCCTATACTTTCCCATAGAGTGTCACAAAACCAAAGCTGTAATGTCAGGGCCAGCATGGAAACCAGGGCATCGAACAAATGAGGGTCCCCCACACGAGGGCTTTTGTGGTTAGCCAAGCTCACTGCTTCTTTGCATTTCTTTTTGTGCTTAATAACCACACCTAGAGCCCACTCACCATGCATGTTACATACCTGTCCAGGCATTAGTCTAAGCATGGTTGCATGTGACTCTCAAAATTAATGTAATTTCAAAACAGAGTAAATTTATATTTATCCTTTTGGCTTAATTATCAAAAATTATTTAAAGAAATAAACTTTTCACAGCTTTAGTGCAAAGTCCTGTTTTTAAAAAGTGATCTCACAAGGAGTTAGGAGCAATTACATTAGGAGGATTTGACTGTTAGGAAACAGACATTGAATTAAGCTTTAATTAATTGAAGAGGAGAAAATTATTGGTCTGTTCAGGTAGTTCATGCAGTGGAATGGCACCTTTTGTATCTTCTGAAATATTTACTTCAGGACTTATGTACAAACATTGATATGTTCCAACACTCCCTTGTTCTGAGTGAAAAATCGTGAATATCTGGATCTCTTGCTTGCACATAGGAAATGGGCTCTGAACCAAGTGGATGTTCTGCAGACATAACGGGAAGGCTGATTAACTTGTTTCCTTTGTGCCAATTTCGTGAAGGTTGGAATGAAATCTAATGGTAACAATCATAACAAGCAAATCCTTTTCTGTTTAATAACACAAGAAAAATAGCAACCAGTGTGGGATTAAAAGAATGGTATAGTTTATAGAATTCGGCAGAATGGAAAATACCTTGCTTTGCTCCAGAAATCTCATCATTAAGACCAGAAAACAGATTATTCTTTCTCTGTTTGCTTCTGGTTACTTTACCCTCCCTGTACTTCATCCCTGCCCTTCATCCCTGCCATATAACAGTCTGTCACGGGCATGTGGTGGTGTGACATCATTTTACACAATCTCAGTGGGCTGGGCTGGTGGTTTATTGTCATTGTCACACAGTCACAGAGGGACTGATGCACCTGCAGGTGCAGGAAGCCATGGGACAACCACAAAGTCTGCCCAAGGGGTTTCTCCCCTTGTGTGGAGTCCTTGGGGAGACCAAAGGATCAAATTCCACCTCCGAGGAGCTGGTACAAACACCTCGTGTTCATGTACAGGAAGAGGTTTGTCCAACGAAGCTCACACTCTCCAGCCATCTGGATGTGATAAAAGGTTGTGAAAAGCAATGTACTCCTGCATTTTTACAGTGATATTCTCCTCTTGCACAGCCAGCTGACAGAAGCTTGATTTTGGCACTGATCTCCCTAAACAGAGAATTTTTTGGCAGTTCCCAAAGCCTATCTCCTCTTCATAGCTCTGGAGGGAGCAAAATGAAGCTCTGTTCCTCTCATGTTTAGCAAATCCTTCAGGTGTCCTTAGAAAAAAGTATAGTGGGGGTCAGATGTTGTCTGATTCCTCTTTAATTCCTTAAGTTATTATCTTCAGTACTTGTAGGATTCAACCTCTAACAAATATCCACTGCATATTATTTATAATGAGTAATTTCTTTATTGATTGTGGCAGTCTTAACAATAAAATTTACGTGATAGTTGGACTTCAGTAATATAAGCTCAAACTCACATTCTCAGCTGTTTTCCTTTAATGAGAGAAGAATGAATGATTGTTACCATAATGCAGAGAAAACGCCGTACCCTCTTGCTTAGTAGAGAGAGATGATTTTGCAGTTGGCATGATTTTGGGAGCCACTGATGGATGGCAAGCTGATCCTGGTTTTCTAAGACATTCGCATTCCTTACGCTTATTGCTGGATGTGAGGAGGACTGCAATGTTTCTGTACAGCATTACAGGTTTACTGCATGTTATACTGTCTGACATCAGTTGTTTTAAGAAGGTATTGACATGTACTGAGAGCAAATACGCAAAACCTTATAATTTCTTTTTAAAGCTTTTGTTCATTACGGAATATAACTTCATGCCTAATTTTATTTGCATAATATGCTTAATCCTTCATGAATCCTTTAGCAGTTTCAGCATACCTATATCTGTAATCAAACTTTTACTGTATCTGTAATCAAATTTTTCTTAGCCCTGGGACATGCCAAAATTGATGGATGTGTGTGGTCAGAAGCAAAGTGTCCACTTTTTACTGAAGCACTGAGTAATTTAATGCTTCTGATTCTTGGTGCAGAAGAGTAGAGGTTGTGATAAAAAGAAGAAAGAGATGATCCCTAGGACGTGCAGTAACCATGACTTTATTCTAATGTATTTTTACTTATTATTTTAGATATCTCTAAACAAAAGGGCAATTCTTCTATTTTCTCCAGGGAAAAGATTATGGCAGAGCCGATTATTCCTTCTCAGGAGGCAGAGGAAAGATTTGGTTCCATTCCATGTGGAAGGGGTGGAAAGAGGAATGTATTAATGCTGGCCGGAGAGGTCCCAGATTCACTTGGCAGAGGGGGATGAACAACAGGGACCTTCTTGGGACTGTGCCAGCAGCTGAGAGTTACAGCTATTCACGAGTTTTCCTTCTCACACAGCCCCAGTTTGTAGCCTGTGGACCGAGGACTTGGGATCCGGACACCGCAATGAAGACCATGGACTGTCCAGCACAGAGTGACATCTGCAGTGCCTCAGCTGCGTGTGAGTCTGCTCGGGGGCAGGGCAGGACGGGCTCCCGGCAGCTCTGCGCTGATAGCTCCGAAAAAACACTTCTTATCTAATCCCTGAGAAGGCTCCGAGCAGATGGCAGCGTTTCTGTGCTGTCGGGTTTCTGGGGGAGGTGGTGGTAGGAAACCAAACCAATAAACGCTGCTGAGAGAAACTGCTGAGTCAAGACTGGGGAAATCACGTGAAAAGCCAAAAAAAGAAAGCTTGGTGGGGAGGTGAAGGGATCAGAGAGCAGGTTGCAGCAGAGAGCTGCGAAACTTCCTGTAAAACCGTTCGTGTCGTGACACAGCTGGAAAAACACACTCGCAGCGCAGGCGGCCGGAGCAGAGGCGCTGGCGTTTCGTCACAGCCTGTTACACAAACAGCCCGCACACAGCTCGGGTTAATCGGGTGCTGGAGGCTCGGGGGTGAAAGCAAGGCAGGAGCTGGGCCTTGGCACGGTGCTGGGGCAGCAGCTGCCCCTTCGCTGTGCCACTGCTGCCCCTCGGTGCTGCGGGGTGCGGGGTTCAGGGTGAGGGGTGCCAGTGGTGTTGGGATGCCCGTGGTGCTCAGAAGCATTCCCAGCGGCTGCTGGATGTGGTGTGTGCTACAGCACTCAGCGGCTGGGTTAACATGTGGCAGGAGATGAGATCTATGCATTTTGAAGTCAGACCAAGCTTCTTGTAGATGTAACTCTGTTTAATGTGAAAAAAAAGGACTTGTTTGACTGGCAACATGTTCTTTGGGCTTGTTACAGCAAAGTAGAGAAGTGTCAATACTCTTGCTTTTGTGGTTTGATCGACATACAGTGCTAACTTGCTGGAGATACATCTGTCAGCTTCAGAGCAGAAATTATGGCGTGAAAATGGCTCTGCACAGGAGGCACCTCCCACTTCCAGCTCTTATGAAAGATGTGTTGGCTGTAACATTTTCTGAGATTTCAGCAGGAAAAGAAGTTACATCCAAAATACAGGGCTGGGAGGGAAACTGGATATTATACAGTCATTTTCATAACTGGGTATTTTAACTGCAGGACTTCAGTGCTACAGGATCCCTTGTGACCCAGAATAACGTTACATTCCTTTTACAGAGAACATAATGATATTTGTAGTTAGTCTATAGTTTCCAGCTCTGACAGAGATCAGAAATCAGGTCTGGCAAACACCAGGCTAATGCCTGTTCACTGCGTTGTCCTGAAACAGAGCTCTTTGGGGGAATGATCTCTTTCCAGTTTGAGGTTGTGTGTTTGCTTCATGCTTTTGGAGCTAGGATTTGAAGCAGCAACTGCTGCTGTAGGAATAAAAAGGGAGAAACTGAAGGGATACACACATGGTGCCAGTTCTGCAAGTGACAGCATCACAGCCCTGTGGTTGCAGAACCAGTTCAGACCTAGTCCCTAGCCCCATCCTACAAACAAGCTTTACCTGTGCAGTGACAAGGTTTCAGCTCACCTCTGCAGAGGCTGTGTTTTGAAATTTTTGTTCCTGTCTCATGCCTGAAAGCTGCACCTTCTCCCCAGCATGCACGTGGCAGAACTTGGCCTGTGCAGTGCCCTGCCCAGCCTTCACTGAAAATTAATAGAGCGGCTTTGCCTTGAGCCTCAAACTAGCACCAGCTGAAGGACTTTGTGGATGTAATTAAGGGCCTGCTTTTGACAAAGGTATCTGGTTTTGGCCATGGTAATGAATTTTTTTCAGCTATACCTCAAGCTTCAGAGACTACACAAGGGTAAAACAGAGCAGGCACTGTGATAATTTCATAGGAAGTTAGTCCAGAAGGGGAAAATAAAGCTATACATTAAGTCAACAGGTTGCTAATAATCCAGCACTGGTATTTCACACTGTATTAAAACTACTTGCTGCTTCAAATAGTTACAAGCAATCTATTCCATGTCATTTCAGATGCAGTTTACTTGCTTGCTAGCCCCTCTCTGCAAAGTTGTAGTGACTACTAAGCTTTGCAAAGAAGGACAGGAGCCCTTGAGCCCTGCAATGGCCTGGGCAGTGACCCTCTGCATTCCTTAGGTGCACAACACATCTAAATGCCGGATCTACTGGAAAGCAGTTACTGCAACTTCCTTGTTACTGCAAATATCATTAGATGGAACAGAAGCTGTAGACGTACTTTTTTGAAAAGACAAAGTTTCATAGCAAGTCATGATTACTCAGGCATTTTAACACAGAAGTACCTAGTGACATTCCTGTTTTCCTCCAGCTCTAAAATACAGGTGCTGCAAACTGACAACTGATTGTTTTAAGGAGTAAGATAAAGACCGATCAACAGTTAAAGAGAAAATTAGGTTAACTGCATTCTCCTGTCTGAGTAGTCTTATTAGGCTGCAAGAGCTGACCAAATTTTTGGTCTAACAAATATAACAATGCTGGTAACAAAAGAACTCTTGGAATTCAGCAGATAGAAGCAGAAGGGAGATGATAAGGATCAAGGAGACAATTCTGAGAAAAAGTAACATCAGTAGGTGGCCAGCCCAGCAACAATGGAACCCAGCAAGAAATCAAGAGTCCACCAACCAGAATTTAATGATTGACTTGGATTGGGTGATGAGTGTCAGGGGTATAACTGAGAGGTTTGAATTGGGGTAGGGGTCCCTCTTCAGAGGCACCACTTCGAGCTGTAACCAAAGAACTAACAAAAGACTAACTGGAAACATTCACTTGGACTTAGCATTCTTAGTGGGGTCCTAGGGTCAGACACAGTTACTGTGGCTGGTCTGTAAATCTCTAGCAATCAATAAAAATTTAGTATTTGCTGGATGTGAACTACTTTTCCTCAGCTTGAGGGGTTTATTTGCAGTGCTGCAGTATCCTACTGATTTTAGAAAATTCACTTTCAAAGTTAATTTTTTTTTCATTTACATCCTATTGCTAATTTTCCATAAGCAGCAGCAAGACAAGCTTGACAGTGGGTCATTTGAAAGGTGACCTTGTACCAGGAAACAATTACTCAACCAGAAGAAAAACCTGCTCCTTTGTAGGTTAACCAACATAGATTGTTTCTCTTCCCAGTTAACTCCATGTATTACAAGATACCCTTTGCACAAAGTTCAATGTCTCTCAACCACTCCAGTAAGTTTTGAGGTGTTCGTTGTTTAAATGCCACAGTATGTCCACAGGCCCTGGCCTCTTTAAGGGGGAAAAGAAAAGGCAAATCCAAAGCTACCATCTTAAATTTGATTTGTCATCAGTTTTCTCAATCAGGAGAAAGTACAGTGGCATATATTGCACTTCACACAGAAGAAGATATGAAAGAATTTACTGCTGTATTTTTTTCTCAGAGTACACAGATATCTATCAGTCTCCAAACAATCATCTGTTTCTGTAGGACTATTTTTTTTTTCCAAGAATGTAGGAAATATTCTCTTTAAGGAGAAAGTGTTAGTGGAAAAGCCATCCCATGCATTTAGATGCCTCCAAGCTGTAAGACAGGCAGGAAGCACCTGAGCAGGATTTGTGGCAGATGCTTCCCAGACCTGTCTAAGCCCACCTCCCCAGGACTGTTGTGTGGTTCTGGCAGTGCAGGGTCAGCCCACCTGCAGCCCATGGAAGCCTTCCACAGAGCTCACAGGATCAGCACTTGCTCTGCTACAGCTATCCCAGTTTCCAGAAGTCAAAAAGAAAATTCAGAAACACTCAATGTCCTCCCTCCACCAAGTCCTCAGTGCTCCTGTACTGGGAAGGGCCAGGCTGGACACAGTCCTTCTGCTCAGATTTAATCCAGCAGTTCAGGGTGAAGAAGAAAAATCAAGAAATGGCCAGTTGGCCATTCTTAATAAGAGAAGCAAATTCCCTGTCCAGCTCTGTCCTTCATACTTGCATAATCATTCTAGCAGCATTAAAAAAATGATAAACTGGGAGACAAGGAATATTCACACAGCAGAAGTGCCTCCTCTAGGAGCAACAAGCCACCACCTCCAGTATTTCTGTGTATTTCTGCCACTTGTACACATTCTAATCCTGATTTAGAGTCTATGAGGATGCTTATTTCCTTCCCCTCCAAGAACCATAGAAGACTTAGCAAGAAACCCAAAATAATAAAAATTCAGGAATGGAAGCCACTTAGAAAACTCAAGGGATTTTAATGACTGAATGAATAACGAACTACTTATTATATTTAAGTAGCAAACAAGTATTTTGCTATCAGAGCACAAGCTAAAGAATTTAAAGAAGCCATAAACATTAGTAAGCCCAACATACAGAACTTGGAGTAAGAAGGCATTTTACACACAAGAGTTTATCAACACAAAACTGTTTAATATTTATTAAATGACACAAAATACCTAGATAACAGACTCACTCTCTGAAAGGACATGTATTTACATTATTTACCAACTTAAGAAAGACTCTCTGTACCCATATCAGACTTATGAAACATAAAAAAGGTTTTGCTGCTTTTTGCATCGAAGGATGCAACGGTGATACATGCCCTGTTTGCAAGTCTGCATAAACTATAAGTTTTTGATGCTGTGAAAAAGCACAATTTCATATTCTGGTAGCTGAGGGAAGAGGCTTCTGAAAAGTAACAGGGTTAGTTTTTTTCCCCCCACTCCAGACACACTCTCAAGACTGTTATACAAAAAGTATATTACATTTTTGAATGCTGCTGTACTCTTACAATTTTAGTGTAACATTTCAAAGAAAATATTCTTCCTACTATATGAGAGCACTAAAAAAAAAATGTGGTATTTGAATTTTTTTTAGATGCACTTTTTTTTTGTTTTAAAAGAAAGCATTAGGGCAAATGATATGTCTAGGAAAAAATGAAAGGCTGACAAAAAAAAAAAAAAAAAGCTGAGACCAAAATATGAAAAACAGATAAAGAAACTTAAAAGTTTGCTAGGGTTTTTTTTTTTTTTAATGAACTATTTACTTTGGCACCTTCGTGTAAACTATAGAACAAAACAACGTTTACAACACATTTGCAATTACAGCATTTAAATAAAATGGTCACTTTTGAAACCAGCCAAGACAAAAAAATAGTCCATTTATGGGTATAAAGATTAAAAAACCTAAAATATATATTTCTAAGAATAAACTGCAATTTCTTATGAACAAGGTGCTATAAACTGCATGCAAGAGTCAAGATTAAAAATGTGTGGCCAAACAGACAAGCTGTGTTCTAGCCAGATGAGTTGTGGTCCAAGCCCACTTCAGTTTTTTCTTACAGAGATATATATGGCTCAATAAGCAGGCACATGATCCCAGCAAGAATTTGCGGAGTTGTACGACGACAAATCTTGGCTGCAGCTTTGTCATTAACCAGGAATGAGTGAGACCTTAGCAGAAGAGATGAACAAGTTCTTGGGGAAAACCCAGGAAGCTACAAGAAGCCTTCTCCCCTCCCCTTGCTCACCCCTCTCCTGGCTTAGCCAGGGTTCTCAAAGTCCATTCTTTGGGTTGCTTTAACTGGATTGGGCTTAGGGTCTGCCTCAGACTGTGAATCCTGATGAGATATGAGGACATTTTCTGTATAATATTTTCTGCATTTAAGTTACTGAAATAGACAGGATAAAAATGGAATAAACCTACAGACCTTTGCAATTCGTTGGACTGAATGTGACACTTGTGTATTGAGGGAAGGTTTTACCACAACAGGTGTTCACACATGTAACGGTGTTAGCTTTATGTTACAATAGACTGAATGGAACCAGCTCAATATATCATCTCCTGTCTCCCAAAGAGTTAAGTCTTATGCTTCTTCTCCAATTCTCTTTAAAAGGAATCTTTTATTGGCTGAAGATACAAAACCCATACAAGAAAAAGGAACACTGAATACAAAACACAGAACTTTTTTTTTTATGGTGGGGGGCATTCTTTCCTGCCCAGTGGATCTCTATTTGAACTAAGACTTGAAGATTTGCAGGAGGAGTCTTCAAGGTTCTCACCACATAACTCTACTGTCAGTATTTGTCTCACAGAGGCAGGGGTGGCCCTGGATGTCTACCAGTGGTTATGCTGCAATAGTGTCAAGGGGCAAGGTGGATTTTCTGCAGATCACAAAGAGCTGTATGACAGTTAGTTGAGGATGACTGAAAATAATTTAGTAGGAAAATAACCACCCACATTTGCTTCATCTGTCAGCTGAGAAATGCATACAAAAGAGCTTGAGAGAAAACACGGCTGGAGAATATATGGAATTAAACAGTAGATAAAAAAAAGCACTAAGGATGGGATGTATCAGATAGAAAACACACACACACACACACTCTCACACATGCGCACCCCTGAATGTGGGATCACAGTGATAGAAGTTAAAGGTCATAGAGAGCTAAGTTACACTGCCATTAAACAAAAGTAACATCTTGCTTTCAAGAGATATCTGGTATTCCCCAGGACTATCAGTGCCTGAAAGAGGATGAGGTTTTTCATTGTGCTCTGCAACACAGCTGATTGTAGGTCTAAAGCCTGGCTGGGTAAGGAAGAACTGGTACATAGAGGAGTTCCTTTTCTGCTGACACCTTTTTTTTTTCCATATGTTCCTGGCACATGCTGCTATAAGCAATAAAAAATGTATTTTGTTGAAACAAAGCTCTACATTCAAGTGACTTACTCTCCCATGTCTTAAAAAGATGCAAAGAATGCTCTCCGGTCATCTAAGAAAATATATTTTAGATGCCTTGTAGCAATACTTACTATATGAGAGGTAGGCTTCTGGGTTCTAGGAGGCCTGCTAGGCTCTAGGGCTGAGTTCTTAAAGCTTTAAGTTAAAGCAATCCAAAGCAGGGCAGTCTTAGAAGAGCTGCCCTGTCTAAACCTTGAGGTTAGTTCAAGTTTAGAATGTTGCAAAGCAAAACAAGTATTAAAATCCATTTGCAATTTTTGTTCTTACAGCTTTACCACAAAAACAGTGTGGCTTTTCATCTGTAAATAGATTCTCTTTATTCTAGAGTATTGCTGCCAAGAGGTGAAGGCCTCCTACCCATGACTAGTAAAAACTGTCACTTCTTCCATTATGGCTGTTTTATGCTTAAAATTCCCAAAGGTGAACACCAAGTCTCACAGGCAAGCCATATAAATCCAATCTGAACTTGTTTTGTTGTAGCAGTTATTTAAGAATGGTGTTTGTATATACAGTATATATGCCCACACTGCAAACTTTGTACATTGTTTTATATTGGTACCATTTTGTCTTAACTGCAATCAAGAATATTTTCCATTAGATCAGCAATAAGCATAGCTTGGCTTATTCCCCCCCACTTCCCCCCTCAAGAGAAAAAAATCCAAGTGTGGGCATCAACCAAACCAATGGTATGTATAACTGAAATGCATTCTGTACAGTAAATTAAAAGTTTGCATGCAGTTTAAGCATTTTTAAAGGCTATTTTCTTATATTAATTAACCTTCTGTTTCCATTTAAAGATGTGAAAGATATCTGTCATATATCAAGGGACTCCTCCTCAGACCCAGAGACAAATGGAATCAGAAAGTCCAGGTACTTTCTTTCAGCTTTCTGCACATCTTACTAAATAACATGCAAAGAGTTCAACAGCATTCTTCTTAAAATGTAAATAGTACTCTTTAAATGGGCATGTTAACCACTGAAAGAAGTCCACTCTACTATACTTTTCCATTACACTGCTTTCATTCAATCATCGGTAGTATAAAGAGTCAATTAACGGGATCAACGGGCTAGTTTATCCACTGGCAACTGTGTAGGACACCAAGTGTGCAGTAAAACAAAGGCCAACATATGTTTATGCAATATAGTTGTACTGATTCGGGTTTTCTTTATCTCTTTCCATGTAGTCCCTGTCAATTAAGGATTCTATTCTCTTCTTAAGGTCAGCAGGCTGTAAAATAAAGCACATGTCAGCATTACTACTTTGCAGTCAATGCTTCTTGGTTCTTTCTTTCCACTTGAGCCAAATATCTATATTGTTCAAGATGGCTGTGGAAACCAAAATCCCAGTTTAAAAAAAATCCTTTAAAGTATCAGAGCTTCTAAAGTCTGCAATGTATAACTGATGGAAGAGAAAGTTACAAAATTAGCTCATTACCTGCAGCTAAACAAACTTTTTACAGAAAGGAAAGATATTTGCTGTTGCTTGAACTGAAGTCTAAAGAAGTGCAGTTTGTGCATCATGTACCAAAGTGTTTCTATTTCTGACTTTTAGCCAGTAAAAGACGGTTTCATTTCCTCTTGAAGCAAATGAGTTTTGCAACAGTTTGGGTGCCCTGTGATTTTGTTGAGTGAGGAACTTTATAAGAATGCCTCATGATAACAAGTAAGGAAAATTATTTAAATAATCTGCTATAATCTTACAAAGCCCAGCTGCAGTTTATGCAATACTTACAGGCCTGCAGGCACTCAATGTGGTAATACAATGGATTGAGATAGCGGGATCTTTTATTTTACATTTCCATTGATAGAAAACACCATATATTTGAATTCCAACAATGCATCGCTGTCTCTTTGAAAACCCATCTCCAATTGTACACAATAAGCCAGTCATTTTATATTGCAACTGTGGGCTTCTTCAGCTTTGAGACATTCACCAATATTTTATTTTTATTCCTATATATGTGTGTATATATAGTAACCAGTATAATCCATCCAGAAAAACCACTGTATTTCAAAAGTTTCAACCAAGTTGAAAGAATGTAACAAAGAATTGGTTTTGAGATCTGAAGCATTTTCTCCTTTGCCCAAGAATGCCTTGCCAGAACACTGCAAACAGTGGAACAGCAGCATGCAAGGAGAGCCAGCTGCTCCCTTACTGCTAACAAACTCCAGGGCTGAAGTCCTTTGGGAAGAGGTTTTAGTAGCAACTGGCACTTCAAAAATTCCTGAAAGTGAGTATTTGCCCTTTCTAATACTAAAAAGAGGCGTATTTTAGACAGAAGCACCGTTTAACTGAGGGCAGGCCAGGGAAGATAAAAAGAACTAATAAAGTTTTAGAAGCAGAAAAATCAGTACGCACCTTGACTGGAAATTTCAGCTGGTTGTAGACCTCTGACACGAGCAGGTTATGACTCAGCGTCTTGCGCATCTTCATGATCCTCACAATGGCGGCATCGATCTGGTACTGCCGGTCCTGGAACACTCTCTCTGTGGTGCTTGCCTGTTCTTCCACCTGAAGGATTCATTTAGAAAAGTTTTAATGAGAACACCAGCACTGTCAAAACAATTCTTTCTATCTCTATGACAATTCTCAGTGGAAGACAGTAAAATGTCTGTTGTCAAATATCTGACATAAATCCTTTACAAATACAAAGACTGTGTATTAAAAAACCCATTTGTACAAAGAATTAAAACCTTTGCACAGCTTTTACATCGCATGGCTGTCAGAGAAACAAGTCCACAGTGAATTTTTCATTGTTCACAAACAGTCACTAAAGCTCCATGGAATGATAAAGGATAAAAAGAGCATTTCATAATTGGAACTTCTCTTAACCTTACTTAGAGACATCCAGCATCACTGGTGTCTTAGTACAGAGGCACACTTTTAAATCACCACTGTTAGGTATGTACCGTCATCCAAATTACACATGTAACTCTGACAGAGATATCACTATGTACATGACAACCAGGGGGAAAAAAGCTTGTAAACCAGCAGGCAACAAGGTTCTTAACCCAAAGATCTAAACCCCAGAGGATTAAAAAAAATATACCGTTTCTTTCATCTGAATTTGGTTGATTTTTATCCTGAAGAGCTTATGTCTGAAATCATCATTACATGTGAATTTATCACCATCTTCCACATCTTTGCCTTTCGGGCTTTTAGTCAGTACCCTGGCTTTGCCACAAGCCAGAGATTGAAGCGTCCTTCTCAGCTCTCCATCCTCTAAAGCAGAAACAAGTTGTTTAGGTTTATTTACTAAGAACACTTGGAAGTACTCGGTTGTTTTTGATACCAACCTATCCCAGTGGCTTGCTTTATCTCCTCTAAACTGAACTCCTCCCCTTCATTAAACATGAGCAGCACCAGTGTCTGGAACAAGGAGACCTGAAGTTCTTTTTTGCCCTGTCACAAGGGAAATAAACAGACATCACCAGGCTGTTTTTTCTGGGGGATGGAGGGAAAGGGATGAGGGGAACATGAGAAACAACTCACTCTTGCATGTCAATTATTTCACTAACAGGACGTTATTTTATTCTCTTGAGAATATGAAAGAAGTTACTGGTCCCTTGCATTTACTATGAAATGCAGCACAAGCTTGAGGCCACAAGGCTGGACTATTTTTTCCTGTGACAAACCTCACGCAAGACACGTGTCAGATTACTCCAGACAAGTCTCAAAGCACTGACTGCTTAAAACTACAGTTTGGAAGACCTTTAAGTCAAAATCTAACACAAACATTAGTTTAAGGAACACAGTATAAGGAACCATAGAATCTTTGAATCAATCAAGTTTGATAATACTCGTTTTACCATTAGTATTTTTCTTAAAACAGAAGTGGTAAGCTTTCCTATTTCATGAGAAAAATTTGTGTCCATGAAGAAATGCTGAAGGGGAGTAACTGGAAACCCTTTTAAAACAACTGTGTTCTTGTGCAATCCAGAATTTTTCTTTATTTCAGTAGTGAAAAGCTTACTGTAAAGATGCTTAATGCTATCAGATGAAGTAAGGCCGTTGAAGAAACATGGCCCCTTTTCTTTCCTCCCCACTATAAAAATGAGGGCCACTTTTAATCTGGAACTAAACCCACTGGATATTTTCCCCAACAGGCTTTTCTCTCCCCACCAATACAGAAATTTGGTGCATGTTCTTAGACATTAACACATCTATTTCAGAAACTACCAACTCTGGAAAAGATAGCAGGAGGTTAAAATAATTGCAAAAAGAGTGTTAAGTTTCCCATCATAGCATAAAAAAGCTTCCCCATATATCCCTAAGGTACAACCCAGATGTGGAATTGTGAAAACAACAGGAGTAATAGAAACAATAGACTCACCTCTTTAAATTCTGCTTTTAGTACACAGTGTCCTAGTGTTGACTGCCACTGAAGTTTCCTACCACTGTGTTTTCCTAAATAAAAGGTCTTGAAAATCTCCTGCAGTTTTACCATCTAAAGAAAGAAAAATCCCAAAACACTAAAACACAATTTCTACTTTAAAAGCATCCTTCCCTCCTCCACAATCATTAAGTCTTAAATCAAGGCTTAGAATGATAAATGGAATTGCAAGAAAACAGATTTCATTTAAAAAAAGATAGTTCTGCATTTCTTTCTTTACACATATTGAAAACCAAGTGTGAGTGGATCCCAAGACGCATTTCTGACAGGCCAATACTTGTATAACCCATGATGTTCATTACCTCTGGGGGCAGGTGGACTTCCATAGGCACATAGGTTGGCCAATAACCCATGGTCAGAATATTCACTGTTAGTTCAATGTTGCCAGGGACATTCTGATTTTGCATATACTGCAAAGAGAAACAAAATAAATTGAAATAGAGATATGTTTATTATACATATTTCAGGTAGAACTGTGACGTTAGAATAGGCACTACGAGAGCAGAGAAGACAAGTGACCACATGATGTGTTTGTTGTATAAACTCAAGTTACATACAAGAAAATTAAGGTAAGAAAAAGCACTTTTCTGAAGTTCAGAGGGCACTTCCATACAGGAAGAAAACAGCAAAAGTAGTGTTTTAGCAGGCTGAGGTGAAGATCTAATTAAGTGTGAATGGAGGAAATAATGTTAAAAATTGTTTGTCATCAAAATATTACAAAATCACCCGAACTAAATGTCCAAAACTTCCAAGCCAGGCATCAGAATATAGTTAAAAAATGTCTTAGAGATGGTGTTAAAATGTTTTGTAAGTTTACAATTCTCTTATTGCTGTGGGTGATGTTTTGTTTGTTTGAAGAAGCTCGTCTCAGTTTTTTTTGCTGTGTTGCTCAGGAAAAACCTTTAATAAATCCAGTAAAATTTTCAAAAGCACAGCCAGGACAGACAGCAGACGTTCCCTCAGTACCTGTTTGAATTGTATCATTATATCTTTTGAAAGCTCCATATCTTTAAACATTCCTTCAAGTTTGCTGGTGAAAGCAGCTCCACATTCTATAAAAGAGAAAATGTAAATATTAGAAATTACTAAGTTTATTTTCAACACCTCAGAGTAGTTATTCTAAGTGTCAGAATGTTTTACGCAAGATGACCTTTCTTTAAAGACCTGGATTCTAATTAAGGTACAGAATAAAGTTATAAACAAGAAAGAGGAAAACATTTTAATGTGGTAGCTGTTTTGCAACCCAGTCGTTTCTCCACACGGATCCTTTGACTATGGTAGCCACCGGTCACTCAAACGACAATTCTAATCCCTATCAGCTGCCTTACAAACTGTCTCCTGATGGCAGAACAAGATCAAGCTCTAAAAATCTTACCCTTACCACCCAAAGGCTACATCCAATGAAACAATTAAGACCAGACTAGAGAACCACTAGCTGGTAGTGAATAACAAGTGGAAGTCATCCTTGAGTTCTCTGAGCACATCACTGATTTACTCAGCAGGGAACCTCAGCTCTATCCCACAGGCCAAGATATACTGTGCACTTTAAGTTCCTGGGTTTTTGCTTTTCCTGTTATAATTGCAAAACTAAAAGCAGATGAATCTCCTCAAAACCCACCAGTCATTCAGGACTTGCACAGAGGCTTTTGCCCTCCTGGAAAGGGGAAATACCAACAGTGCTTCTGTGAAGGCCTGTTAAAACAACTACTTTTAAAAGAAAGCTGATAGATAGAAATGATAGACAGACAGGCAGATATTTACTTACCATGTTTGAGTTTGGAAAGCATAGATTTTTCAGCGTCTACTGATGCACTCTTCCCAACTAATAGTCTCTTTGCTAGATCTTTTTTATAAAAGGCCTCAAAGACATCTTTTCCTGTAAGGGATGAGATTTGAAAGTGATCACAAAGCACTACTGGTTTTAAACAAACATTACCTACAAGAGGCCCAATTCAAAGCTCAGGAAAGCAAAAATGGCCTTCATATGAAGACTTCCACAGGTTTTGCTAGTTGCAATTTGACAGGCAAAGTAGTTAAACAGCACTACACCAACAAACCACATCCAGAGAGAACAAACACCTGAAAATGTAGCCAGACTGCGAAAATAATTTCAAAGTACCTTTGTGTTACTGGTTAAACAACTCCACAAAAAAACCCCCAATACTTACCATATATGAATCTAAATATGATCATAATTTTATCCAGCATTTTTTCAAGTTCTTCATCAGTAGCTTCTTTGTTGCCTGCACGAAGCTTTGAATCTACATATTTAGCTAAAAGAGTGTTGAAGAATAGTTTAGCACATGTTTAATATCACAGAGAAACAAAAATTTCTAAATCTAGTGTTATGAAATCTTGAAAATATAAAGGATCCTGAAATCACTTTCTATCAGCCTCATAACACCTATCTTGATACATTTTCATAGCGGCTATTAAGTTATAAAAACATTATAGCCTAGTATCTTTTTTCAGATAAGCAATGACTGCATCTTAACTTTATTGTCATATACAATGTTAAAAACATTTTGCCTATGAAAAAAATATCTTGGTTTATGTTGTGATCTCAAAGTAAAAAATCACTGCTGTTACAGATTGACATGGCTGTAATAGAAAAAAAAATCAGAAGAAAAATATGTAAATCACTTATTTAAATGTGTTGCCTATACTGCTTAATTTCTCTAGCAGATCACTATTTTGTTTTAATTTCTAGTTTCAATCAAACTAGATTGTTTGTTTTAATTTCAAATGGTCTGGTGAGCACATTACAGTTAGGGAATTAATGCAAAAAAAAAGAAGGCAGAAAGCGTCACTCCACAAGCCTAACAGCACAAGCAATTGCACAGCAGGTATTATTCACTGTGTGGGGAAACGGTTCCAAAGTGCAGAGTACCAGGCATGTAATGCACCAATCTGTAAATAATGTTCTTTGCAAACCAGAGGCTGTCCCCACACCATCAGAAGTTCAGTGCATCCTCAGCTCTCTTCACTTTCACAAATCAAACCATAGATATCTCTGTATAGCCCCTAACAGCTTTGTGCACATATGCTGGTGGCACAGTTATGTAAGCTTCTGAAAAAGTCCAATTATTAGCAGTATTCTCACATCTGGACACCAGCCAATTGCTGGAATGCCCATAATCTGATGTTCTGCACTTTTCTGTAGCCTAGCCAGTGAAGTGATGAGCAGTTTGCTTTTAATGTTTGATGATACCCTCCCAAACAATTCCCTTGCATCAGGTGGCACAGCAGATCTCCAGTTTGATGTGCGCTGTGCATGTATTAACACACAATTCCAGCATACCCCATCTGTAAGTGCATCAGCAACTCAGCACCCAAATTCTCACATGAAAGAAATTGAAATTCTCAAATGAAAGAAAAATACCTATGAGTTCAGCTGGCTTATTTGGTCTTTTGTTAATGAATGTTTCAAAGGCTTCTTTCATGGCATTTACAAACTTCTCATTCTTGAGAAAGCAAACATCAATAATATGGTCAACCTTGTCTTTAAAATCAAGAAGTTCTTGGACCATGGTTTTGTCTTTTTCAGGATTAATTACTATGGTGCTACCAAATGCCTGCAAAATAAAACATATCTTTAATTAGCCTGAATAATTAATTTAAACAAGATTTCTAAAACCTTAAGTTACCTTTCTAATGTGTTGTTTCTGGTACTCATATTAGTTCCACTAACAACAAAAGTATTACTTTATTATGTATTACTGTATTATGAAGTATTTACTATATAATCATCCTGAGACCTTGCATATTGGTTCAAAACCAACTGATGAAAAAGTGAACGGATTCAGAACTTCTGTCTAAAGAAATAAAGTTTTGCATGACAAAATTAACACACCTTTTAAAATCATCTATATACCCAGGTTTTACACAGGTAATGCTCTCACTAAACTCAGCTTTATTTAACGGTACTCCTATGCCATTCCAAAGCCTTCCTTCACAACAACCATATTTTCTGTGACATTTTCATTGAGAAATAAAGTGAATCATCCTAACTGATATTCAAGTGCTTTTTGAACTTCAACTGGTTGGTAACTTAAACTACCACTCATTCTCAAAGGAAATTCTATCAGGAAGAAGAAACGTTCTGCCATCACTAAAATAACTACTGAAGAAATATAATTGTCCCCCGAATTAACTATAAACAAGATTATAAACTCCAAATTTATTTGGAGTTCAGTAATTCAACTGAATGTTCAAGGTTTTCTTCAATAGGGCTAGAACAGTTACTGTACCTTTCCTGGGATGTTTCAAAAGCTGTGTATTAAATACATGTTTATAAGTAAATATCTTCAATTTTTAGAAAAATGCAGTAGTTTACAGAGATGACTCAAGTATCTGTATATAAACCCCACTGATACAACAGTGTTATCTGTTCCAGAGTTCTAGGAACAGTACCTTTATGTATTCAATCCAGTGCTGCAAGAGAACCTGTACTCCACCTCTCACACGACTGAATAACTGATACAGAAGAGACAGGTCTTGAATTCGGTTTTCATCAAGAAGGTGATTTAAACCTGAAAATGTGAGAATTTCAATAGAAATTAAACCCAGAGTAACCCAAAGAAAGCACAGCTTATTACTACAGTAAGAGGCCTCTTCAAAACTAGTATTTTTTACCAAAACATTAGTAGTGGTGGGGTTTTTTTTATTTTTTTATTTTAAAGTACCTGATTTAACAATGAAACACAAAATATCTGCCTGAACTGGCTGAAACCTCAAAAATCTTATTATTGCACATGACTTTATTGCACTTAGGCTACACGTACTTTACATAACAACCTTATCACAACATCTTTGCTTACTTCTGCTTTACCATTCCCTAAAGATTTGAGATGTTTACACTGTACTGATCTGTAAGAAAAGTTCCTTGGCAAGACAGCTCTGAGTCTCAACTCGAGCTCTCAAATAAATTTTACAGATGCTCGAAGGCAAGCAGCTTCAAGAAATATCTTCACCATTCACTTTTTAACTTTCTGGAGAAGGCCTGATGCTCCACAGTAAGGTTCTAAGAAAGCAGATGGGTAAAGACTGATACTCCCTTCAATGAAGAGTTTGTTATAGATGCGCAGGAAGATGTTCACATACCTGTTTCATTCAGAATCTGGCTATTAAGGACTTGATTGTTTTATTATTCAATTCTTGCTGCACCTGTTTCTATTTCCAGATTATCTCTCAGACCAACAGAGGGTTACTTGACTCCACAGAGACCATTGTAGAACTGAGGCAATGTATTCCATAGCTCAAATTATAGCATATTTTTAAAACAAGCTGCTTTTTGTTAGCAGCAAGTACTCAGTATCTCCCTTTTCTGTTACAGCTACAGTTCAAAGGCTACTCCTTTCTTTACCTCCAAGTCTTCAAAATGCTACTTAACATACTGAACTTGAGTCCCCTGCTCTAATTTTCCTTTTGCTTTGCTGTGTATCAGGAGACAGCATAGTGTCCCCTTATCTCTAACAAGGAGAATGTAGGTGTTATTTTGGGAACTGAGGAGCAAAGGGAGTTAAAGAATGATGTAGCTTGTCCTCCCCCAGCACCCGAATCCATCGCTTTCTTTCAGCACAGGAACTGAAAGCCCCAAAGCAGTAATTAGAAACATTTCTATAAAGAAGAAAGATTACCTTTCTGAAGAATGGCTGTTAAATGTTCACCTAGAAGTTGCTTTTCTACAGTAGCAATTAGTGGCTTCCTACAGAAGAAATGTTTAGAATTACTTTTCCTTTTTCCATTACTGACAGTTTTAAATCCTTCTTTTGAGACTATGTTTATTACATTATCATTGGGAGTGCTCTAATTATCTGTGGCTAAAGACCTAAAATGATTATACACATATTTATCCTTTTTCTCCCCAGTAAACAATCTTTTTTTTCTGTTTGCTGACTGACAACTTTAATTCACACAATAAGCCTGTTGTACATGACCTGTAGGCAGCTGGACAATGATTCCATCGCTGAAGAAGCTGGGGAGAATTCATCAAATAATATGCCTAATCCTGTGTTGTGGGAGGACATTCATGTCTTGGGAGACAAACCAAGGAGAAATAAAAACAGACCTCAAGTCAAGAGGTATTAAAACAAAATCCGGAATTGGCCACTAATATTGGCATGGAAGAAGGAAGCCACTAAACAAGCTAAACACTTTTAATAGCTGAAGGAGGAAGGAAATCAAAACATATGACAGTAGCAATAAAACACCTCTCTCTCAGAAGGGTCTTGATATTAGTGACCTACATTTTTTCTCAGACACAACAGCTGTAGCTTTATGTTAGAAGACCTCCACCTGACTGTGTTGAAGGAAATCCTGCCTCTAAGTAGAAAAGATTGAAGAATGACATTATTCAGTAATTTCCCAGACTCCATATGCAACTATTTTCTGTAAGTATTCAGAAGCTTTAGCTGTAGAATTTTCTATGCCGGGTCCTATCTTTTTCAGGTAGGACAACAGTTGATTAATTACATTTCAGCAGGAAAGAGACAACTGGGCTGGGAGTGGCAGCCTATTTTTCTTCAAGCAAATACTTAACAACATTTATGCCAAAATAACTAGTGACTTAGAAGAAAAGGCTATTAGCTGTGCAAGCCAAGACAGTGCTTCATTGTAAACATGGAACTGTGGGAAGTGAAAAGCATTTGATGGTCAGTCAATAACAGAAATAAATTGCAGCTACTTAAATGGCCCTCAACAGAAAAGGAGCCAAACAGCTCATGCCACCAGGCAGAGAGATTGCACTTACTGTGTGCTCTGATCTAAATAAGTGATTATTCTGTCTGCTTCTTCTTCCAAGCGCTTGTTGACATGGTGAAGATATTCGGGAACCTGAAAATGCCAGAGTAGTTTTGTATGTTAAAAAAACAGCAAGAAGGGAAAAAGAGAGACAGTACTGGTCTGACAGAAGTAGCAGCTCCAGTTTTACGGAGAAATCATTAGCACTGTGACTGAAGCCAACTGCACGTGCATTTCTCTTTTCAGAGTACTATAAAACAAAGGTCACATTATTGCCTTAGACACTGAGGCAGCAGAATATTTCTACTCCTTGACACATGCTTTGACATTAAGCACAACAAATATTGTTAAACATCCAAAATACCTCTCGTTCCTGCATAAGCCTCTGTCCCTCTGCAGCATACAGGCGATTAGTCTCTTCCAAGAATCTATGTTCGAAAGAGTCCTGATAAATCTGGGGAAACAACATGACAGCAATCCATGGTAAAGCTTACTGAGCACTAAGTAAGAATTTGAGCTATTTAGTGGTTTAAAGGTGAAACAAGTTTACTCACCTGCAAGTCAGAAAGCATGCTCAGAAGGCTTCGCAGTAAACTCCTGTCAATAGCCTCACCATTTCTTTCCCTCTCGATCAGCAGAAGAATGCCATCAATAGTTTTGTTCTGAACCTTCTGATCACTGATTATATGAGTTCTGAACAATTCTAACCCCATATCCCTAAAAAGAAAACAAAGACTGCTCAATAAATTGTTTAAGAATAAATCCCAGATATCTCTTATTAAAACATGATCTAGATCTAATAAAGAGGCCAATACTAGCATTCTTCCAATTCTTTGTTCCTCTGCCTCCAAATAACTCAAGCTGAACAAATACATGAACACTAAAATAAACTGTGACACTGCACCAACATGAAGCTACAGATTTTAAACACCAATGCAGGTATTTTTTCCTAAATAACCACGTAACTTTTGCATTATCTTTCTTTTTCAGTTGGTTGGCAGGATTTTGGAACACCAACCTTCATGCGAAAAGAAGATGATCACCCTGGGTTCCAATTCCATGGTTATCATGTTGGACAATATTCCTTTTTTGTCCATCACTTACTAATCTCTAATTCTTAGGCACGGCTTAGAAGAACTCAGTGATGTGAACAAGAAGGATCTCTGCTTTGACTGTCCCAGTTAAAACCTTCCATGAATTTGAAACTATGGGTATGGTCACACTTACGAAAATTCAGGCCCTCCATCAATCTCTGGCAAAGTGATTCAGGTACCAAAGAACAGTAGGGCATATACTCATTATTAATACTATGGGGAGCAGAAGTTGAAGTCCAAAAAAGCATATCTTGCTTTTAAGTAACTCTTTCCTTCAAAGTACTTACAGAACTTGAAATACTGTGCATGCTAAAGCAGTTAATGGGCACCCCAAACCCTTGCACTTCAATTGTTGACCAGACCCCTTCCTTTAACTGTGCAAACTGGAGACTGATGTCTGCTTCACTGAGATTTGGGATCACAGCTATTCTAGAACAATCCTATAATTTATGGCAAATACACTGGAAGTCTTCCTTTGCAACAAGCACTCGTGCATTCATCATGTAATTTACAGGTCACTATGAGGTTTATATTAAAAAATTCCACCTGAAAATCAGCAAGATTTACGCAACAGTTTGAGATGCACCCCCAAATAATTATTGTTTGTGCCCTTACCAAATAGATGGCAGCATTGAATTCTGAAGTACGTAAGTTCGATCCAAGAACAAAAAGATACTTCTAATCATAATCTGTCACGAGAAGGAATAAAACAGCCACAATCATTCTAGTCTTAAAACTGAAGAGCAACACCAATTATGCTCAACACCACCAACAACAAGAAATCCCACCAATGGGTTTCAGGCAGTGCTTTCTTGGACACTGCTGATTTATTTAATGTCTTCTGCCAATCCCTGCAAGGTGATCAATGTGACACTTTGCATATTTCTGTATAGCAAAACCGCTCCTTTAAAAATAGGTATAAAGGAGAAAGGTTTGCATAAAACTGACAGTGAGGAGTTTAGGGGTGTGTGTGTGTCCAAGATCAGACCCACATGCTAAGAAACACACTACAGGCAAGTATTCTCAAGGCTTGATTTCTAACAAACTAGATACAGCTGTATATCACAAAGAAACCTTACATAAATTTAAGACATTTCAGAAGTTTGAAAAGGGACAAAGTTAAGCAAAACAAGCTGACAAAGCAACTGGTTTTCCTCAAAAAGATAAACTTACCATTTGTCTGCAGTGATCTTGCCAACATTTGTCTATTTTCTTTAGGAAAAGGACACTATCCAATGAATCCATGAAGAAATCATTAAGAAAATCATGATTAGTAGGTGGTGTAAGCAATGAAATGAACCAACTTTATTATTTTTTAAAGACACTTAACAGAGAGTACAACAAACTCAAACTACTCTCAGAATGAGCCAGTTAATTTCTTGCAACACATTTATTTTTATTTTTTAATGAGGGTCTTTGTGTTAATAATGAGAAATCAAAATTATCTGAACAGATTTTTAAAAATTATCTAAATAGCTTTGAATGTTTTGTTTAATTCCCCATCCCTGGGGAATGGAACAAACATACATATCCCCATACCTCAAGAACCAACAATACCCAATACAGGTAAGAGCTCACAACTACACTGTAATTTCAGCTCATGTTAAGAATTAACCCTAAAATATAAATTTTGACCTTCAAATTCATCTTTTATTCAGCTCACTGCATAGTTCTGGTACTAATTAACATCCACTTAACAGGATCTCAGCCTGACGCAACTCCAAATTTCTGAGAATAAAACATTTTGGTCCTCGGAACCTGACATGCTGCCAGACCACCATTACTTTTCCAAAAAAACCCAACACCTACTTCTTGGAAGACTCTTCACTTTATCTAAGCTCGGCAAGTTCAATATAAAAAAGCGTGACATGATACAGTCAATAAAGGCTTTTTGAGCCTTGCTGCAAATCTAACATGAGCTTCTGTAAGATGTCAAAGTGTTTCACAAATACCAGTGAAACTTTCTCATAAATTTCTCAATGGTTACAGACATAAAGGAACAAGGAGTGTTCTCCTAGGTCCCACAAAGAAATGAGCACAAAACCAATTACACAAATCCTAGGAATTCAGATTACCATGGCCTAATGTCATGAACTAGCCAAAGAAATCCATCACCATATACTTGCAGGTAAAACAATTTTAGCTTGTCAACAGCGAAAAAAAGGATATTCTCTGAATTGGTGAATTTGTGCTTTAATGTGATCTTCACAGATCTGCCTCAATTGTTTGTACAAATTTGCGGAGATCTTGTAGGAGCAGAGATTTTCAACAGCCTGAAGTAAAGAGAAAGAGAAACAAAAACTAAAAAAATCTTGCTATATTCTTACACGTGGTTTTACAAGAAAAGGGGACATCCCCTCCCAGACAAGAATTCTGCTTCTCATAGCTTTTAACACAGTTAACTGCTGCATGCAAAACACCAGAGACAGACACGGCACTGCAGTGGTAACAGGAGACAAAGGCGGGCCGTGCCCTGAACAGCTCACAGATTATCAATTTAGCTGGAGTGTCAATCTCTCACATGGAACTGCAGGAGTGGCATCTCTAAAACCAAGGAAGATACTTTAATATGTTTGCAAGGCTTCATACCTCAAAGCAGTCCCTTAAGGTCTTAATTTTATTAACTGCTGTGCTCTGCAAATCACACTGATATTAGTGGAAAAGCACTGCCAGCTTAATTTCCTTTTGCAGTCCTTTCCTCATCCCCAAAAGAACATATATATACACATATGTTATCTAATCTATCCATCCACCAACTCCATGCCTGAATAAATTTAATTACAATCCTGAATACCAGTAGCATGACTACATTCCAGATGTTTACAATGACAGTCCCAGATTTCTAGATCTCATCAAGTATTAGAAGAATTATCACTGTGCTCACAGTAAGAACTGAAAGGAAGTTTAATGGGGCCACATCTTGGAGACTTAAGTCCACCAGTGTATCTCAAGACTTCTAAAATTCATGCCCATTGTCCAGAATTTGAAAGCAGCTAAACAACTTTAACTCTTTGCAGGCTGGTGAAAGACACAGGAAGCTATTACTCTGTAAAACACCTGTAGAAGCTACAGGAGATGCACATATGATTTTCAATTAATGTTTTGTGCTATTATTTACTTATTGGAAAAGACTTGAGTTGCTAGTACGACCAACTCCTTGGAAAAAAAAAAAAAGAAGACTGGAAGGTAAAGTTTGTTGCCCAGCACCCACAGGCAACCACGGAGGGACTGCATAGCTTAGAAGTGCACAGGGCAGACCTATGCCATTACACTGAAATTCCCCCAGAATATTTCCCAACAGTCCAAATAGAAGCAGACAGTGAGCAGTCACCACTAAAAGCACAGCAACAATAAAAATAGCTAAACAAGAGTTCCTTTGTTCATCCCAGAATATCAACAGGAATCATTCTGAGTGCAAGTGCACTGTATCTAATACTGGCTCTGGCACACGAAGGAGTTAAAAAAACCCCAACCAAACACAAACCAAACCTCCATGAAAACCAAAACCCCACAACAATACCATCCCACACAACAAAAACCCCCAAACCTGCATGAGCTTAGTGTCAGAAGTAAACACAGCAAGAGAGTGAATGTGCTAATTAAGACCAAAACAGGTCTGAATGAAGACTGTAAGGAAAGCCAAAATTATCACCCAAGTATGCATATCTCAATGTTTGGAAATGGCAACAGGTTTAACTCTCAGCCTCAACACTTTAATAAACACCAAAAAAATACAACAAAGTAATAGGAAAATGTGTTCTATAGTTCACTGTTCAGAGCAGGTTATGGGCACTGCTCAACTCTATTCTGCTATTGTACAATCAGGTTCAGGCAGCAAACCAGGATATAACCCGATACTTGATTCAGAAGAATAAGAGGATGGAAAACACTGAGCTTGAAGAGCCTGATTAGAACTTCAGCAAATGCAATCTTCCTAGGTTTCTTTATTTCTTCCACTTACTTTGGAGAAGGCAACTGAGAGCTGGGAAGGTGAATGTTTTGGATGGAACTTGCCTGTCACTGGCAGAACCACCATTACTCTGGCTTCAACCCACCAGCCCAGGACACCAGCAGCCTCTTTTGTGGACTTCTGGTCACCTCATCCCATCACTGTTCAACTGCTGTCTATCAAACCAGTACTCTTTAACCATGCTGCTCTAAATCCTTAAAAGAATTAACCTCTGCACTGTAGATGGACAAACGCACACAATTAACTTTTAGTGAAATAAGGGCATGTGTATTAATATACACCTGCTTTTATGGAGTGTTCATATGATGCTGAGCTTTTACATTTGTCTTTCAGAAATGCCAAAGTGTTAAACATGTCTGCTAGGATTGAGTATTTGAACATAAAGTACAAAACTTCTGCATCTTTGTTGATGATGACATGCACAGAAATGCTTTAATTTTTATGAATTTTGCTCATTTTTAAGAGATTAACCCCCTACTACAATATTATGCTTTGCTTAATTACTAGACAATGCTGATTGTATCTAAAATGTATCAGCATTGATACATGTAAAAACTTTAAGGCCTTTAGTTCACAAAATTATCTTGTTCTGAATTAGTGGAAAAAATGTTTCTGATCAGGGAATCTGTGCCCTAATGATGGTCAGAAAATCTGAAGAAGAGCCCTATTTCCTTTGTCTAACATACATGCAGTTGGATGTAGTCTTCTGGAGGTTTATTTGTTTTTTAAACTGCAGCATCTGGGTTTTAACCTGGGTTTGTGTGGTAAGGAAAAAGAACTGAACACAACACTGATGAGAGAAAGTCGGAACTTTCCTGAAGTACTTAACTCTGATTTTTAAAAAATACCTATGTATCAGGTACCAAAGATCTAGATCTCTACTTTCAGGTACTAATGTAAGGAGAATTACTCTATGAAAGAAGCATTCAATTCTGCAGCACTTCAGCTATTTAAGGATAAGAATAATTTTGCTGGCTGAGGAGGAACAAAGCAAGTACGAAGCTTGGGTCCCACAAAGAAATAAAGCTTCGAAATGTTTGCCTAGTGGGATTTTTCCAACACAGACACGAGTTAAACCAAACACAACAAGTTTAACTCCATTTAAAAAAGAATTATCTTCTTTTGAGGTGTGCAGCAGAACTTTTGCAGACTCTTTTGTAATTCCCCTCTATGTTGGATAATGGTGTCTGCCAAGGCCTATTTGGGATCAGATCCACTTACCAAGCAGCTGTTGAGAAATGACATTAGTTTAGTTAGCATCTAAAAAGACTAGTGATTCCTATTACTATTTTTAAATCAAGACATTTATTTTTAGATTTATATAAAAAACCCATACTTGATTGCACTCTATTTCACTGAGAAATATCTAAGTAATAACAATGTTGAATCACTAAGATTTAAAACAAAAAAAAGCTTATTTTTAATTTTCTGACCACAAGCAACATTAAATTAAGCTTGTGGTAAGACTGAGCAGAAATTTAAGCAACACTGTTAAACAGAAGCAAGGATTTCAATAGAACTTTGAATTTTTTAACAATTTTGGATAGCCTTCAAGCATTTAATTAACAGTTATTTGCACTGTTACTCAGTCTAGAGTAAGTAATTTACAATACCAGCCAGTACAGTCAGTTGTAATTTGCTATCACTTTCGCCAAGTTTTGCAAAAATAACAATACTATCTATTATTCTGACAAACTGTTAAAAAAGAAGTATTTCTAGTTAATTAACTGAACACTATAAAAGATTATAGTGATCTTAAGAATGCCGTGGACTGAGGAACAGCAATTTATTCTTCCTTAAATCTGTCCCCAAGCCTCGTACAAACAGGATTTTTTCCCCATATACAAATGCAGCTTTTGTTGAAAGGGGGAGGGCAGGGGAAAAAGAGACACTAAAAAGAGGTGGTGCTAAGGCTATATACATACACAGAGGAACAAATGAAACAACTAACCAG
Organism: Machaerirhynchus nigripectus; assembly: GCA_013397975.1. Lineage (NCBI taxonomy): Eukaryota > Metazoa > Chordata > Aves > Passeriformes > Dicruridae > Machaerirhynchus > Machaerirhynchus nigripectus. The sequence continues at coordinate 302,552 of VZRQ01004023.1, read as the reverse complement.
GTAATAAAGGCTTTAAAAGTAGAGTAAAAAGTTCAAGTGCTTCTTAATACCCAGCTAAAGCAGCACCGTTGCTATGCTGCTAAAACCGCAAGTGACGTTAGTAGGGAAAAGGTAAGCAGGGAGAAATCTCTCCAACACATTCAGCTGAAAAAGCAGAAGTTGAGCTTATAAAAAAAGCATTAGGAAATGCTGTTCAATCTGATCACTTCCTAAAGTATTTAAGAAAAAACAATCAGAGCTGTTACTGGCAATGAAGTTTGATTCTCAGTTGTTAGAATAGAGAGAATGCTGCAATGCCCAAAAATTACAATCAAACAAAACCAGCACAATTCATGAAGGAAAAATGGTGTTCTATTTACGTACAAGAAGTTAATAAAAAGTTTCAGTTTTTAAGTGATCTGTGATACCTGATGATGAACAGATACCTTCTTCGGAAAAGAAATGATATTTTAATAGAAATCATCCTTTTCTTAGCTAAACACCAATATTTGAGGATTCCACATTTCTCCTTTAGCAGACAAACACCAGAACCCCCTAAACAGAAAAGGGAATATAGCTCCTGGCCTTATTTAAGTCTCATCAACTGCCGCAAGGGAAACCAGACCATGGATTTTGTTGTGGCAAGTAAAAAAATAATAAACAAGTTCGATGCTAGGTCTTGTGAAATTTTTACTCATGATTTTAAAATGAAGAAACCATTTGGTGACAAGTTTTTCAATGACAAAAGCAGCTATCAAGCAAAATGCCATATTCCTACCACCATATCAAGAGTTTTAAGCAAAAAAATCTGAGAACAAAACAAAAAAAGCCCTACGCCATTGCTTTTACTTAACGCACTTACCTGATACAGCTCTTCTAAATTGTACTTAATTGAAGTACTGTTCTGGATAGCTTCTACAGCCTCTTTCAGTTTTTGCCAGGTTTCATCCGTGTAGTTTTCAGGCAATTTGGGTTTATCTTTAAGAGAAATTATATAAAGTTTGAGAAAGAATTTAGATAAAGCAGAATCTTTTAGAGAAAAGGATGTAGCTTTGAGGAGAAAGAGGTATGGGCTGATGGTCCAGCTTTTAATTTATACTTACATGAAAAGAGAGCATTTGTGTAAAAGCAGTATCTTATTTACATTTGAAAGAGTAACATATTGTAGAAATTCAGCATTGGTCTTCACATACACATCACAGCACTTGTAGCCCAAACAGTACGTGTGGTTTACAAAAATCCCAATTCTGTGCCTGAGCAGCTCAGGAAGGGCTAAAACCAGCAAGAATGATCTATACCTTTGTTACAATCTTTCATTTCCAGGACAGCAGAGCCAAAGGAAAGGGAACATGAAAGGCGAAAACGATGGATTAAAAAATACACAGTTGTGTGTATCTTAGTTTTTAATTTACTGCTCATTAATTCTACTCTGTATTAACAGTTGGAAAGAACTCCTCAAGAAACACTCATGGAAACACTGTAATTATTATACAGGCTTTATGGTCCCAAGGAAAAACTTACAATTTTAAACCAATCAATTTATGTCTTTCTTGGGTTTGGCCAGTGGGTATTTTTTAGAATTAAGCCTCTTTTAATGTTCAAACAGCTCCACCTTCCCAGATCTGACCCTCTCCATTATTTTTCTGGCTTTTTTCTAGAGATGCCCCTCCTCTGCAGCACCTTCAAGACTAAAGCATTTACAACATGCTAAGATATTCCGCAAGTCACATCCTCAGAATGTAAGAACTATTTTAAAATTTTATATTCTCGTAACTACCTAAAGTGACCGTTTTTGTTCTAATAAGCACAATCCCAAAGGGAGAAGAAAGGAGAAGAAAATCTGGGGGGGAGGAAGATGACACGAGCACATTCATGCTACCAACAGGTGAAACTGGCCCAGAGTTTATATTCTATAAAAATTGACTTTTACACACCTTAAAGTAAAAAATAGATTTTAAAGCTTTATGATTGCCTTAGAAATAACTAACAGAGAGAAGTAATTATTTTGTTATTCCAAGCATTTCCCTACAATATTGGCAATATCCCAACATTAGCTGCAACATACAGATCTAGGGAGACAGCTGACTATGGACTTGCCTACTTTCACTAGTAACTCCCGAGTATGCTGCTCAGCAGTTAACACCAAGGTTATGGATTTTATGAAGTTATTTAAGTTGTAAAGGATGTTGTTGCTATCACACTGAGATAAAGACAACGATATTAAGATTATTATTCAGTTTAGCATCTGAGAGTAAATAAAAAGCAAGACTGTGAGAATCCTGAGCCATCCTTTTTAGGGAAGTGGTTCAAATACCAATTCATAAGCAATGATGATCACAGCACCATGCAATCCATGACATTTAACAGGTATTTTAAATGTGAAAAGTTAATTTCCCTTAAAGATAACAGTGCACAAGCAACTGAAGAGCAGCCTATGATGCATCATAGGTTTGTATTTTAAAATAATCAGTCAAATTAAATGATGACGCTGTGATGGGTGGAGAACATTTTTGAGAATTCGAACCTTAAAGCAAAAAGTTACAGCGTGAGCATGAATTCTTGCAAAACATTACAGTGGGTCAAATAATCCTAATCCTTACCTACTGCAGTATCTCTACAAAACACTTGTGTCAATTATGTATTTAGAAGTTAATTTTAATGTCGGTAAGATCTTTTATCCCTCCCCAAACCCAAACACATGAGGAGAAAGAAACAATCCAAGAAAGCAAGGTGGACTATTCTGGAGGACAGCAAGAGGCAGGAAATAAAAAAAGCCCGTGATTTCCTCATCTCTATAGGGAAAACATGGCAGAATTTTAGCTAAGCTTTCTGCCTACCTATTTGTATTTTTGCTTACTAGAAAATGAAACAGCAACACATCTGAAAAGTTTCTCTACTTCACCTTGGTTTCTACTAACACTACCCAAAAGGTCTCAAACGCATGATTTGAGAGAATTTATAAAATAATGTAAACTTGTAAAGTAAGAGTAAGCTAAGAGAAAGAAAAGATACTACAATTAAAAATTACAGTGAGGATATTATAAGGAAAAAACTCTGCAAAAATCTGAACTACCTACTTTAAAGGCAAGTGGGGAAACCAGAAAGGAAATCCACCATAATAGCCTGATAATCACCTTAGTTTCAACATTTAAAACTAAGCACCGACAGATTATCCTATAAACAGACAACACGGATAGAGGCAAGACATGCAGATTCAAGGCCAATTTAAAAAACCACATTCTGTGCAGACTTATCATAAACTGGGCTAAAATATAAACTAAGCCCTGGATCAGGATTACTAAAAGAGGGGTATCAAATGTTTAAACAAAGGCGATTTACACACTTAGCTAGTAAAATCTTACACCTAACATACAAATTAAGGCCTTCTCAAGAGACAGAATGGAGTCTGAAAAATAATTCCAAGCAGCAAAGTGTAGCTCAGTATGTGTACATGACCAGGCAAGCACACATCAGAAATCATTATTCCCCTTTACGTAAGTATAGAAATGTTCACCACAGAAAAGCAATTGCCACAAAACCTGGAGCTATTTGAAAGGAACCGGTTTTCAGGCTGAAAAAAACACAAAGTCGAGTGTCAGCTTCCCACAGGTTGTGACAAATTATGGCCTGTTACCTTTAAAGTTCTTGATCACTAATTTCTTGGCAGAGCCAGGTTTACTGTTGGCGAAACTGGAAACAGTAGAGGAGGCAGCTTTGGTCAGGCCATTTGCATGGTGCCCCACAGCCACTGACGAAATTAAAAGGCTTTTATTTTTAAGCTGTTGTTGGTGCTGCTGCTGAGAAGAGGCAGCAGGAGAGGAGGAGGAAGAAGACTCTTCAGCCATCTTCACATCGAGTCCAATAAAATCCACGGAGTCCTCAAAGCGCAGCTTCTTCTGCAGGTGATGGTTGGAGGAAGCAACCCCTGAGGAGGAGCACGAGGAAGTGGTGATGACAGAGGAAGATGACGAGGAGGTGTTTTTGGAAGGAGAAGAGGTGCAGGAGGAAATGGAATCAAATTCTTCTTTTTCGGAATTACTGTTGCTGCTGTTATTTAACTTTCTCTTCTTGCAGGAGGAGCTGCTGCTAGTGTTACCATCAGTGGCAGGTCTGACCTCCTGGGCTGCAGCTGGGGGGTTGGGGGAAGAGAAACCTGTGGGAAACATGAACACACAGAAGTGAACAGGCTGAGGGGCATCAAATCCTTGTGGTGTGACAAAGAGAGGGGGAGAGTTTTAGAGTCAGTCTCTGTTTGCTGTCTCTCGGGGGGGATCTTTCAACTCCTCCTTTTCATCAGTGGAGTCCGTCCGTATTCTTTCTCCTTCGCGTTCTTCTTTATCGGAGGAATCACTTTATCTCCTCTTCCCCTTTTCTTTATTACTTTGGTTCTTCTCGTAGTTTGTCTCTTTCTGCTTTTACTCCTTCCCCAGCGGAGCGTCTCCGTTCCTGCCTCTCGCCACCCACCAGTTCCTTTCAAGTCTCCTCTCCAGCAGCAGAATTCCCCACGGCTGCCCGCTCTCCCGGGTTCTCCTTGCGCTCCCCTCCTGCTCCGGCCGCCTCGTCTCCGCCGAGCAGCAGCGGGGAGGGCTGAGCGCGGCTCCCTCTCGCCTCAGCTCCAGCCCCTCGCTCCACTCGCCACCCGCTCTGCCCCGCGGCCGCTCCGCTCGGGCCCCGCTCCCCCCTCTCCGCCTGTGCCCGCGCTCCTTGAGGGGGGACGGCCCGGCCGGGTTGTTATTGTCACTGCACGGCAGAGGGAGCGCAAAAATGGCGGCGTATCCGCCCGC
>VZRQ01004023.1:196132-297581 GCA_013397975.1 Machaerirhynchus nigripectus | reverse complement strand
CCTAGGCCTAGGCCTGGTGGCTTGGTTTTGAAATGATTTTTCTTACACTTATTTATAAACAATCGTTTAACGTTATCTTTTTATATGATTTTAATACATACGGGAGTACACTGACAAAGAGACCGTAAACTCCCCAGGAATGTTAGGATTCAAACACTGTTGAGAAATGGCTGTGGTAAAAGTAACAAACCAAGTGATGAGGTTTTGTTCCAGGAGGTTCTCCATGGACTTCAGCCGAAAGCACACACCTGCCTGCCTGCCAGCAGAGCTCTTCAGGGGAAGTCTAGTGGCACTTGTACGTTTGATAGGAAAAGATAGGCTAACTTGTCTTGACAGACACTGTGGTACATAGAGATAGGAATGTAATGTTACTGAGGCTCTTCTGAAGTATGTTTTATGACTGAGTCATCATCAGACAACTCCTGAGGCCTGGAACGTCGTGCTTGTGATGTGTAGAAAAGTACTTTTCCCAGTTTAAAAAAAACCCAAAAAACAGCAAAACAAAGCTTCAGCCTGGTTTTGACTGGCTTTAGAACAGATTGTATGGTTCCCAAGGCTACTTACATTCCAAGTCAGATGTAACAAATAAACAGGTTTGCTAAGTAAATAACACATGAGTATGCTGTAAAGTTTTCCTCCGTTCCCAGTAACTGTCATGTTCACTTAAGCCAAATTAGGTAAGAGGTGTAGAGATGTAAGAGATGCCAAATTTCTACACATTCTTGGTTCATTGAAAGGATTGGATTTATAAAAAAGACATGAGTAAGTGTCCCTCTTCCTGAAGCTGCTGTCTGTGCAATCATTCAGGGGCAGAACGGTCAATGACTTTGTCCCCCATATTCAGCTTCTGGATATGAGAGAGCAGGTGGAGAAAAGGTAAAGTTCTGGGGATCCAGGAAGAAGCCAGATGTGATGGATTTTCCCCTTTTTCTATGGAAACTTATGGGGGTGAAATCCTAAGTCCTTTCTATTTAGCTTGTGATCCTGAGGGGTGGTTTCTGTCGAGGCTGTAGGGGTTGTAATGGCTGTAGTTGCTGGATGTGCCTCTTGCTTTGTCAGTCTTGTCCAGGTACCATACTTTGAAATTTTTGGTAGTTAAAAGTGACCCTGCAACCAGAGCAAATGTCTCCAGCTTTTTGGTGGTGAGGCTGAAAAGTAACACTGAGAGCTGTGTTAACGAAGTCCAGCATAGGTCTTTGGAGCTTTATTCAAAAATCCTCTGTACAAGCACATTTAGATTGGCTGAGCAGTTACCTGGCCCTGAAGTCTGCAGCTACCCCAGCAAAAACCATTTGGAAGAGATGATGGAGAAGCTGAGACCAGACTCAAAAGTTAGCTCAGCCCTGAAGGAAACCAGTGTTCTAACTGCTTTAAGGTAGTAGAAGTACAGAGGTAAGACATTCCTCGTGACAAAAGCAATTTTTGAAAATTCAGGCCTAATCTGGCTGTTTTAGGCAGGAATGAAGCTAGTGGCTTAGGTGGCTTCAGTGAGATGTGCTGTCTTGAGTCTCAAGAAGTGTAAAGTTTACCTTGCATTTCTATCATTTGAGGTAGAATATGATGAATTTTTCATTACAGTTTCTAAAAATTGGTTGTTTGCATGGTGAAGTATTATTTGATGAAATTTTTCTGAGGAGCACTAGATGTATGGAATAGTTTGTCAGTGTGATAAACTCCCATTCTCACTTTCTAATCTGGGCATGAGCAGTGTCACTTTCAGTTAAAATTGAATTCTTGATTATAACTCAGTATTTTTAGTGATGCTACAAAGTAGGCGAAGGTGGCGTTTATGAGTTAAATGCTTGACTATTTATGTAATGCAATAGTTCATTCCTATCCTTTTAAAAAGTTATTAGTGTTTGTTCCTGACACTGTACTTCACTATTTGAATGATACTGGGTATAAAGCTTGATTTTACTTTGTTTGACTGATACAACTTTTAAGTATTAGGTTTTAAGTACTTGTTATAGTATCAACGGTGATTAAATTGTTTTGTATGGAAAAAAGACCTTGGTTGTTAGCGTAATGATAACCTGGTCTTTTGTGTCCTCTACTCCCTCCCCTTTATGCCAGTGGTAGCATTTCCATGACTCTAAAAAGAAACTGGGTGTTCACCTGTATGGCTGTTTATATAGCAACCAACAGCCTAAAGAACAAACACACGTCTGCTCCTCAAGGACTGAAAAAGCAGTGTGGTAAATTCTGTCTGCCTACCGTTTTCTATTCACAATTGCTGCAGCCATCAGCAAAACCTAATTTGATTCTAATAAATGGGACTGAGGACTATGGATGGTCCTCTCCACCAAAATCCATCTCTCTGGCTGGCAGCCGAGATCTTCTCTGCAAGCCAGGCTTCTTCTGCTCCCTCCCCACCTTGAAGGATGTGGCACTGTCACCTGGGACTGATTCCCTGGCCGGCTCCAGTATCTGCTGTTTGACAAGAACCCAATTTTTCCCCCCCGGACTGCTGCTGATAGGATCTTGTGTCCTGCTCTGAAGCTGGTGGGAGGATAACTTCTGCTCTGCTAGTTTGAAGATGGCCGTGTTTTTTCCTGTTAAACGTATTTTGTGTTTAAATTATGTCAGCAGCTATTAGCACTTTGCTCTTCTTATTTTACCGAAAAGCGACATATTACCTGGGAAAACAGCGCCATGCCTGTAAGTACGGAGCACCTGGTTGTTGTGAAAGCCTAATAAGGCCGCTGTTGTGCACAGGGCAGCGGGTGGGCAGGAGATGATGCCAAACTACTCGCACAGGCACCGCCTCGCCGCACGCTGTGCTGCCGGGAGGCCCCGCCCGTTCCGCGGTGANCGGCCGGAGCCGCGTGTGAGCAGCGCCGAGGCTGTGGGTGCCCACCCGCCCGCCGGCCCTGGCCCGCCGGCCCGGCGTCCCCCGCCCCCAGGATGTTCAAGAAGTGAGTGTGGCCGGGCTGGGGGTGGTGGGAGGCGCGGGGGAAGGGAAGGGGCCGGGCGGGCCCGGCGCCCCTAACTTAGCCCCGGGCTCGGCGCTGCGCTGGTGGGAGCGGCCCCACGGCAGCGCCACCCGCAGCCCTCGGCTTTGCCTTGAGCACTCGCTCGTTAAGTGGAGCTGAATCATTAACTTGCCCCAACTTCGGGTGGTAGAAAGTGCCGTTCGTATTTATGTGGTGGAGGCGAAGAATTCGCATCGGAACAGGGCTGTGGGTGTTTGTGTTACCAAAAAAGTACTCTTGGAGTTAAATGAAATAGCATTGTGTGCCGAGGCTTATCAGTGAGACTAAACACATGTTTTGTGGCCATTCAAAAAGTTTAGGGATGAAGACAGGCTACTAAGGGGGGGACCCCCTGCCTCCCCCAGCCCAGTGTTCCCAGGGGACAAATTTAAGCCTCATGGAATCCTGCATTTGAAAGTTGGACAGTCGGTCTGCTTTTAAACTTTAATAGTGAGTTTAGAAACATTTCTGAAGACAGCTGCTGAGAAATGCATCTTTTGTGCAGCAAATTGTGCATTTCTAAAATACTGTCGCTCACTTGACAGATTTGATGAAAAGGAGAATGTATCAAACTGCATCCAGCTGAAGACTTCAGTTATTAAAGGTATCAAGAATCAACTGATAGACCAATTTCCTGTTATTGAACCATGGCTAAACCAAATCATGCCAAAGAAAGACCCAGTTAAAATAGTAAGATGGTAAGTATCTTTTCTCTTAAACTTTGCTTTCAAGGTGCTAGGATTGCTTCCTTCATGCGTTTACTTTGTACAGTAGATGAACTTACCACTTCTGAAAGGCATCCATCATTTCTTGATAGCTAATAGTCCGTGTTATACTCAAACTAGGAAGTTGGCATGTGCTTATTGGGCTTCAAAGGCACATGCTAGTAGGATGCTTGAGGAACTTAAAAATGCTGCCTAGTAGTTAATGTGCAGTGTATTCAGGGTCTCTCCAAGGATCAGCCTGTCGTTGAAGGGAAGCATTCAGTTTTATGGACATGGAAGCTCAAAATTGTTTGGTTTCCTGTCAGTAACATTTTGTATTATTTTTGGGCTTCCGTATATTATCTTGAGTATTTTCTCTTTTTCTAAATAGAGGGTAGTACATTTTTGCTGAGTTCTCGTTATTCACTCTTTGTATTGGGTTCAAAAAGCAATGCTGAAGAAATGCAGTTTGTGTATTTTGTCTGTAGTTTTCTTTTTTATCAAAGGGGGAAGAAGTGAACAGGAGACCACCGCTGAAGAACAAGTCATACAAAAAGATAATATTTTTAGTTTTAAATTTTGTTGCTAATTGACTGTTATTATTCTCAGGTGCTAAGATAGACCAGACTCTAGAAAGTAAAATATTGTATTTAAACTATAGAAGGGTTAAGTAGCTGTTGGAATTTTTTTTTTTAATCTTGCAGTCATGAACATATAGAAATCCTCACTGTGAATGGGGAGTTGCTGTTCTTCAGGCAAAGAGAAGGGATTTTTTACCCGACGCTAAGGTTGCTTCACAAATGTAAGTTTCCTGAGGGTGGTAGTGCTTGGAAGAGAAGGATGACAGTATGCATCCACAGGACATCTGTATAACCAAATTAAAAAGAGCTTCCATTGCATATATTCCATGCATGTGTGTATTCCAGAATAGAATTATATTCTATTCTAATATAATAGAATTAAAGATACAGTGTACTTTCTTAACTGGACTTTATTAATTTTCTGTTTCACGTCTGTGTGAATTGCTTCCATGCTATATGCTAAGCAATCTGAACTTTGATAAGTAAGAATTAAATTGTGCAAAGCTCTGTAAAAAAAAAAAAATCTTGAGAGGTTCCCCTAGGACAGAGATAAATATTTGCTATTGTTGGTCCCTATCTTTTTTCTTTCAAGTCTTGTCATTATACAAATACTTGTAAGTTCTTACTAGAAAAATATTCTGTTTTCCTGAGTTTAATGATGCAATGTATATGTCTCCTGTAGGAACTTAGGCTGCATGCTTTTTACTTTTTACAATTTACTCTTGCAGTTTTTTTCTTGCTGTTCTGCTTGATTGTGTTACTCTGTTTTGGATCCCAAAAAACATTATTCAGTCAGATCTCAGTGTTGGAAATACTTCAAGAGGGTGCCTGCACTTGAAGGATGGCTTGGAGAGTTGTCAGCTTTCATGGATTTTGTCCATCTTTGCCTTTTTTGTTCTGTTAAACTGTTTTTCCTTCATGTTGGAGTAATTTGTAGGAGTACATGGAGTTTAAGGGATTTAAGACCCCTTGGTTTTAAGATCTCTTAGTAAGGGCACTTGGGTGGTTGTTTTCCCTAGGGGAAAATTGTTGCTCAGTCTATGGGTCTGTGAGTGTGCAGGAGCCATAGCCTGAAGTGCTGGATTACTTTTGGTTCTCAAATAAAAGTGTGGTGTGGGAGGACAGTACCTGTGTCCTTTTGGGTCAGTATTCATGTCCTTTTGGGATGGTACTGCCCAGCAGGAGCTCTGGTAATTGTATCTCAAACTTCCTACCCTTGCAGCACACTCTATATCTAATTGCCCCATTTAAACTGACTTGATAGTGAGCTATTCATGTTGTCATGGTGCTGTATTAATTGAAATGCTGTATCTTTCCCCTCCTAGACCCATTTATTCTCCCGCATCAGCAGGTTGATAAAGGCGCCATTAAATTTGTCCTGAGTGGAGCTAATATAATGTGCCCTGGCCTGACGTCTCCTGGAGCAAAGCTTTACCCTGCTGCTGTTGACACTGTCGTTGTATCCTTCTTAACTATGAATTATTGCTTACTGTGAGATGAGTTAAATTTCTGTTCTTGTGTTCTCAGTTGACCATTATCTGTATTACTTTGGATTTTAATTGGATTTCATAAAATAACTTGTAATCAGAAAGGAGCTGCAGAGGTTTAGCTATTGCTTGGCAAGGTTAAAATTGTTCATATTTTTTCACCCACTGTATGTTCCAAACCAAAGAACTATTCCTGCTGTACTGTTGGGTGGGCTGCTGCTCCATTAATCTCATTGGTAAGTGGAGCTCCTTAGTGATTTTATGCAGAATGGTAAAAGTAGATGAGGTGCAGTGTAATTTGTCCCCTGCCTCCTTAGTCAATCTTGTATTCCCTTTAGTTAAAGAATTCTCTCCTGTTCCTATGGAATTAGGAAAGTGTTTAGGATCAGCCTTACAGCAGTCAGGACTTGCTCTATGTGTCTGATGAGGTTAGCATATGTAAAATGAGGAATGTGTACTAATTCACTCATTCTATTACTGAGAAAAGAACCCTGAACAAATACAGCATTTATAACATCAAGCTGTGCTGCTTTTGTTGTTAGTTAGATGCCATAGGAAAAAATCAGCAGTTAACATCATGTGTTGCTAAGCTCTGAAAAGGACACATCTGATTTCAATACTTGTGTTTTTTAAATTGGTGTCTCAGTTCTTCTGTGCCTTGGAATCTAAAGTGGCCCCACAAACATGTGCTGTTTTGTTCCAGAAAGGAGAGACTGTCATCTCAGTGTTAGGCACAAAGGAAGAAATGGAGTGTAGCACTGAGATATTTTTTTCTGTAATTGCTATTCCAAGTTCATAAATACATGCTTTGTTCTACACACTGTGAATCAGTTGTTAAATTCAGTGCATTGTTTTGCTTATCTTTAAGAGCTGGAGCTCTAGAATTACTAAAAGGCTAAAAGTTCAACACTGGCTTTTGAAAGTGTTTTTGGAAGTAATTTCTTCATATTGCTTTTACTTTTCCGAAATAGTTTAAGAAGAAATCTGTTTTCCTTAGCAGTAATTTGTAGGCAATAATGGCAGAGGGAAAACAACATGCATTGTGTGTGGGAGTAATGAAGATGTCAGCTGAGGACATGTAAGTGTTTTAAAAATTGAAATATAACCCTTCCCATGTTACTACATGTTAGTTTGGAGTATAAGCACCACTGTCAAGGTTACTGCATTGCTGTTGCAGCATGTGTTGTTCAAGTACAGAGTATTGTAAGATTTCATTTTGTTGATTGGTATTCAGGGAAAGAGGAGGAGGCAGGGAATGTCTTCCATCCTTATTGGCAATCAAAATAGTTCTTCTCACATGAATATGGATTTTAAGACACAAAACATTCGTACTACTACTGAACGTTAGTATTTCTAGTGCTCTGATCATACTTTCTCAAAGATCTTGTTGAACAAAAAAACCACTTTTATCAAGTACTTACTACCTAGGCTAGGCAAGAGGTAATTTGGATTTGAGAGGATTGAAAACACTGAAGAGATTTTTGTCTGCAGGGACAGCAGAGACTCAAGTCCCGCGGGAGCTTGGTTGCCTGTCTAGTCTTTTTTTTCCTCTGTGGCCTGCTCTTTTTCTTTAGGGTGTACCCACATGCAGCGTTCCTGCTTGATGTGCTGACTAACTTAGCTGAGCCTCTTGTGAAATTTAGAGGTCTGCTCAGGGCGTAAACTGAAAACTATTTGAGAAGGAAAAGTGATATAGAAAATGGAAATGGATATTAGTTGTTCTTGGCTTTCAGATAGTGCTAAATTATAAGTAGCTAAATCATGTTGTCATTTTAAGTTCTATTAACATCTTGCAGGATGTGAGGTGCACCCAGCAGGTTTGGTGTGTGTTGGTTCCAGCCCCGTCTGTCACTTGTAGCAGTGAGGAAGCGGTTTTGCTGAAAACAAGTCGCTCTTTTTTGTGTGGTTAATTCTCAGCAGGATCGTCTCCTGTACTGGGTGACTGCTGTCCTAAGCTGTAATAGTGGCACAAGGCAGAGAGGTGGGAATGTGTTAGAGGACAGGGATGAAGTGGGACTGCAGAAACCTGGATTTGGACCTGCTGTAGCTGTTGAGGAATTATATTCCTCAGGGTTCTTTGTGGTGCTTCAAAAGACTCCAAGAGTAAGTGGAAAGAAAAGCTACTTGTGTCCCAGTTCTAAGCGTGCAGTGGTACTCTGTGATCATTGCAAACCAAGTTTCTCTGTATTCCCAGCTGCAAATACACCAGCCTTGCAGCTGAATATCCTGTTCCTGTGAGACGCAACATGAACTGGAGAGGAAAATGAAATGATATTCCTCTTTGCAGCCTGATAGCTGCTTTTTTGTGTGACATTGTTCCATAATTTTCTGGTTTAGCCAGTGGGATTTCAATCTCTTGGTATGATTACTAAACATAATGTGTTAATACTGTGTTAGTAGCATTTTCCTTCCTGGTTACTTTTGGACAAGTTGTGTAAGTAACAGAACACTTGGTGTAAATAGAGTAAATTATATTCTCCAGGGGAATGAAACTTGTTCAACTTGTTCTCACTCCCAGAAAGAGATTTGTTGTGTTTATTGTGGCAAAACTAGTTGTTGGTTTTGTTTTTTTTTTTTTAACTGGAAAAATAAACACATTCAGTGCAGACACAAACCAGTAATTTTTAAAAGATGACATGACTGAAAAGGTAGTCAATACTATAGAGGATAGCATGTCTGTAACAAGCTGCAAGTCCTTGGCATATAAATTTAGCATTTTTCATTCTTTATTAAGTAGATAGATGACCTGCAACTAGAAGTGAGGCAGCTCACCTGCATTTGATTGTGTCAGTGGCACACTTGGAACCAGAACCTGTGAGATTCCACATTCCGGTTGTCTTGTACCACGTCCTGTGCTGGGAGGGAAAGGCTCACAACTGCTGTGCTACTTTGATAGAGAAATGGTAAAATTAAGAAAAGTAGCAGAAGTGTTGCAGAAGTTCAGCAGCAGTGTCTGAAGAACTGTGTCCCACAAAGAAGTTGTAAAAATACTGTGGAAAGCTGTTGAAAAAATGTGGAAGGCAAATACTGTCCTCCTATCAGTCAGCAATGTGGGCGCATGTAATAACAAGTATTGTTTCTTGTCTACCTGCTGTGGAAGATAATGACTTTCTGGTTGATAGCTTTCCCCTTCCAACTGACAAATGTTGCAGTTTCTACTTGAAATTATGTTTCATAGTGCTCTCGTATTTAACCTACCTAATACTTCTGTACGTTTTTCTTCCTACAGTGAGAAGGTCAACAAAGGGATTGGTATTGAAAATATCCACTATTTAAATGATGGCCTTTGGCATATGAAGACATACAAGTAAAACAACAGGAACTGTTACTCCAAAGGAATGCACTTAGATTAAATGTGGACTGCTTTGTAATTCCTTGTTTTTAATGTGACTGAATGTACAAATTATTTTGTTTTGTGGCTACGCTAAATAAATCAATTGAATGCAAAAGTACTGTTAGGCTACAATAGTTTTCTAGATTTCTTTTTATTACAGTTATTTTGTTTTGTCTTAAACCTGAGTCTTCAGTGACTGAAGATACTTGATGAAAGATTCTGTGTGGACTGTGAGTAGACTATTTCAAATAGAAAGGAGGAAAAAGCCAAGAAATGTTTACATTTTTATGCTCTTCTAAAAGAGTAATATAAAGTGTGTGTGAAATATAAATATGGTTTATAAAACCTCTGAAACATTTCAGATTTTTTCTTCTGATTGACATCTTGTTAGTCTACCTGTTTCTTGAATGTGGAAAAATATTTTTTTTGACATTATTTTTTAACTTATTAACAGCATTAACTTCATTTTACTTAAGGATTTTCCCTTTTAATATGCATTTATCTGTATAGGATTTATGAACTCAGACTGATATGTGGATTAGAAATTCTTTTATGCTGGCTTATATCTGAAGACTGTATGTATGTTCAGATTTCTACCTGCCAACACTTTGATACTGCTCTCCTAGTGGAGTTTATAGTAACGGTGGGCACACTCCCAGTGAAGTGTGTGCCACCCTGGTGCCTGACGCTCTCTACTCCCTGTGTGCCGCCTTATTGTAGGAGCAGAAACAAAATCACTGTTAAATAAAGGCATGATAGCAAAACATGTTTTTCAGTGTAGCCAGGAGCAACTTTTTCTGGTGGAACTTCAAGAGCTCTCTCAGCTTGTGCACACTGCCACATGTCCATACAGCTACAGAATGGGTTCAGGAGCACTGTGTCTGTCTGGATAACCCAATCCTTTGTTCAGCATACCCAAAGCTATGCCTATGGAAAAACGGAATAATGTAATAAATTAAGGAAACTTTTAAGGTCTACCACTCATAACTGTGTCTGGAAGCATTTATTAATATTTCAAGTCTTTATTCTAACACATGCATTTACAGCAGAATGTAACTTTGTGTGCCAGTTCCTTGTGTTGGTGCTGTTCTGCAGGCTTGGTTTCCTCAGCCTGGGACCTTCACAGAAGATAGTAGCCAACGTATTCTCCATCTAAATCTAAAGCTGAGTTAAGACATGGGAGAAGGAATGTATTGCATAGTACGCGCTGCTTTTAAAATTTTGTAAAATTTACAAGACTGTACTTCTGAAAATGACAGGCTAAATCTGAAACTATCCATGTAGGAAGACAAAATTTAAGCAGTGTTGCAGAAAAAGTTCTCATCAAACCTCAGGCCTATTTTTTTTTTTTGGTAAAATGAGCTAATCTTGCTTTTTGTGGTTTGCTTTTTACCCTTCCATCTTATCTCCTGTTGTCCTACAGTACCTCAAATCTGTGACAAATGAGATTTCTCGTTGGAATTGCTCACTCTAAATCTTTCTCCTGTGACTGCTATTGCTGCAGGGGCGTCATAACTGTTTTTAGTAATCAGAAACACTGAAATCAAAGTTTTACTTCCTTTATCTGGTTTTATCAAAGTTTTCCCAGCTGTATTATTCTGTAAGAAGATACAAGTCAAATCAGGCTTAATTTATATACTAGTTTAGCAAAACATCAAAAGTACAAGTTTTACCTAGGTTTTGGCAGCAATCCTACGTGTTTGTCTTGCTGTCAGCTGAGCTCTTAAAGGGAGGACGAGAAGGTGCACTAGTCTCACCTTTCAGAAAACAGCTGAGCTGTGGGAGCGTGTATGGGCATCTGAGCAGTTGTCCTACTTTCCTTGTCAAAGACCTGAGGCTTAAAACAAAAAAACCCAAGATGTGGATATTCTCATCAGCTCTGAAGCAGCTGTTTCACTTCCGCACCTGCCCCCTTGCAGCTCGGTAGGGTGTTACAACTGGCTGGTTAAAGGTGAGATAACACAGTCTGCTCCCATGTTTTATGAGTATCGTAGTACCAGCAAAGCCTGTGATAGTCCTAGATGTAACAGATGGAGGTACCTTCCTCAAGTCTTGAAACTCCCATGTCGGGTTAGTGAATTCTAAATGGAGTAAATCAGTACTGAAGTGCTGTTTGTTTGCAGATGCTGTGAGTGGGTGGGAGTGTGACCCAGGAACTTGGGTTAAACTGAGTGCGCTCTATTGTTAAAAAAAAAAAAAAAGAAAAAAGGCATCAAAAAACCTCAAACCAAACACCAAATTGCACTGACAATTAACCAACTTCTTCTTTGTAAACACTATTAGCACCCTCTAACAGGAGTGAAAATACTGAACCTTTATTCTAACATGCTTATAGATGAAGTGAAATTTTAAATGAGAAATTAATCTTGTGCTAACAGACTCCCTGACCATGTTAATACCTATTCAAATACAGTTTTGTCTGCTTAGAAACAGTAGTCCAAAGGGCACTTGATATTACTCTGCTGTAACTTCCTGAGATTTCTTGTCACCGTGCTTCCTGCTAATTCCTTACTGTTAGAAGGCTGTACATGAAGTGGCAGGTTCTGTATAAACTCAAGCTCTTGTGTAGTTCAGTGTAAAAGAAATAGCTTAAAGTTACAGTCTTTGAATCTGTAGTCAGTTTTATTGGTACATCTTAGAAAGATATAAAGACATTCTAGAAATGCCTGGAAGAACTGAAATAATCAAAGTGTTGCAAAAATATATTTGTAAGAGTAGACTAAAATTCATTTGAGTTTTCATTAATAAATATTTACATGTACAAACTCCCCTATAAACTTAATTTCCTTTTATAATAAACATTAACAACTTTTTATCATTTCATTCCAGCACTGTCAAAAGCCAGAAGCATTTCTCTATAAAAGATTTAAAAAAAAATTCTCCTTCCACTTCTAAAATTAAGAGCTTTACCAACCCTCAATGTGCAAAAAAACCTGTACGCCAGTACCAGAATGTGTCAGTACAACTGTGTGTTGTGAGTAGAGACGACTCCATGGTTCCAGGCCTTCCCTGAGGACACATCAGTCATTGTCTGAGCCCAGCGGGGGCAGGAAGACCAGGGCATCACTGTACGAGTGGCCGTAGGGCCTGAGCCTGTACACCCCGTACATCATCACGTGCATGTGGTTGGGGGCCAGCCCACTGAAGGTGATGGCCATGTCGGAGCAGCAGCCATCCACCACCTGCTGCGGGTGAGTGGACATGGCCTCCTTAATGAGGGCCCCAACAGATTTAGTGTTAAAGACATCTTTTCCTTCTGAATCTTCGGCGTTTTCGGCAAACACGCCAGTGTACTTCAGGCAGATTGCCAGCTGTTTGTCCTCTTCGAGTTTCCAAATCATACCTCCCTGCTCTGGACACTTGTCAGGGTCTTCAAGAACACGGGCGAGTCGTCTTAGTGACTCAATGCTTAAGACGATTCCTCCCTCGCCATCTACATACTCAAGGTCACCAGATTTCACAGTGTGGCCTATGTAAAAAGGCTGCAAAGGGTCTTTTTTCAGTAAGAAATACTTGAGATTTTCAATTATAGCAAATGTTGTTGGATATGCAAGGAAGAACCAGCTGAATTCATCCTTGTAACGTTCATATGTTATCTTGTAAGCTTTCCGCATCATCACCCACATATCATTTGCGTTGAGGGCTACAGAATCGAACACTTTGACATTTTCCGAGCTGTAGAATTCTGCCTTGTCGCAGTGCTTGCTCCAGGTCTCCCTTGCTGCAGCCCAGTGCCCCAGATCTTTTGGTTTGACAAGGATGATACAGTAAACACGGATGCTTTTACTAAGCTCCACACGTTCACCTTCTGAAAGGTTTAAGACATCTTCCTTGTTGGGAGCCTGGATGTGATGATGCTCGTGGTGATGTGCTTTCGTCCCGAGGCCCACCTTAATGTGTCCGAGGAGTGTAACCAACATGCAGAAGACTCCTCCAAGCACCACACCCTTCATGAAGGAGCTGCTTTCAGAAATCATTTTTCCTAGAAAAGAGACGCACTGTAAGAACTTAAAGGAGTAAGTGCACTAGCCCGGGTTCCATATGGTTCTAATGCAGTCCTAAATGTCTAAAGCCAGCTGCAGTTCCCTTATCTCCCGCACCAGGAGAAGGCTGGTGAAAGCGGTGGCAATACCCAGGTTCTCGGTCGCGGCTCACGGTAACGGTACGACACGAGTCCCGTTACCGTGTCGTACCGTTACCGTTACCTGTGCCCCGGGCCCTCTCCGCTGCCGTGACCGCACGGCCCCGTCCCCGCCGCCTCCTCTCCCGCAGCACCGGCTTGGGCGTTGACGCGGCCAAATCGCGGCTCGCGCGCGGTGGCGTTTCCCGGGTAGCCCTCCCGGAGCCCGGACCNNCGCCTGGCGGTGCGCGCGCGGCCCTCCCGCCCTCACGGCCCCGCCCGCCCCGCGCGCTCCCCTCGGGGTCCCCGGTGCCCCCGCGCCGGTCCCGAGCCGCTCACAGAGGGCTGCGGGGACACCCGCGGGCCCTGCTGCGCCAGCGCAGCTGTCAAAGAACCTTCCGTGTCTGACCGTTCACGAGACCCTTGCCAGTCAGGCTCCCAGCGCCAGAGACAGTCACTGCTGGAACAGAAGCCCCTTCACGGCGGCTCCAGTGACACGACGGGTCCCCGCTTGGCTCCCCATACACCCCAATCACACAGTCAGACCAGGTTTCCCATAGCTGAGTCTCAGATGTCTTGTCCCATAAAGGGATTTATTCCCGGCATAGCGACACAGAAACAGCTCGACCTAGCGCCTCCGAGGAGGATCCCAACTAAGGAACCCTTGGGCTTTTATCCCCTCACAGTGTCCCCTCCCACAAGTCTCACTCTCCCTCCTCAGTCCTCTGCTCCTGCCCCCGTCTCTGTGTCCATCCACCTCACTGGCACCCGTCCTCGTCTCCTTTGTCATCCAGAAAGGTCGGCAGTTCCCGGCTCCTCGTATGTCTGTTTCCATTCACCTGGCTGTCATCACCCATCTTTGTGCCCTTTGTTACCCCAAAGGTTGGCAGTTCAGGCCTCGCCTCGGGCTTCCACCCAGAGCTCAATCGGTCTCTCAACCTGTATCTTGCAAGAAAAGTTCAAGTTTTCAGCACAAACTCTGCTTTTAAATGAGAAGGTATGCGAATGGGAACAGAATAGTAAAGGAAAGGCTGAACTGGCCTTAAACCATATCCAGAATCAAATTGAAGATTTCCAAGTATATCTAGGATCAAATATATATCAAGTATATCAATATCTCAAGTATATCCAGCGTCAAATCCTGGATATACTGCCATAAATTTCCTAACCAATACAATAAACTGTGCTTGAAGCATGTTACATTTCACTTCTCTCCGGCAGAGACTACAACACACACAACGTTAATTAAACTAGAATAAACTAAAACCTTTATTTTCAACTAATATAACTTCTTCTTTCCTTCAGTTATAATTGTCAGATATCTGATATCTCCAGATTGTCAGAATCTCTTTCTACGCATCACCTCTCAAGAACTTGGAGTTGACACTTGATTTAAAGGAGCATCGCAGAACAATAATTTGCTCCCTTTTTCCACCTGCCTCTTGGAAAAAAAATGTATGTTTTACATGTTTTCTCTCTTTATTAGCTGATGAAACTGTACCCTTAGGCCAACACAGTAATTAGGATGAAGTCCTATACAGGTTTTCCTTATATTGTAAGGTATGTCCTGGTTGGATGGATTTAGCTGGTTTTATATCACTCAATTTACAGCTGAGGTGCTCTGGATTTTATGGCATCTGTCTGTCTGCCTCAGATGCCTCAGTTACTCGATAAGGTTTATTTTTTTTGAGGCTCCTGGCTGTACTGTAGATTTCAAGGTTTAACAATGTTGTATTTGGCAAAAAGACCTGTATGACCATTGATTGCTTAGTTCTTCTGGGCCTGGGGAACCATTAGTTGAGGTTCAGGCAAAAATGCAACAAAATAATTACTTTGGTTGGGTCAGTGCATGTCCAAAATGGCTCAGTTCAGTGGAACTAAATGCCAGTTACACACAGTGATAGGAGAGTACTGTTGCCTTTTACAGGTAGTTCTGTTGCTGCATTAGGGGAACGTCACTCATCCTGTATTTTCCCACCTGAGTGCTTTAAAGGAATAAATATGTGGACAGTCAGGTTGTTATCACATACCAGAAACTGGAGGTGAGTTTAAAGCTTTTTTTAGTACCTCCTGTTTGCAGAATCAATTGTGGCTTTCAGGGCTTCAGCAGCTGCTTGATCATGTACTTTAGAGAGATTTGAATGAGTTGCAACTTACTGCTTCAGCTGATGCTTCAGCAAATTGTTTTCCTGCTTAACTTCTGTGTGGTTCTTTTCAGGTATCTGACAGAATGACTAATGTAGCTACAGATCTTGACTGTTGCTTTAATGTCTTTTCAACATTGCTTTTATCCAGCAGCAGATCAGTGACGAGAAAGTCTAAGCAGCATGTAAAGCATGCTATAAACCCAGAGAGACTCTCTGGCTTCTGAAATTGTTGCTTGGTGTTAAGAAGACTAAAATGGCATCATAACGCATAAGGTCTCACAACAGCAGTTTTTAAGTATTTTAGAGCTCATTTAGACACACATACTCCTGTAAACTATCCATCTCAAATTACTACAAGAAACTGTTCTTAAGAACTTCAGGGGATAAGCATTTGAAGTCATCCTGCCATCAGCTGGGAACCGACCAAATGTTGTAACTGAGAACGGGCCAGCCCTAAGATGGAAGTTAAGTGAGGAAAGCCAAGGGAAATGCTCAGTCACATGGTAGGAATAAACCAGGAGAACTGAATCCTCTAAGATCACTGCAAATGGCTTTGCATTAAATGGTTTTGTATTAAAACATGTGCTCATGTATCGTAGAGCGTATTGCCAGATTTCAGCTTTGAGTACTGACTTGCTGTCCATGGAGATGTTAGTTAGCTGCATCTTCATCCCTTACTTCCTACTGATCCTTTGCAGTGTCTCTACTACCCTCTGGAACAACAGCAGCCTTTGGAACCTACAGACTTGTCAGGATTTACACTGCTGACAGAGCTGATAAGCTCCATGGTTTGTTGCTTGTCTCCACAGACAGAACTGTTTCTCTCCTATTTTCTGTTTGTCTTTCTTCACTGGCTGTAGCTGCTCTTCTGGCTCTCTTTGTTGCCTCCAAGGAAAGACATCAAACATTATGTTCTCACTGTGTGGTGCAAAATATACTTGAGAGATTGGCTATTATCAAAATATATTTGATAAGAACCTTGTTCCAATTAATGTGAAATGTTTCAGCTGGCACATGAGTTGTCATCTTTTACAGGCACTGCTTGTTAATGATCACAAATGAGTGTCCACTGTCTTAGAAGCAGACCCATCTGTCTCCCTGTTATGTACGTGTGCAGCAGGGAGGCTGGGCTGGAGTCTGCAGTTGCACTCAGAACAGGTAACTGAAGCCAGGGGAGAGCTATTGCAGGTGTTTCTAATTAGGAGATACCGTTGTAATTAAGAGAAATGCAAAGGTGAGGTTGAACTGGGACAGCTGACTTTGTTGTCACATCATCCATGTATTTATAATGATGAAGCTACTGGAAAATGCACAAATTCTACCTGTCAGTTTGACTGCATCAGAAGATGGGGGGTTGTTACGAATGAGAGGGAAGAGCTTAGACAAGTCCCTGCCTTTGCTCAGGTTTCTGGCAGTAGGCAGTAACTTTATTGAGGCAGCCAGCACCCCAAAACCCACTCTCATTCGCAAGTCCTTAATTATGACCAGTCAGGCCTATTACAATATGAATTATTTATTGAATAGACACAAGGAGAACAGACATAAGACTTTAACAGGCTTACTTACTACATAAGATAAACAAAAGAACTACGAGTAGATAAAAATACAGTGCACAATAATAAAGGTTCCTATGTTACAGCTAGCAAACAAGTAGTACAGATTAGGAGCCAATGTCACTTACCAACGAATTATGGTGGTGTGCAAAGAATCTCCTAATTCCCCTCAATCTCAGGAAAGTTTTCCATGTGAATGTCTCCACGTTGAGGAGAAGTCTCTACACACTCAGAGAGTGTATAAGAAATTTCTGATTTCATGAAAATCATAGTGGTCTTTCATAGTTGTAAGAAGTGCTTGTCTGTCAGTCACTTATTTTTGGCTTATCCTTTCCCACCATTCAAGGAAGGATGTTTATTGCTGGCTAAGGTTGTTTTCAGTCGAGATAATTCATCACAAGACAAACCATTCTGGCCTAGCTTAGCCATGGGGGTAGTAGAGATAAGCTTTTGCTGTACCAGGGGGTGAAAGGTCCTGTCACAAGGGTCAAGTATGGTTGTGGTCTGAAGGCTGCAAACTCACCTTGAATAGCTACACACCCATTGGAGCCATCAGAGATGGTGCAGGAAAAGGGCTTTTAAGAAGAGGCCAACTATGTTCTGTTATGGTATGGTCCTTCCAGTCATTTAATGGAGCCCATATAGTGTATAATTGAACAAACATATCTGCTGAGGTCTTCAGTCCTACTGTTGAAAAGTTTGGGAATCCCTGTTCTGAGGTCATAAAATAGTGAGGTGGAGATTCTAGTTTGCAGGAAAATAAAGCCGTATTTCTTCATTCAGTTCACAGGCATCTGCTCAGCTCCGCTTTTCTTTTGGAGATAAATGGATTCCTGAGCCAAACTTTAGCCACCTCTTCTGAAAATATTGCCCTGCATTCTCTTCACTTCAGTTTTACATTCAAGAATCTGGAATCTGAAAAGACATGAACTCTTTGTAGGTCATGGGCATCTTGAGTCACATACAACACCAAAACCTTGTCATAGGGATAAGCGCTAGACAAGAGAAGAAAGTTTTAAAGCCATCAAGTGTTATATTTTTAATACTTATTTCAGAGCTCAGATTGAAGTATTTACCTTTGAAAAAATGTTCTCTTCAGTTGTTGGACAAAATGTGGAAATTACAGGTGAAATACTCCTGTATTTATAGGAGGTAGTGCTTAATATGATCTTTTAACCTTGAAATCTGTTAAATTGATGAACTATATTAAACAGTCGTTTCAAATCACTTTTATCTCCTCTTTCTTCCATGAGCTCTGTCAAGGAAGGGCTTGGGATTGAAATGGCCATTATTTAGATGGTGCCCTCAAGCAAAGGAAGATATGTGAGAAGGAACAGATATGTGACTCCAAAAGAAGTTTGGACCGCTTTATAATTTCTTCAGTTTTTCCTGTGTGTCGCTAAATACAAAACCCATCTTATTCTCTGAGTATGCTAAATCAATCAAGTGAATGCTAATGTCCTGCTGGCTCCAGTAATTCAGCTGGAATTGAACTATCAGAGACAATGCCTAGAGCTGAGCTGACATCATTGTGAATGTCTGCAAAGCACAAATACAACAGAAAGAGAATAGAAACTAGACATTTTAATGTCAACTCTCTTAGAAGCACAGGAAAAAAAGAATCATTATGGGTCAAATAGAAACAGACAAGAAAAAAGCAGGCAGAGACAGGAAAATCCTATTTTCAAGATCCCAAAGGAAAAAAAGTTGAGATGAAAATAGCATTCTACCAGAAAGAATGAGTTCTTAATAGGCCTTTAAAATAAAATGCATGAAACAGTGATGAAATGATTTTGCTGCATCTTTAAGGAGCTTGGTTTTGTCAGTCTGGGATTATTTGAAAAAGGCCCTTTGCAGAAAATTATGGTCCCAAATTATGATTTTGCAGGCTCAGATTGTGTAGGTAAGAAGCACCATTGTGAGCAGCAGTGATGTAGACAGAGAAGCCAGGAAAGGAACCTTGCTCTTCTGGAGCTGCCGTGATGTGAGTTATGGACAGTTTATGGAGCCTGAGCACAGGACTAGGCTTGTGTTTTGGTTAACATGGATTCTGTTCCAGTGTCTGAGAAAATCTATTTTAGATGTTGCCTTGGTTTGGGTACCTGCAACCTGGGAAGACACCAAAGCTTCTGGCATGGTATTTTTTGTAAAACGGCTTATGGTGAGTAAGTGGCTATTGTTACTAGACGGAAAGACCTGTGAATTTATGTTAACATTAACCCACTAAGGGAAGAGAAAAAGAGGAAGGATGGAAATAGAGCATATGACAGGCGTGAATGTCAGTAGCTTCCACAAGATGTTTTCTTGTACCAAATGTTGATATCGGTTCATTTTGCTTAGGAAATCAAAGCTTTGATGTATCAGATTCTCCAAGCAGACTTTTGCTTTCTTATAGCAATGTTGAAATAGGAGACTCCTGATATGTGTGTGCAGAGGCGGAAATGTCTGCTAGATACGTGTTTGCAACAAACGGGAATTACTAATGATGTCAGAGCAGAACTCAGAGCCCTGTGCTGCAACTGTAGATCTGTGATGGAGAGGAGAGGGACCGTGGACATTAAATGCCTGGTCCTGGGGTGTGGGAGGAACAGTTTCCTCTTTCCCTGCTGAGGACTTGTGAAAGAGAGAGCTTGTTCCATGTAAGAGGGGATGCTGTCACTCCGGCACTGTGATCAGATGTAGAAGCTGTTTAGTTTCTGGGGAAGCAGGGATGTAAGCAGTGCCAATAGCAGGCACATGCGAGCAGGGAGTGGCATAGACTACGGGCAAGAGAGAAGAGTGGACAAGGTCTGAGTTTGCTGCGTCTGAGATCAGCAATCTGTCAAATTTCAGCCTATTTATCGTTAAAACAGGTGTTGACAGAGCTGTGTTGCCTCAGAAGGGCTCAGCCTGGCCAGGCCAAGCCTGCTGCCTGGTTTCTTTCAGTTTGAAAGAAACTATTAGGAAATAGTGGGCTGTATTTAGACTTGTCACTTGCACAGCTGCTGTGCTGCAGCTTTTTGCAGAAGCTGTGCTGTTGACAACTGAACCACAGCACTCCTGTGCTCTGCCTTTTACTGGCCTTTACGGAGTCCTTTAGCAAATATATAAAAATGCAAAGGTGCCGCTGCTCCTTAGCTTGACGGTAATATCTACAGTGTGACAGAGGGACAATTGTATGGGAGGGGGCACTAAGAGAAAGGCACCTGGAGATCCCTGAGCCTGCAATACTCAGTACTACTCCTGGCTCCCTGCAGGGCTGGCACCGAGGATGGCAGTGGTGGGAAATGAATTTTGGTTTGTTCACACCAGCAGCACCTCCCAGCAGTCGTGTGAGGGCAGGGAGCAAGCCATTGCCACTGCTGCATGGGGCTGCAGGTACAAATATGTCACACTTCCTAATTCCCAAGAAAGGGAGGTCCCAAGGCAGCAAATAAAGGGTGTTTTTGAGAGGCAAGGGAGGGATGCTACATGCTGCATAGGCTTCTCTCTTCTCCCCTAATTTCTATAGAGCTTCCATATACTTTATATTCTCTATGTGGGACTTTTTTTTTTTAATATGTGCAATATCTAACATATTCATAATTTGGAGAGTACGTTCATGGCTTAAGATGTTGATATGCTTCTACATGGGTAATTGTGCCCTAGTTCCTGGTCATATCCAAACATCTATCTTAAGGTAAATAAAGGAGTAGCTGATTGCTACACCTCTGGATTTAAATTTGCTATGTCATTAATCTGAGGAATTTTTCTTGAGGAAAAAATTATACATGCTTGGATCAGTTATATCAGTACAAGAGGAGGTGAAGCTGCTATAACAGAATAGAAAAATCTCTTTAGGAATGTGAATTCTCAGTGATGTACAGTATCTATTCACATGCTAAAAGATTGAATTAAAAGTGATAATTATGTGCTGTTTTTGCTGCTTAAGTAGTTTAATGCCATTATGACTGTGCTACTTAATAGAAAAGCTTAGAATCAGACTAACATGGGAATACTAAAAATTTTAATGGATTTCTGCTCAAGTCATTCTTTCTATTATGAAACAAACCCCCCAAATATATATAACTAACTCTTTGGATTCAATTATTAATCCTCTCTCCTAATTTGAAGAGCAGAATTATCAGTTAACAGCAGTTCTCTGAAACAGAATTTTAATGATTCTAGTCATCTCATAGTTGAACATGTTTTTTCCTGATCAGTGCAAAGTTAGAAGATTCTCAGTGCTGAATCAGTTTTAATTATTTATCTCAACCATGTAGAAAATGTACTGTTAACAGCATGTCTTGAGCATCTGTCAAAGAAGCTGTCAGAAATGTTCTCCGTGGGTTGTCATGTGTTACCTGGCTTCTCTGCATGAGGAAAAGGCTTTGGTACATGGTATTGGAATGAGACTGTAGATATAATGCATAGGAAGAGAAATATGCCGTATACCTGGAAGGATTCTTTCGGCCTGATCCCAGCATTTTATAGTTCTCAAACAGATTTCATGGGCTTTATCATAATGTGATCCTGTCTCCCCAAGGAAATTTGCAGTAGTTTAGCTGAAATGCTTGTTTTATCTTGGAAGGAAGAAAAGGAAGCAAGTAGAAGACTGAACAGTTGTGCATCATCCTTTTACAGGTTGGTGCTAAAGCAAATGGATTGAGGTATTGTGGTGGTGTAACTTGTGCGCTTTGGATGTGTATTCATGGTTTATAGGGAGGTGTTATTGGTGACAACTGCTATTGCAAATTCAAAATCAGAAATAATCTCTTGCAGAAGCTCTGCAAAACTTTTCTAGGAGGAATACAGATAAAGGTGGGAAGACCAAGTTCAAAAAACCCTTCTGTTTTTATTACTAGCCACATATTTTCATCTGTTCATGCATCTGGTTATTCTCTGGGATTTTTTTACAAAACTGTCTGTGCTTTTTCATTCTGATGCTAGAGAACTAAAGTTAGCATTTATTCTACAGGGTGCATGTTATTTGACACAACAGTAATTTACCATCAGCAACTTCCTGGCACATCTGAAAATCAAGTCACCTCTTTAGGCCAGCAAGATGTCAGTCCTTCCTCACTGCTGGTGTTTTGGTATTTTATACAACATAAGTCAAGTTGAGACTCACCAAGATGTTTGTTTGGCCTGTTAGTAAGTAGTAAACTTCTGGGCATTCTACAGAGAATACCTAGTGTTACACTTTGCCAATCTGTTTAGATTATTACATACTTTTCCTTTTCCAAGTATTAGTATTTTGTTTTGGCTCTTTCCATACTTTAGTGACAAAAAAGGTGTAATAGATTCATATTGTACGTTCCCAAGGTCTTTTTGACAGAAGTGTTGGGACCTCTTTACAGTTGTACTCAGTTTTGCTGACTTACATCAGGAAAGCAGGGCAGTCTTACAGCAATGGACAAATATTGTGAGGTTAAATTTAGTTGCCTTTGAAAATGAGAAGTTGATACAAGTTGGCAGAAACACTCATATGCAAACAAGAGCCTTGAAAGGCTGACTCTGAGGTTCTCTGGTGCTATTGGTATCAATGGAAATATTGCTGCTTCGTTTTCTGCTGTGGTCCCAAATTGTCTGTCTGCAGCAGCTAGGCTAATTGTGGGAGTTTTCTTTTCTGGATGGATGTCCATCAGGAATGATACCATGATCAACATTAATATAGGTCTTAATACTGTTCTCCCTCCCCAGCTTGAAGTGAAAGGGAATTAGGAGTGTAGGATCAATCCCTTAATTTATTACTTACACTTGATTTGAGGCTTATTGTCCAAGGTCAACCTAAAAGGGTAACAGAATAACTCAGGCCTGTGGACAGCTCATCATGTTAGACAGAAAGCAATTGGGTTCAAGGCGCAGCATGTTGGAACTTTGCCACTTCCCTTCTCTTTCAGTACTTTATGCCTTCTCAGTCCTGTGAACAGTCTCTTCATCCCACTCTGTGGGTAACTGGGCTTCCTTCCTGAAACCTTCCCAAATTCAAACTGCATTTGGCAATAATTTTGTATTTGTGCTTGATACAAAAGTTTTCAAAGGAGCTTCACAGACACTAATCAGGGTAAAAATGCAAATCTAAAATCTGTCTTAGTCTAAAGTTTCCTTTGGAAACCATTTAATTTCTTACAAGCACACTTCGGCAGATGATATGGCCCTTATAGTAATAAATCACAGGAACATGAGACACTTCACTGCAGCTGTGACATGGCTAGTTAGGATCCTATTCAAGAAAAAGGCTTAGGCAATGTATTTTCTTTCCTATACTTCGCTGTACCATTTCTCCCCCATATAGTTCAAGTGAAAAGGCTCTCAGAATGCTCTTATAATTGTCTCCTTAGAGTTATAATCTGCAAATGCTTTTTTCTAAAAAGATAAAAATACCCAAATCTCAATGGAGCCTTTTTAAATGGCACATCAGTAACTCTCCAACCTCCTTCATGGTTTTGTAAATCTCTTTAATAAGGGTGAGAAGCAGCTTACAGAGGTCTCTCTGATTAAAGGTTTGACCTGGAATTGCTTTGAATTTGTATTACGGAGTCAGCAGGTTTACTGTGGTAAGTCTTAACAGAGAATCTTTTGAAGTGCTCTGCAGGTAGAGCTGTAAAGACAGTAAGTATTCTATAAAACATGCTAAAACCACAACAGAACCAGTTAAGCATCAGGGCACTATGTTGGAAAGACATATCCATAGAGCACAGGGAACAGGATGCCTTGCTAGTTTAAAACCTGGGTTGGCAAGTCTTGTGAGTGGGATTACATGGCACTATTTCAAGAAAAGAGGGCTGGATTCAGTCATCCATGAGGTCCCTTCTACTCTATGGCCAGGGTTCCTGCGAGATCATAATCACTAAAAGAATTACAGTTCTAAGAAATTAGAACTGATTACTCAAATCAGCAAGAAATATAGCCAGGACAGTGAGTTTCATGGAAATTTATATGCTCAGTGCTTCATCTCCATGCATGACTTGGCTCAAAGGAAGCAGTCAAGGACACAAAAGCCTGAGAGGCCTTTTAACCCCACCAAATCTGAGTTTTATGTCTATAAGTTTCTTAGAAGGTGATGTTCTCCTGAAGGTCACCTAACTCTCTGCTAACAGATTTCTTTTATTTGTTTGTGGTGGTCCTGCAATTCTGCTGAATAGAAATACTTCTCTGTAGGATGGTTGGCCTCTAAGGCTTGGGCAAAACTTTCAGTATGGGGCAGTTTTACTGCACAATATTTAATGGTTGACCTCAGGTGCATTTAGGAGCAGAGCCATCCAACATCTACAGTACTCGTAAGTCTCAAAAAGGTCAGATTTTCATTGGCAATGTCCTTTTTCTTTAATTTTTTGCTTTTGTGGTTGGACTTTTTGGCTTGAATATACTGACAGCATTCCTGTAACTACCAGCCACGGACAGGAAATTGCAGTTTACAGAAGTCAGCTTGCAGTATGGGTGGTGTTTGCTTTGGAGAGTCTTTTTGCTGGGTCTGTACGTCAAATATCAACACAGAGTCAACACCATCTCCCTAACAGTGTTGATATTTTTCATCCTTTTAGACAGGGTGTCAGGACCTTCCCTCCTTGCTGCACCCAGCTCCTGCTGCTCTGCTTTTTGCAAGGTGTCAGGATGTGCCCTTTGAGACCTGCCTTGTACTGGAGGCAGGCATGTGAAGCAGCCTGAGAGAGCCTGGTTCTCCTGTTATCTCTCTCCAAGGTCCAGAACGTGCCACCCAGAGCAGCTCTTCCCCAACACACTGGGTTGCTCCACACTGGCGGTTTTCTGGGCAGAGAGGGAAGCACTGCTGATGGGGAATGGGAAGAGATGAGATGAGAAGAGAAGAGTCTGTTTTTCCTCTTCCAACTGCTTGAACAGAAATCTGTTCAAAGGGGACCCAGATCTGAAGAAGGGAATCAGGGAGAACTCTCAGATGGAGTGGGCAGAACAGAGATGGTGGAAAACAGGATGTGAAAGTGGCACAGCAGAAACCTCTTTTAACCTTAAAGAAAAATGAAAAAAATGAAAAGTTTTGCAGCTCATGAAGGAAAGCCTTTTCAGGGGCTGCGGGTAGGGCTTTTTGCCAGTTTTCAGGCGATGTTAAAACCCAAGGCTTCTGTTTCTCTGATAATTTTGTTGGTTTTTTTTTTTTCAATGATAGCATCAAAGACATTTTAAGTGAATTATTAGGCTCTTGTGTATGATACATGCACATCCTACCTTAGAACTTGGCCGAATGCAGACAGAATTTTCTGCAAGATGATCAATGGTTTTAATCCAGTTTGTCAGAAGCCCTTAGCATTCTCTTAGAATAAACCCCATTTCTACAGACTCAGGGGAAACTGAATGCTGATCTGTTTAGTCTGACTAGGTGGCAGAAAGGCTGAAATACTGTTGAGGAAGGTATTGCTGCTGCAGAGTTGCTTGAACAAGAAAAGTATCAAAGGTGATCCCAGAAGTCGCTGGTGTTGACAGTACAGCTCAGGTGAGTACACGCAAGACATCTGATGGGACAGGGTAGAGGACAAAAAGCACTAACACTGCTGCATTCAGAGAGCAGTGCCAGGTGCACTGTAGGTTTCCTGAATGCCTTAGAGCTTTTGGGTATTTAAGTTTTCTTACTGATCTTTTTGAAGAAAGATTGTAAATATAAGTTCCTTTAAGAGCAGTAGTACAGTACCTGCCTCCATATGTGGCCAAATAGGATGGCTCAACAGCAAGCTGAACAAAGTAAAGCATTTCACTCATTTTGCTGTTCTGGGGTGCATTTCCTTTATGACTACCCAGCAATCTGCATACATCCTCCTGGGGAGAGAGAAGCGATCATTCCTGCCTGTGACAGCCTAGGCTTTTTTGGAAATGATACTGCAGTATTTAAGTTTACTCAAATGCTGGATTAACAGGAGCCAGGACAACACCTCAGTCTCTCTTCAGTACAGATGTAATTGATGGGCGGGTCTGATGGTAATAAGATGAAAGGGCTCCAGGTCACTGTTGCCCTTTGTGTCAGTAAAGAATACTGTCCTCCATCCTCCATCCACTGTCATCCTGGGCTTGATCCAGCTCCAATTAATATGATACAAAAACACCCACAAACTTTTCTATTATATTAGTTTCAAAACAGTAGCAGATTATGAGGCAAGTCCAGCTGCCTTTCAGGTGAAGGGGATTA
This sequence comes from Machaerirhynchus nigripectus, assembly GCA_013397975.1. NCBI lineage: Eukaryota > Metazoa > Chordata > Aves > Passeriformes > Dicruridae > Machaerirhynchus > Machaerirhynchus nigripectus. The sequence goes on along the minus strand of VZRQ01004023.1, from coordinate 271,568 downwards.
ACCAACCCCTCCCTGTTTTAGACATGTAATCCTTTACTCCTCTGACCACCTGTGTTGGAAACACCCCCCCTCTTTCACCTTATATACTTCTGGAGGGAACACAATCTTTGTGAAACAAGCCCGTATCTTTGGATACGATGTTGAAAACCAAAGCAGGCTCTGTGTGTGTGCCTTCATGCACAGAAAGCTGGAACAGGAAAAATAAAAATGCTACTTTCTGTTCTTTGTAACTCTGACATCTGTCTTCTATTCTCTGATTTTCATACTATGCCATTTCCTCATCTATTCTTCTGGGTGCGTAGGAGCCTTTAATGCTTCCAGCATTCAGATAGAATGAAAGTATTGCTTAAATGAATAGCTCCTGAAATTGTTTCTTTGCTGGGAATCGTTAATAGGCCATATGGATTCAACTCACGTATCCGACGAATACTGCACCCAAAATTGCTAAATTTGCTGTTTCTTTTGAGTCCTTAGACCTTTATTGGATAAGAATTTTTTCTTTTAGTAGCCAAGGTTTCAAATATATATATGCTGCAGTCATCTAAGATGTCACATTTAGGCATCTCCTCTTATTCCCTTACCAAGGACTTCAGAATGTTTTGCGAAGTTATTATCAATCCAGATGTGATGAAAAGGAGGCACAGGAAACGTCAAAATGTCTCTGGTAGATCTGAGGATAGAGCTGCCCTCTGGCTTCCTAGGACACCAGGCAAGTCTCTTCACTTTCCTCTGCTGGTGGTCCAGAAGCCTCTATTGCTCAGGAACACATCTCCGTCCAGCACTCAGAGGCCAGCGGGGAATTCAGCAGCAACTGGCTGGAGTAGCAAGTGTTGGGAGAATTGGAAAAGGCTGGAATGAAAATGCAGAGTAAGGACAAGAGATTGCAATTGATGGAGATTTGAAGGCAAGTGGTTGCGAGTGCCTCCTACAAATGCAGAATTAAACATACCGCTTTTAATCACCATCCTGAAGCCTTTCTGATGTTTACCTGTTACATTCAAGGAAATAGTAACCCTGGCTCAGCTGACAAATGGTAGTTCACTAGGATATGGTAATTTGATTCCTTTTGATTATCTTTCTCTGCTCTTAGTATCTGAGAAAGAAGAGTACTCTTGTAAGGGAAATAATTTGTTCTGATTTATGCCACCGAAAAAAAAACCCAGAGGAAGATTAATTCCAAGGAACAAAAATGTCTATTAACATAAATGATACTTAGCCATAGTGAGCATTAAACTTAAACTATCTATTCTGTCCATGTGTGGCGCCAGTGTGTTTAGCTTAGAGGCTAGAGTGCTACATGAAGTGAAAGAGGAAGGTTGATAGCTCAGCTGGGCATTGAATTGGTACCACTTCAGAAAGCTTGACAGATGAAACAGGCTTGAGAAAAACAGGTGAATCAAAGCTGTAGTTAGAAAACCAACTCAGTCCCAATACACCAGTTTCTCCTGTGCTTTAGTAACCACTCCTCTGTTGATTAACTTGCCTCACCTTGTCTCAGGAGATGAGGTCTGTAACAATGACAGAGAACTCCCTTTTGAACTTACATAAACTCACTCTGCGAAAGGATTAACACTGGATTTCAGCTTAGTAGCTCTGATGTTGTATAGCATCAGGAAGTGCATTGCTAGCAGGAGAGATATCTTGCCTGGTGCCTGTTGAGTAATGTGCTACACAGGTGCTTCCCATTTTTAGGGCAGGGCTGCTCAGACTGCCACATGGAGGCCTGTTGTGGCTCAGACTCTCCCTCTTTGAGCCGTCCTCAGACCAAGTGGGCTGTGTTGGTACCAGCCCACCCCCGGCTCTCTGTCTTTGCAGTGTCACCCTGCCATTTCTGCTGTGCATTTGCAGTCACCATTCTATGTGCTGGCAGGCATCCACAGGATATCTGCCTGTCTGCACTTCTTCATCTCTACAGCAAACCCAGCACATTTTCCTCAGCTGAAGAAGCTGCTGTTCTGCATTTGCAGAACAAAGCACGTTTGCTTAGGAGGTGTCAGGGCTGTGTGTACACATGGTTAGCCCAGCACTGTGGGAGATGTCACTGTGCTCTCTGACCCTTCCCAGGCTGAAACTGGGGAATTGACCCAGCTAACCAAAGACGGGGTACTTGTGTCCATGCTGCATGGTGGGGCAGTCTTGGAAAAGAGCCTTCGCATGCTGAGCTCTGTTCCCTCCATTTACATTGCTCCAGAATGTTGTGCTCAGGCTGGGTTGACGAGTACTCAGAGTCAGGAATGGGGGAACATCCTCATGAGTGTGGCAGTATGGAAAGCAGAAAAGGCCTTGGCTCTGTGTAACCCTGCTCGGCAATAACAAAAGCATATCTATATTATCAGCCCCGTGTTCAGCAAATCCAAAACACAGCCCTGTGTCAGCCACTGTGAAGAAAATTAACTCTACCCCAGGCAAAACCAGCACATCTTCCTTCAGGATTAACTTTGTGGAGGCAAGTTTCTAATGGATCTTCTTTTAGACAGACTTAGAAACTGAACAAAATTAAACTTTTCTGGGACATTGTCACTAAAGCTGAGTTGCTTTCCGTCTGCCACGTGGTCAGTGGACTGTTGTCTTGATTGCATTTGTTTTTAAGCAAATATCTTCATAAGGCAGAAAGTAACAGCCAGACAGCTTCACCTCAGTCAAAAGAGTGCTGCCCTTTCCCAAGCCTGCACTCAGCACCATCTCTGTTGTGAGCCACCCCCAAGGGCTGGATTAGTATGCTGTTACAAGCCTTTATAACAGAGGCAAAGCAGACCCCAGAGAAGCCGACTGTTTTGGGAGAGAAAGAACTGTCTGAAAGCTTCATCCTTGGTTAAGGTTAGTATACTGCCTGTCATATTTTAACTCCAGTTGCCTTTCAAGCACACATCTAAACTCTTGCCAGTAAGAGATGTTGTAAGCCATTTTGTTCTGCTTGATATCTGCAATTGAAAGACTGGTGATAAAATCCCATACATTAAATTACAGTGGAAAACTAGCACCATGATACAGAGTGAACTTCAGTGTTGTATGCATAAGGCTCTTGGCACAGTATTAGTTTTGGTCTGTGAGGAGGATTCCCACAATGTAAATTTAAAAAATTGCACAATTCCTTATTCAAAGCACTTATTCTATCTCTGTCAGCTCTGCAGTGCCTTCTATAAGACTTCAAACCAGATCTGTACATGGCACAGCTGAACAAAAGCAACTTGGGTAAGTCCTCTTGTTAATGAACTGGCTATTGCTTTAAAGCCTTTGCTTTAGAGCTTGACTGCAGAATAGATAAAAGATTTGGGAGTAACAGGAGAATTGATGTTTTCCCATTTTTCTGCTCTTTTCTGTATTATCAGTGTAGGTAAAAGTGTGTGCTGGATCCACCTCAGCATGGTAAGGCACAAATAGGTGAGTACTAACTCCTAGTTAGTGCTTCTGTGCCTTCTGAAGGAGAAGATGACAGTACTGCTGTACTGCAGGAAGGGATGAACTCCTGCTCTGAATGACTGGTGCTAGTCCTCCCATTTCCTAGTCATGCAGTTAGAAAGATCTAGTATTTGACTACAGTCCCTGAGCCTAAGCTTCTTCTACATCTTAAAATAATGTCTTGAAAGTAGAAAGGACCAGGGCCTACTTTCTTGCTGTAAAACATTTCTGTTAACCCGAGCAGCTGAGTTGCAAATTGCATGGATAGAGGGGCTGTGAATGACAAAGGATGACTGTGTTGGTGGGGCTGTACAGGAGTTTGGTAGGCAGCTCCTACAGCAATTAACCCAAGGCTCTGCTCTGGCTCCCACTGGTCTGGTTTTCTCTGGGTGGGTGGTGGAAATTATCTCCACTCACAATACGCAATGGAGCGCAGTAGCCTAAAACAAGAACAAAAGTCAAATTTTTCTAAGTACAGCTAATGGACTGAATGTTGGATGTAGAGCCCACACAGGTCACTCAGTGAAGCTGAAAAAGCATCATGAGCCTTAAACTCTGCCAGCTTCCTGGTTCAATAGTGGCCCTAGAAAATAAAAATCTGGTTTTTTGAGTTCTAGTATGTGCCAGGCTGCAAGCTGACTGTGCTCTTTGACAACGAGATGAGGTGTTAGGCAGTGAAAAGGATGGGTAGGAAAGCTCTCTTGGCCCTTGCTTCCTTTCTTCTTGCCAGATCAAACAGGTGACCCTGAGGCTTGAGAACACTGTTCAGAAAATAGCAGGTGTATATGGGTCAAGCCTAACTATTCTAGATGGAGTAGGGACTAACCTGTTTGACTCAATTTTTTGTCTCTTTTTTTTCCTCCTACAGATGGGTTATTTTGTTTCTACTTCAGTTATATTCACATCTGTTTCTCAACAGAAATGTTTGTTTTTTACCTGGGAGCTGAGGCTTTTTGTAGACGATGAGTTATGAAGTACTTAATTGGAAGGATGGAGAGCATCTTGAAATGAAACCTATACCTTCCAGTGAGAGTGACATTGTACTTCTCAGCTATACAGGCTGTATTGATTAATTCATGCTGCTTTGAAATGCTATTGTGCTACTTACTTTAGCTCTAGCAAAGGGTGTTTTTATAATGAAGTGGAAAGGGTTTGAAATAATGAGGCAAAAAAAGCGATCTCTCTACTGGAGCAATAGAAAACTCTGTCTTCTTAAAAAATGTACAAAGTGGTCAGCACAATGGCAGAGCAGCACATCACAGAGACTGCTCTGTTTTCTTCCATTTGAGATGATAGGGAAGGCAATGTCTGAAATAAAAATGAGAACACCATGAGGGTACTTAAAGCATTCCAGACTCCTTGGTCAATGTGATGAGTAAAGTTAGACAAGGAGCAGTATATCAGAAAACCATATTGATTATGCTCTGCTTGAAGAGGAGTGAGAAGGGAGCTCTTCCTCATTCCACCCAAATCCACCAAAACCAAGCCTCCAAACAGTCAGGCTATTTCTCGACTATTTTGAGAACAAACAGTCTGTCATGCATCTAGCTCTAATCAGCTGGTTTTTGAGAGAAAGGAAACCAAATTTCTTAATATTAGTGGAATAGTGCCATGGGTATCTGTCTTGTGGCATATTCATTGTAGGAGGAAACTGGAGGGGGAGAGGAGAAAGAGAAAGGAGACTCTTGTCAATATTCTCGTTGTCTATACAAACTAAGTTTGAAAACATTTATTTGAACTGAGGGGATCACACCCTTTGAATAAAGGAGGCGAAGAAAGGGTGTGTAGGTACAAAAATTTTATTGCCTTTGAAACAGATTTTCTAGTAGCAGAAATTGTCAGCTGCTAGCCAGAACTCTTAATTGCTCTTATGTAAAACGGACAAAACATCTAAAACCAAAACCCACTTTCATGGTTTTCAACTTTTATATACATTCTCTATTTCATACCCACGAAGTAATTCTACAAGCTCCAAGTGACTTCAGCTGGCAAGCCACCAAAAAGTAGTTATTAATATTTGCCCCTTACAAATGGGAGGGTCTCAAGCTCAGTTAATTTTGAATTGTAATCATCAGAGCTGTTGCCTTCTTACATTCCAGTTGAAGACAATGGTAGCTGGAGAATCTTCTCTTAAGAGAAGATTCAACTTGGTTAGGTGGGGCATGGTGCTGTGCTGACACAAGTAACCCAGGTGAGCGCAGGAATAGGAGAACTTGCCTCTGTCAGCACCTACAGTTCTCAGAAAGCCCTAAATGACCTGCTAGGAATAGCAACCAGGTCTGTGCTGTGGTAATGATGTTTCTGTTCTCTGTGTGTATTTTTGAGATGAACACATGTTAAAACTTACCTAGTAGCCATAAAAATCAGAAAAAAAATTACTTCTTGGAAATAAAAATGTCAGCTCCACTTGTGATTATTTAAACAGAAATAGTCACCATGTGCTGCATTAGTGATGAGGCCTGTACAGCAGAGAGTTTCAGGAGATTCTCTGTATTCTCAGGCCAGCACTGATTGCTACTCTGGAGCACAGTGATTTAAAATAATAGTTTCACTTCATTAAACTGTAAGTTTCTCCCATACAAAGTATGGTCTAGAGAGAATTTTTTTTTAGTATGCTCTTAAGAAGTCAACAGTCCATCGCTTCCTGATGTATATCGACTGTGGAGACAAATTGGGCTGTAACTATTCTGAGTCCCCTCTTTGCTCAAAGAGGCAAAGTATCTCTCTAATTGAAAAAAAATTGGGATTATTTGTCTAAATTTTTCGTGTAACCTGAATTTGAGAACTGTGAATTTGGGTCCCAATGTAATATGGATGCAATTGCAAAAATCAATGCATAAAACAGAGCCCAGAAGAGAATTATATTTAGTAGGAGACAGAAAATCAAAACAGATTCCAAATTAGAAATCAAGACTGCAGCAGCTTGAGTTGAGTTTCTTTTATAGGGAAAGCTTATTAATGTAACTAAGGTGATTTTTTTTTTGCCAGAACTCCCCATCAGTACTATTTGCCCATGTCACATTTCTGTTCTGTGACTTAATACAGTGATACACGTAGCAGATCAACAGTGGTAAAACGGCAAGAAGATAATTAAAGCTTTACAACATGCTGGAACTTTAAAGATATTGGAAGGTGCTAATACAAATTCTGAGCACCTGAGCTGTACCAATATCACCCAACAGAAGCAATATAGCTTTTAGTCTAGTGAAATATCCTGTATTTCCCAGATCTAATAAAGTATATTGGATCCTTAATTTGTTTCAGAAAATGATCTTAAGTGCATTTGTTTAACCTAATCCAATCTTAACCATGGCTAAAATGAAAGCGCTTTGTCTTACATGTTGCACAGAGAAAGATCTACCGAATGTCACTTTTGAAAGACAATGGTCACCTGTGATTACAATACAACGGAATTTGGAAGTAAAGAAACAACAGAGGGACTGTTTCTCTGTTTCCCAATGTCAACATAATTAAAAATGATGAGAGTTAGAATGCTGACTTATTATGCTGAAAAATGATAATTGGAAAGATAAACCTGTTCTAATACAAAAAAAAAAACCCCAAAAAACCCAACAACAAAAAACAACCACAAAAAAGAAGAAGAAAAAGAAATTAATTCAGCATATTGCAGCACAGTATGAAGTTGTGTGTTTGTGCTATGGTAAGAGTAAGAATATCTTCAGTGTTACAGACTGAGAGTGGAATATATTTTACCCTGACTTTAAATGGATTCCGACACAGATTCAGGTGTTTCCCCAGTGCTTTCCTTCACGTAACCTATGTTGTAATGGCAAATGGTTTATGTACTGGTCTGTTTCTATACCCAGTTCTTCTGCTTGCCTTCCTGACCCCATGCCATTCCTTTGTGCTAGCATGGTTACTCAGCTGCATGTGGTTTTTTATCTTTACTGACTGAGATTTTTTCTGTCTGAAGCACGTGAAGGAGCTTGCACAAGGTCAGCTGGTTGTTTACAGCTATCCAACAGTCCATTAAATGTCTGCTCTGGGTACATGAGATCTGTGGGTCCATTTGGATGGACAGCTTAAAATGTATTTAGTGCATTTAAGCACCATGGCTCCTTTTCTCCCTTGAGTTACTGCATCATTTTCTCTTCTTTTTAAAATTAATTTCGAAAAAGAAAATGTTTAATGAGCCCCACTTGCGATTTTCCAACTGTTTGTCTGGCTGAAAACTGTCATTTCCAAAAGGATATACTAATGGTGTTGTTATCTCTTGATCATGTCAATGTTAATGCATGTATGTGCTGTTTCTGCCTCATTTCCACATAATTACAAGGCTGCATTTGGCAAATGAGGGTATGTTTGCTTTGTTGATCAAGAAGGTTCTAAGAAATCTTTGTATGCTTGGTAAGATATAACTTATGAAAAGAGCTAGTTTAGAAGAGAAGCCCAGCAGTGGAGATTCTTAACATTTCCCTAATACTTTCCTCTGCTGGGAAAAAGAAGTTTGTGAATGCTAATGAAAACAGCTTTGCATTACCCCAGTGAAGCAGCTGTGCATTATTCCGATGAGAAGATGGAGGCACAGCATGGTTAAGTAATTTGTCTTGATTCATATGGCTGCTGGGATTGCAGCATTTACTCAGGTGTTGGCTTTCAGCACTAGGTCCAAGACCAATCTGGGACACAGTACAGGCTTGGTAAAGTCTTTTCTTTCTTTCTTCTGGAAGCTACTATTTTGTGTCCTAAAAGCTATGCTCTTGTTTAAATTTAAATGTCTCTGCTCTTTATGGCTTGCAAGTTAATATCCAAATCATGATGTGCAAGTAATTAATGCACTACTTTTGACATAAATATTAGAGAGGATTGGACTGAAGCTGTTTCTCCTGTGATGGGTTGGTTCAAAACTTTGTCATGAAGTCTTGGATAATGCCTATGAAATGTTTCTCCTCCAGTCAAATGAGGCAAGAAAAGAGCAGGGTGGGCAGATTAATGTGCTAGAAGAGACTGTACCTATCACATCTCCTGCATCAGAGGGAATGGATATTGATTGTATGCCAATTCCCATTTCCTTCCGTGCTGATCCTTGCCTGGGTCACAAAGGGAAGAGCTGTCTCTTGCAGCTGATCAGTGGTGCCCCATCATTCAGTCACCTGGTAGAGGCCATCATTTAATGATATTTTTCTCTGATGCGCCTTCCAATGTCCTCTCATAGCTCTGGCTTTGTCAGGATTGCATGTTTCAGATTGGCTTCTTCTACTGCAGCATTTGAAGGGGGCACTCTTACTATATATTCTTTCTTGTTGTATACTGCTGATTATGTCTTAGGAAGTTTGTTTGCTTTGGTACTATTATAATAATATTTGTCTGTATGGTCTTCAGAATTTTCAAAGTTCTCTGAGGAACTGGGAAAGTTGAAAAGAGTTGGCTACAGAGGGCCTAAGCTCTTTCGTGATGTACTTATGCACTCCAATATTTAAACTGAAATAAAGTCAGTGAATATGGTCAGGCAGATTTGTTGACATGTGGGGATGGGAATGTGTACCGGGATCTGTTGGACAGGTCCATGTTCAGCTCAGGAAAGCTGCTGAGATCATCCACTGAGTGACACAGAGCCACTCTCTTGGGATCAGTGGTGGTGTAGCTGCTTTAGCAGTGCTGAGACCCTGACAGCTTCAGAGCTGATACTCCTTTATATGCTACCCTGCAGAGAATAGCATAAATTAGAGCCTGTGCAAGAAGGCAATAAACAGTTTAATTTAGTGGATGGCAAGTACTGCTGATTTCTCTGATCCTTCTAGGATCTAATTCTCTAAGCACCTGTGTTAGTGGAATTACTATTAAACCTCAGTTCACTGGCAGCGTTGCTGTACCTGGTGACAAAGAGATACTTGTGATCTCAGGTAGTTTTGGAGTGGACAGCAGCAATCAGGTGACTGAGAGGCTGGATTGTAATGCAAAATGGTCTGTTGTGTGCTAAGCCTGGTATGAGAAAGGAATGCATACTTAAAAGAAGCAGGATGCCAGCAGGCAGCAACAGGAGTGTGTCCAGTGCTGGATGACATACTGTGGGAGGAGGAGACCAGAGATCGTCTCTTTCATCTGAAGCTGTTTTTCCTTGTATGATAGCAGGGTCCCTGCGACTAAAATCTGAAACAGTTAATTTCTGATGCTTTGGGAAGGATTTCTGTTTACCCAGACAAGGGGAAAGTGAGCAACTTTTGTCAGAGTTAATACAGGAGCTGTCTGTCTGGAACAGCAGCTGAGGGGGTTGTCTGGGGAGTGATCTGCAGTTCCTTCCCTCTGGGTGGGAATGCAGGCTGTAATCAGAGCCTGTGACCCAGTGGCTGGTATGCCAGCTTCATCCCTCCTGGATCTTGGTTTTCCAGGTGGCTGCACACTCCTTCCAACTCACTAAATTTAGTACCTTTTGCATGAGACTGTGTTAACCTAAAACTGGTATTAGCAGGCAAACCTGTGCTTGTGAGCATGTATGTGCTAGGAAATGGAGAGTAAAGAGTCTAACACCAATTTTAGATTTAGGCTTTGTGGACATAAAAGCCTCCACAAAATGTGATTTTTGTGACAGATAAGCAGTGAGATGCATTTCTTTGGCAATTATTACGGTACATGATGCAGCCTGGGGCAGTACTAAATTTTTTCCTTGAAAGGCAGCAAGCTCTAAGTTGCACAGTAAGAGCTGGGAAACCTGTCAATAATCTTTTGTGGATGTGAGTTTGTTTGTGGCATAAGCATCTACTTGTATTGCCTAGTCTGCTGACCATAAAATTTTAGTTCATATTTTGAAGCCTCAATAACATGTGCACATGCAAGAATTTGACAGAAAGTGGGCCATGTCACGTCAGTCTTCTCACTATTGTGAAAAATACCTTAATAGTAGTAGTGAAATTTGGCACTTTTTTTTTTTTTTGGCAAAGTACTTTGTTGTCTTAACAGCCTCATCCCCAGCAGAATCAGTTAAAATGGAACGTTATGGCAGTGTGAAGATCAGAGCAAAGACTCTGACAGAGTGCAGCGGGTTCAAACCAGTCTTCATTAATCCATCACCTGTGACTGGTGGTGTAAAGTTGGCAAGGTCACTGCATACAGGACAGGGCTGATGGTGGTTATTCCTTGAGGGTCTGGGCTTTCACTCACATTCACACCAAGCCCTAAATGAATACCTAAAGGAAGGCAGTGGTGTCTAGCAAAGGCTTATCCCCTTCTTTGTAAACTTACTTGGGCTTAGATCCTCAAGAAGGCAGTTATGGGACAAGATACTATTTTTGCAACCTGGAAGTCCAAAGCTAAAATCCTCACAACTATTAACTCTGGACGAGATCATGTCTTCAGGTGTATCTGGTTTTTGTTACTGAAGTGCCACAGGTGCCCTAAATTCTGCTGTTTGTCTCAGAGAAGTATCAATCCCACCTGTGCTGGGTGCCTTTATTGGGGCCACTGATCTAATAGGTTATTTGTTAGGGCCTGGGTAGGGGAATAGGTTTTCTGCTGCCCTGTAGAAAGGGAAAGTAGTATTTGACGCGTCCGGCGGTCCTCAGGCTAGCCCTGGGGCGGACCAGCCGAGTGTGGCTGCCCCCTGCCGCAGGTGGCTAGGGTGGCAGTGCAGAACCAACACCTCCGAGTTGTTGCCCAGCGTCTGGATGTAGCGCCTGAGTGTCGAGGAAGGCGAGGCAGAGAAGACGGGAGGAACTCCTGTGTGTCATGCCCAAGAACAGACTTTATTACGGGTGGGGGACAGGGACAGAAGTCAGGGTCTGAAGGGGATGCAGCCCTTTATAAAGGGGGGGTGGGAACCGGGGGTAGGTACAGTATAGGGACCAATCAGGGACACAGAGGGAAGGAACCAGGGGATAAGGGACAGGCAGCACACCATTAGGGGTATAACAAAAGATGTACATCACAATACAAACCAATGGGACTTCGAACACACATAACTTTCCAGAACTGGGGGAAGGGTCTGGGAAAACAGACAGGTGGGATTTACATAGGATGGGGTAGGACCAGGGAGATGGACATGTGGAGAGGGAGGAGGGACCCAGGGTCCAACCAACAGGGATAGGGGGGGTTGCTTGGAAAAAACCATTACCACAGTATTAAGGGAAGATTAATGTTAATGAATTGACTCAGCTTGTGGTTGAGTGTTCTGAGTGCTGAACCACATCCCCTTTGGAGAAGGGAATAGATGGCTGCTGAGAGAAGTCAGAGTGAGAACAATGTTTTCACTTTGGGATTTGGGCATATTGGGAGAGAGAGAAACTGGGAATTTTAAGCTATGTATAAAATAGAAATAAATTGAGGGAGTGAGAGAGGAAGGAAAGGACTGCAATCCAAGTTTGTTTCCTCTGCTAGTGTACTGTGGGTACTGTGTTCCTCTCTGGTCATTGATTGTCTAACTACTCAACATGGAGTAGCTCTGCCTCAGTTTGTAAGAGAGCAAGCAATGCTTTTTCTTCTTTGCCCCAAGCAGCCTACTGCTAAAACATCACCCTTGAAACAGTGTTCTTGAGTTTCCTCTGGCAAAGAAGAATCTGAGCCTATGACTTACTCTGTACTTGATCAACAGGGCTAGTTGAGCTTCTTTATAGCAGAGCTTAAAGTTCCCAGTGACTCTGTAATTGCTCTTTTCTGGCCAGGTCAACAGCTTTTTGTGTGTTAGTAGAAAACATTGCAGGTTGCAACAATAGCTGGGGGAAAGGTGTTCAGAGAACAACCAAGAAGGAACCTTCAAAACAGGTTTCTTTTTGTTGAAGAAGTTAGTGAGACCTTTTGACTTATGTAGAGAGGTCCATGTCTGCACCTGAAAAAGAAAGCACTTTGGAGAAATGGGCTTTCTGTGCTCTTAGCCCTTCCCACTGCCAGCCTTAGGAGACTCCTATTGTGCTCTTGGGAATTCCTATTTACCACAGGAGTCAGACTTGTAATGATAGAGAACCCTGAACATCACAGATAACACCACCCCTCCCTCCAAGGTTCCTCCTGCTGTGGTTTTTAGTTATTTTGCTTCTGGATTCTGTAGTGAGTATGTAGGGACCTGGGAGTGTTGTTTAGGTGCCACATGCTCCTTCACAAGGCAAAACAACACTAAAATGAGGGGAACTACAAAACCATGTGGTGATGTTTTGTGGCTGCAGCTTTCATTTATTTTGAATTGGTGCATTTTAATGCTGTGCTGAAAGAACACAGCATTGTAATTAGTTGAGCCTTATTTTTCTGATAACTGCTTAAGCCTTAATATCCTGCAAAGCGTGGTATTTTTCTATCAAAAAAGGAAGGTTTATGATCTGTATTTCCATAGAACCTCACCCTTAAGGAGAAACAGTCCATTACATAGAATAAATTTCCTGAATGTTTCTCAACATTATTTGCTTAATAGAATCATTAGTACCACATTTATAAAGAAAAATGCCATCTAACCAGAAAAATGCTCTGTGGGTCTCAGGCTGCAGTATGTATAATTCTGCTATGTACTTATAAGCAAAGAGATCGCTATTTGTTTTGAAAACTGGTATCATGTTAATAAGCTGAAGGCTTCCTTAAAGCAAGGCTTTAGGACAGTCAGACCCTACTGAACTTGTAATTGCTATTTGCTGGCAAGGTCAACAACTTTCAAATTTCAGTAGAATACTGAACAGTTGCAAACTATGCTATCCAAATACAGCTGCAAATATATCACCCTCTACCTCTGCTCCACCCATGCATCACAAATAGCTGCAGGAGGAAAACATCTACTGCTGAGCAAGAAGATTCCTAAATGATAGACATCAATAATTTAATCAGTTATAGTTTATTCCTTCATTACTCATTGCACTCTGGCTAAAATGAATGTTTTTGTGCTTTGCTCTTTTCTAGCAGTATTACCATAAGTGGAGGTTCTATTTTTTTTTTTTTAATTCCTGCAGATTCAGTGCATCTACAGGTAACAATTTATCACAGCAGCAGGAGCTAGTGTAGGCAAAGAATGGCAGGCTGAGAATTGCTCTGCTTGCAAAACCCATGGCCAGGCAATCTCTAGAGCACTCAGGACCTGGAGAGGCGGGGGAACGTGCTTTTGGTTAGGTAAGTAGTTACTTACACTGGCCATTAGAAGTTTTATTGTGCATTATTTTTCTTTTTAATCTATAAAGTAGCTGACCTAAGGTTTGTACCTCATTCTTAGGAGAATCTGTGTAGTTTGCGTAACTAGCCCTGAAAGTGGCTGCTGAACGCAAAATGTGCCATTGTAAAAACTGTCAGCAAGGAGAGGCAATGCGGCTTGGGGGTGTCTGTACCTACTAGACAGTCTGTTCATTGCAGCTTAGTGTTGAGTAAAATCTAATTTAGTTTGTGTCAGAAGCCAGATACTTCAACCAAAAAGAAGCCTGAAGATAGGGTGTTGCTCTGGATGTCCAGGCTTTTATAACCCATTGTAGTAATATTGCTTTATAGAGTATGCAAAAGCACAGGGCCTATCCAGTTGAGTTTTAGATATCTCCAAGGATAGAGCTTCCCTGCCTACTCTGTCCCCTGTTCTGGTGTTTGATCACCCACATGATGGGGAAAAAAGAAAAAAAAAGAAACAACCAAACATGCACATGTCTGATCAGAATTTCAAGCACTGGTCTTAATTTAGTGTTATTTGCAAACTTGTGGAGAGTGTTGCCTAGTTCATTTAAAAAAAGACTTTAAATAGCATTGACTCTAATATCTGTCTCAGGAATGTTACTAGTGGCACCAGTTGGATGTGGTGCTGTTGATCACAAGGTTGAGGCTTTTCAGTTAAGCCAGTTTGATATATTTATAGGATTAGGGCAGTAGGTGATGACTTGCATGCTTCGCTCTGTTGTGCGTAGCAGGCCTGGATGTATTTCCTCCTCTTGTTGACTGACATCCACTGTGTCCTCCCCTCTGGAAAACAAAGCAAGTCGAGTCATGTGACCAGTGCGTCACTTTGTGAGCTACACACTCATAACTGACACTGAGATATATCTTGGTGAGCAGCCTCTGGAGTTCAGCACTTGCTGGCCTGAGAGTCCCTTCCCATTTTTTTTTTTCCTCCCCCCTTTTTTGCAGAGCACCGATGAGAACAGGCCATTCTGTGTGTTGTATGGCTTGTAATTTGGGAGCAACAGATCCTCAGCAACTCCAGCTTTTATGGGTTTGGGAGCAAAGTGTCACTAGGCTGGTGCTTTGTGGTGTGTAGAGGACCAGTGGGTCAGAATGAGGGTTGGACAGATGGAGGAAGATAATACGCCCAGAATATCAGCAGTAATATCCACCACAGCTCTCTTTGTTCAGACTCATTGCTTTGGCTGTCTCGTGCCTGTGTTCAGTTATTGACGATGGCCCGAGGGTCAGCGTTTGTTATAGAGCAGGGTTTGGGAATGGTATGGGAATTTGCCTTGGCAGTAATGTAATTTAGTACAAACAACTGGAGGTTACTTAGCCCCTGCTAATTGCTTTGGATACCAGGTGCTCTACCCCAGTGGTGGGTACACAAGTGAGATGTCAGGGAGCAGTGAGGTTGGACTGCTCTGCAAGGGCAGGTGAGTTGGGGAGCCAAGGGTGATGCTGAGCCTGGCAGAACAGTGACCTCCCAAACCAAGGGTGAGTGGCTCCAGCCAAGACCTCTCCTGTATCTTTTCCCCATGTGGCTTTTACCCTGAGATCTGGCTGCTGGGATCACTGTGCCAGGTCAGAGCAGGCCTTGAGTAGCCAAACCCTGCCAGGGAGACGTTGCAGAACATTTTGGTGCTTTACATTACATCAGGAGATTTGAATCTCTCTAACATCTGTAACTTTGTAGGTGCTACTGAAGATTAACTGCAGGACTTGTTATTTTATCATGTGGAGTGTTTTCTTACGGTTCATAAAAGGAATTAGGACTTGAAATTTAGTGTGTTTTATCTAGCAACTAAATCAGCTGTGAGACTGGATGTGCAGAACAGATCATAGGCTGTTAATGATGATTTCTCTGATATGTGTAAGACCTGAGGTATGTTGACAGCAGACAGAAATCAAAGGAAAATTTGTGTGTGTTTCAGCTACATATTTGACAGAAAGTGAATTTGAGAGCAGTAAATCCAGCTTGAGCATGATGTCTAGATTATATTATGGGAAATTTATTTCCAGATTAATATAATGCAAAAGAAAGGGGATAGTGTTTACAGGTCAAGAGACCAAGTCCATAGCCTGGTCTCTGTGAGTGAGTGCAGGACCATCTGTTTCTTGCCTAGTGTTGGCAAGTGTCAGCTTTTATTGCATTCCATCTTCCTTGCTGCTCAGGGAAAATCACTCGCTAATTAACAAGAAAAATCTCCCAACATGTAATAAACACAGAGACCTTTCTTTAAAACTTTTCAGCTTTACTGAGAGGTGTCTAGTCTTCAGATATTACCAAATGATGGTACATCTCATAAATAGCTGTCGTGTCCACTGTGATCTGATCTACCCTGCTCAGGAAAATGGCAGCATATTTGGAAAACAGATGGCCTTAGTCATGGTTCTGCTACTCTGCTGGCCCAATGGCGAGGAATCTCTTGCTTTTACTGCCTTTGTGCTATTTTTCTTGCTGTAATGTTTTCATGCTTGTTAAAATAGTATGGTTTTGTTGCATTGTAAGTAGTTGTGTGTTCATACTTTCAATTCAAACTGGCTTCTCTTTGTTCTATGCAGTTACTACTCAGAAATTTAATATGCTACTTGTTTGTTTTTCCAGATGCTTCAGTAGAAATGTTATATAAAATGGAGTCTAATGTTAATCTTTATGGAAGCACACTTATAAATGCCATTCTTGCTCAAAACACTGCTGCCCAATGTCACTCACTGCTTATGATTTCCAGTTAACTTTCCAGCCGTCTGACAATGATTCTGTCCAAACCAATTTGATTCAAGCAGTTTGTGAGGCACTGTAGTGGATGTTTGATGAGAGTCAAGATATTGCATCTCCTGCATTCCTTTCAGCTACTGTGGTGTTGCTTGTTGTTGTTGTGTTTTCTTGGGGTTTTTTTGGTCATTCGATCACAAAAAGCACTCAATCATCTTTGTCCCATATTGTTTTATTGGCCATTGTGCCCTTGCAAGCAGCATTGAGTGTGGGATTTTCCTGGATCGAAGCAGGAAAGTTTCAGTGACATTTACCAGGGTTGCTGTCATTTCTGCCCACACTGACAGACATTACTCTGCAGGTGATGGAAATGGAAAAGACCCACAGATGACAAATCCAGCAGTGCGCTGTGTCAGGAGGAACGGTGCTGTGTTGGTTCTGTTCCAAAGTTGCTGTGTAGGTGATAAGGAGGTGGTAACAGTGTAGCTTAGCTTGTGGCCTCAAACCCGCTCTTTGCTGGGCTTGGCTGTATAAGCTTTTTACAACCATTTCTTTTCTGTGGGCATTTTGTATGTCAGTCTCTGGTCTCTGCTGACTCAACTGTATCTGCTGCAGTAATGCATATATTTTAAGCACTTTTCCTTGGTAAATGGGGCCATGGGGGCTCTTCAGAATTGTCTGAAGGAGCTGCATTTCTCCAAGACTAACAGGAATTTCTCTGGCTGAAAACTAACAGCATAATGAACTAGTGACTAAAACTCAAGATGCAGCAACTTTGCAAAACGTAGTCAAGGGAGTTTGTTCTTCCTGGTTGGAATACAGTCAGAATTATAACAAACATTGGCAGATACAAATTCTCTAGTGCTCCTGCTCTTGGTCAGCACAGTAACCTACTGCAGTCAGCTCTGTACAGCAACAACTGACTCTGCTACTGCCCATATAGCTTTGTATCTTCCCAACAAGCCTGCCAGCCTCTTTTCAGAGGAACACGAGCACTCTGAAAGTGCCCCTTAGTCATGCTATATGTTTTTCATGTCTACATGCTTCAGAGTTAGCACGAGGGAATCAGACAAAATGGGTTTATAGTTAGAAAAGTGCTCAGTTAAGAAAAGTCTTCATGTACGGAAATACCACAAGAGGAAAACTTTCCAAGGTTATCTGCAGTTCCTGAACCAAGAACGGGTGAGAGGGGAATGGGGTTGAGCCCAGCAGCCTTCTGCTGTGCAGCTGGAGTGTGCAGGGTACAGCTAGTGTCCAGTGGGCTCTCTGTTCCACTGTGATCTCTGCTTTCTTGGCAGAAATCCTGTACTGACCAGGCTTCCCTTAATGCCTTTTGCAGTTGGAAATTTGACTAAAAGCAGTTGCTGTTGCAGCCGTTCAATGTGCAGCTTTGCAGGAGGAACTCTGTGCATGTGTATGAAAGGTTTCCTGCTGGGGCACAAAGCAAATTGCTTTTAGTGGTGTCATGTCCTGATGTTGTGGGGAATCACAGCACTGCTGAGGTGGTGTGCTAAAAGAGTATGTACGTATTTTTTTCCCCCAGTGTCTCTTGAAAGACAAGAATTCCTGCCTGTGTCTTGAGTCTGTGTTGCACAACAAGCTGTTTGCAGCTGGCAGTTTGCACAGGACCTATATCACATGCAGAACTTCTGACTGTGGTAGGGGAAAGTATTGATTTCATGTACTGTACATGAAATGTCTGTCATCTCTTTGCGGGCCAGGATCCCTACATCTGTGTTGAGAGCATCTTATTTCTCCCCCCTGTACCTTAACTGGCTAAAACAACCCAATATGCAGATTTTTCTGGAAAACTTGGGAAGAAGAGTGGAAAAAACAGCATATAACCCAAGTGAATGAAATGGGTAATGTTCCCCATAGAAAACAGGATTTATAGTAATTTCAAAATGTGTGTGTGTGGGAAAAATAACGACAAGTGTTAATAGAAGAAATATTGGTGTTTTTTTCAAGAAATCACTGTGTAAAATATTGTCCTTGGGACAGAAAATTTACCTTGATGCTGAAATAATGCACTGCGCCTCTGCCTGTCAGCATTACATCAAAGTCTCAGTACATTTTTCATTCCCCCAGGCATTATTTTCTACCTATTGTCCTCAGTACCAAACTCCATTCATAACATATATTTATAGCTGGAGATTTTTCATAATATATAAAAATGAGGAAGCTGCCACAAAATGGCTTTTGGTTTCCTCTGAGACTTGCAAAATAGATGTTAAAAGCAAGTGATTTAAAACAGCAATTTTATTAAAAATGTATTGTTGCCATTTGCAGCTTTCACAGCTATTCTCCAGAACTATCTCAGGCTTCCAAGGATGAAGTATGAAGCTTTGAATCTGTAGCTTTGTTTTTAGTTTATTTTAAACTTTGAGGCAACAAATCTGCTGGACCAAGTTTATGCCAAATAAATGTGTGCCAGATATATGCCAGCAGAGCTTCTGATTCAGTCTCTCTCATTTCAGTGGGAGACTGTCAAGACGGGGAGACTAAGGACTGGCTATATTCAGATACTTAGTTATGCAGATCAATACCCATGTGGATTTACAAATGTCTAAGGAGGCTGTGTTTCCGTGCCATGGGCTTTGGGAGTGAGCTACCTGCCTGAAAGCTGCAGTAAGTACCTAGGTATCATTTGGGAAAATCAGCTATGGGCCAGATGCATTTTTCCAAATCACACAGAAGCTGTAATGGAGCAGGAATTTCCACCTAGATTTCTGTGTTCTAGCTGGTGACTTCCTCCATTTGCAGGCCAGGCTGTGCCAGCTCTGGCTTGCTGATTTGGCATCATAATGTGCATATTGATCAAGGTCTCTGTCAGCCTTTTATTTGCTTCCAAATGATCAGCATGTGCCAGGCTGTATTTCACTGGTCAGTCTGTTAAAGGGGTAAAAGTGATGGTGTTTAATGAAGACTGATTACAAAGGCCAAGTAATGCTGTTGGTGAGATAGGTAATTCAATATGAAGATCACAAAAACCTGAAAGAAATGGAAATTCACCCATTGTTATTGGTGAGAGGAATGGTCAGTACTTGTACTGGGAAGCTTCTGATGTGGCAGGAGAAGACTGACTCTTAGGACAATACATTTTCATTTGTGGTGCACGATACCTGGCAACTGGGATATATGAATAATAGTTTTGAAAATTTAAAGATGTCAGTGCTTTCTACGTGCTTGTTCTGGTCCATGTGCACCTATGAATTACTTCATGCAGACACCTTGTGAGCCAGAGATGAACGAGGCCTTTGTGATAGAGGAAGGATTTCCTTAGTGCAAGACATAACATTGTGTCCTGCTTTTGCTGGACACGTGAGATTGGGGTGAAAATGTTTCTGTCCTGCACACCTCTCCTTCTCACAACAACATGGAGAGAGTTGGTAGAGAATNTAGGTAGCTCATATGTTTTCTTGCTCTTCAGTTGTTTGGAGAGGAAGGAGAAGTAAGTGTAGAAAAGAATTTGAC
This sequence comes from Machaerirhynchus nigripectus, assembly GCA_013397975.1. NCBI lineage: Eukaryota > Metazoa > Chordata > Aves > Passeriformes > Dicruridae > Machaerirhynchus > Machaerirhynchus nigripectus. The sequence goes on along the minus strand of VZRQ01004023.1, from coordinate 251,911 downwards.
AGTTCAGTATAAGCTATTGAATAAGTTGACATTTATGACTAGTAGTGGGAGAAATTCAGTTCAAGTTAGAGGTAGTGTTTGTTCTGCACACTCTGTTTTGTGAGACTATTTAGTGAGAGAAAACATTTCTTTATATCTTAAGAAAGAGATTTTCATGCTACATTATGTCATCAAGAAATTATATAATAAATTGCTATTTTGTCATTGAAACAGTTACACTTTTTTTTTTAGGAAACCTATACCTTCATAAAGAAAGCAAAATAGCAGCATTAAAGCAGACAGGATATACTTCAAAGTGGTGACTAGATCACTGCTTTTTCATCTCCTGTTTTTATTACTCCTTGCTTCTGCTAATAGCTTCTTCAGGGGAGATTTTGAAAATGGATTGCCCGTGATGTTCTTCAGTGTCAGATATAAATAAAGGAAAACTGCTGCATGTTATTTTGTTGGAAGCTTCTTGTAGAACTATGTAATCAGGGCAATTAGAACTTTGCGTATAGTTTGTCTTGTGGGTTTGCTGTGCATAGCAGTTTCATCAGTCAAGAACTGAACAGAAGTGCCTGGCCTCCTCATACATCTGGGGACTTGCTCAGAGAGTAATGGTTTCTAAGCTAACCCCTGTGGATCCTACATTATTTGTGATAGCAGTTTTTCTTAGCCCCTCAAAACTATTTTGAGGGTGTTATGCTTTTTTGCATTTTTCTGCATTTCTCACTTCAGTGTATGGATCAGAGTCTGTGGTGAATGACGTAAAAAGCCCAGAGCTATTGCTGTTACTGGAAGGAAATGAGAAGAAAGAGGCAGTAGAAGCTGGCTGGAAGAGAATAGCCCATCTCAAGAAGCTACAGTGCTTCCAGGACTTCCTAGAAAAGCCAGTATTGCAGTAGAATCACACTGCTGGCATAGGTGCTTGTACTTGGATGGGGAGGAATGAGACTTAGTGTGTTCAGAGAATAGTGTATTCTATCCAACCTGTTGACAGTGCTAGTTTTGTGAGTGTTCTCGCAATCCTCTAGATCTTGGCATAAGGCTTACTCTAGATCTTCCTTTGTGCTTACAATATTGGTTCTCCTTTGGAAATATTTCCTTTGCTGTTCTAAGATTATGAATAATCTTATAATTTTATTTAGAATTTGGGCATTAACAAGGTCATATGTATGTTATGAGCTGTAGCTGTAGCACTTGGCAAAAAACTCCAAAAACCTGTGTTCCAGGATTAACCTCTTGTGCTCATAGTTGATGGAATCTAAAAATTGATGCAGCCTCAAAGATATCTTTTGACTATATGTAGCAGTCATGGTTATAATAGTAATAGGGGGTATTATTGCCAAATGTGCCTGATTTGGTCTCTTAAGTACACATAAGAACCAGCATATGAGTTTCCATTATGCCATTGGTTTGCTGAAACTGTTTAATTGAGATAGAGAAGCTATATATGAGGATATATTAAAGAATAGGCTTTTTTATGGCACTGGTAAAAATAATTAGGTTTTTTGTTTTAATACTAGGCTAAGTTACTATTCTAATGTCAGCAAAAATTTGGAAATTTTTGCTGCTTTTGGTGGGGTGAGGTCTAGCAGGTGTGGCTGTTGGTCAGGACTGGGGGGCTATGTGGGACAGCTCCACTGACCAGCCCTGGGCAGCTTTCCAGGGAGAATGGGAGGGACTTGGGCATGTTTAGAGCTCCAGTAATCTCAGTGTTTGTATCTTCAGGAATTTCAGAAAAACAGCAAGAGAAACATTTTGTTTAAAACAATAAAAAAGTATCCTACACCATGCAGGCAAAGCTGTATTTTTTTTTGTCATGGGTATTGAGCTCTGTATTTAATAAATGCTATTAAAATAACAGTGGAATGTGAAATATACTGTTGTGCCTTTATAGAAGTGCTGTCCATTTGCTGGCAGATCATAGTGATGTGTTACTATGGTGGCTGGAATGGTTTTTGTCACATCTGTTGCAGGTTTGGTTGCACTGTTGTGGCTGATGTTTCCTTCTGGGATGATATCCTGACTGCTGATTAGACCCTTTGGCTGGATTTACATGTTTCTAAAATTAGGTGTGGGTAGAGAATGGTTCTCAGGCAGGTATCTTGAGCAAGACCCTACCTGGCAACCCTTCCTAGGACTTGTTTTTCTGATCAAATTTAACGTTTTTCCCCTAAAGCTTTCCCAGTGATAATAGCTTTCCTGTGTGCTGTGTCTGACCATGTAACCCCCAAGAGGGTGCTAAAGGAAGCAATATGGAGAGGCTGATACAGAAGCTACAGCAATCACTGTCTGACAGACTGTAGGAGATGCAAATATCTGGGCCAAATAATGGCAACTGCTGTGTGTGTAGCAGAGGTGAATACCTCCATGTGTGTCCTGTCTGCATGTCAGCAGTCTGTGCTCTTGAAGTATCCCAGCAAGTAGCTGGTCTGGCACACGCTGAGATGCTTGGCAATACAAGTCTTCAAATCAAATAGAAGTGTTAGTAATAATATTTGTCAGTAATGTTGTGCCTCCTTTGCATGATGTGTGAAAGGAAGGATACTTGTGTTTCCTGCTCCTTTGACTACTTTTTGAGGTGATAAGGGGGGTATCTGTGGAGGGACAGTGCTGGGCAGGCAAAAAACCTGGGGATAGGGGGAAGCCTTGCTAATGTTAAGAAATTAAGAAACAATAAACAGAACTAGAAAACAATTGAGAGGGAAGATTTAGCTGTGATATAAGACTTGAAGGTCAAAGGCATGGACTTTGGTCAAGTTACAAATGCCACTCCCCCAAACAATTACTGCCACTCCCAAATCCTGACCTAATGGTCCACTGAGTGGTGATGCCTGCAGAGCATCCTGGAGCATCTTAGGAATTTTTCTTTCTATAAATAGCAAGGTCTTTGACGTGACGTAATAAGATAACATCAAGAATAGTTCTTCATCCAGCATTATTTTCTGGCTTTTAGAGATAGTTAAAACAACTTTGTCAGCTACCAGAGCTTAACAGGGGTGAACTTCTGAGATGCTTCTGTGATCCTTCCAGTGGTGTGCTGGAGTGACAAAGCAAGGAATGGTGAGCTGACAGTAGACTGAAAACATGGCATGGGATGAATGCAGAGAGCCTGGGAATAACTGTTGCCCTGGACTTCTTAGAGCTTTATTTTTCCTTGATATTTTAAAAAATTGAGAGCTTGTTCTGTAGCAGTTAGAACAAAAGACAGGCATCTGGGAAGGATTTGTGCAGATCCAGGCATTTGGTCTCACCTGAGGAAAATTCAAGGTGAAGCTAATGTTAGTTATGTAATTTAAAGATGCAATGTGGCTGTGAATGTTGCTTTTTCTTTTTTCAGCATGACCTATTACTAAACTTGTACCCCTCATCCAGGTCTGCTTGTTGGCAGTATGGGGTTCTGCTACTAAATAGTTTATCAAATTGACTTTTTTTCCTTTTAATTGCAATTAGTGGTCTCATTAATAGTATAGTTAGCCCTCCACACCCATTTGGAGCAGTAGAAACTGCAAGGTGTTTCCTCCTCTTGGTAGTGCCAGCACACAGTGAACATCAGTTGAAATGATGGAAGTTCAAGCACTGAAAAACCAAGCCATGGGCCTGGCTTTAAGTTCTGTTTTTCCTGCCTCCTGCATGTGGTGTTGTGCATGTCTGTCCTTCCACTTACTACAAACAGTAACAGTGGCAGGGCTGATGTCACAGCATGACTTTACCCTGTGCAGTGAGTTTCACACCAGGTGGTTATGAATGGGAGGTGCCTGCTGAGTGTGAGTACAGGCTGATGGTTTTGTTGGATCCTATGCCAGATCCTACTCTTTTTCCCAAGACATGACTGTAGATGTCAGTGTTTAACTAGCACAGTGCTACTGACTGCCCTGCTGAGAGAATTTCAGTCAACATTTGATTCTGGCTTTTCACTGCAAGGGGAGAAATGTGCCTTCCAAATTGGGACTTGGTGTCTAAAAAGAGAGGTCTTGTATACTTCAATGAAATAGTGCTTGATTTTATAGTCAGTTTTTCCTCATTCGTAATGAAATTCCCTCTCTGACCTTGTATCTTCCCACAAAAAACCTCCAAATTCAATTACATGCTTGTAAATACCTGCTGTAGATTTGAAACTCTGGGTTTCAGGTTCTTTTTGACATGTGGCCATACTGTATTGCCAAATTGTATTCAGGAGAAGCATAGAATAGTTCTGCGTGCTTTTAGTATTTCCTGAGTTTGTAAATAGTATTTTGACCAAGGACTAATATAGTTCAATTAATGCTTCTTGATGGGATAACTGAAGCTCAGAGAAGGCTCCTGTTAATAGCAGAAGGCTGTAGCTGTAGAATATGATTTTTGAGCAATGTATGTATCTTTGTATGATCTCATTAAGCTCTGATTTTTTTAAAAGTCTGATTTGAAGGGCACTGAGCATTCTAATTAGATTCTCTTTTGCCAAACCCAAAATATGTTTTGAAAATGAAAGTGAAGTAAAATTATCAAGTTTTGGAGCATATCATCAGTTGTGGAGATGAATGCTTTCGTTATGTGAAGGCTACTGGTTAAAATATATGTAACAAGTACATATTATTCCAAAATAGGTATGCTGCTAGTATTACAATGTGAAACACAGTTAATTTGTACTCCTGTGTCTGATTTTTTTCAAGATAGCAGGCATTGCATTTTATACTGGGCTTCCAGGCAACTGCATCCATCCAGTGAAATCTTTCAGTTAATAGAACAAAGTGTAAATAGGACTTGAATGCAACATGTTCTGACTGCCCAGTGCCAGAAGTAAAGCCTTGCAGAGTGCTTATTGTTGCGTACTCACTTTCGTGGTTTTTTCAGCATTCTAGTTAAAATTTAAACAGGTCAATAATATTGCCAGTTGTAATTGAAAAAGATGAGGAATTCCAATAAAAAGAATTATAGGGAAGATTTCTTGTGAAAGAAATGTGTTGGTAATATTCCCCATAAGAAACTGTAAAAATACTATAGGTGAGACAGGGCAGTCCTTTAACTTGTTTTGGTATTTCTATGCCTGGTGTGGGGGAAATGTAGAAAAACCAAATTCATCTGGTTTCAATTTTTATGTCAAGGTTCCTAGTTGGGGAAGATTTGTCCAAATTTGGCCAGACAGTGCTCTCAAATACTACAAAATTCCAGCTGGGACAGGACTTTACCACCTGTGTCCTAATATTCCTGACTACTGCAGAATGGGGAATGTCAGATGGGTATTGCCTTCCCTGAGATTCTCACTTTGCTCTCTGGAGACTTGTGCCTTGGGTGTGGAAATGGTGGCTGTGGGCTTTGCATTTGGGGGGACAGGAGTAGAAAATGGGAATGGAGTGTCTATAAGAGACTGAGTCACTGGAAGTTGCTTCCAGTGGGGAACATAAATGCTACTTAACAAGGACCTGAATTGATTTCTTCTGGAATATTGTGTACAGATCTGATGGCCTGTGTCCAAGGAAAATGAACTGGTGCAAAGAGAGCTTCCTAGTATGATAAAGAAAACAGCTTACTTTACGAGAGGAGACCAGAAGAGGTTGGCTTGTTTGCTTAGCATAGTATTGCAGAGGCTAAGAGGGGATATGTTTGCCTATAAATATATCTAGGAGATAAATATCAGACAGGGAGAAGGCTCCAGCTGGAGACCAGCTAAAGCTTAGCTCCTAGTAGTGGCTGTTGCCTTTGCAGGGGTATAAAACTCCTGTTGTTTTGCTGGCCGTGAAAGCGAAAGCCCTGGTGTTGCTGTCCAAGGGCAGTGGTGGGACATGAACCACAATGTTGAAGGTGCTGATCAGTCAGCAGAGGACTGACAAATGAAGGGGCCTATGATCGTTTAGAGCAGGTTTTAGGGGAGGGGGGCAGACCAGCCCTTTGACCAGACTGATGATGATGCACAAAGACTTTCTGTCTTTGACAAATGGCATACACTTGTAGGGTCCTGTCTTGCTGTCTAAACATGGGCAGCTCAAGGATTTTTAAAGCAGATGCAGGTCTTCTAAAATGGACCATGGGAAAGCCCCTGTGTAGAGGCTGTTCTTTCCATGCCACTAAGTGCCAATAACTTAAGTGGAGTGGCTTTGCCCTGTGAGGGTGTCTGCACACAGAGACTGAACTCCACCTGGGCCAAGATTCTGTCACCAGGAGCCCCTTTCAATTGAAAGCTGACTTAGAGATCTGTACAGAGCAACTCCCAGGGAAAATGCTTCACAACAAAGAGAAAATTAAAGAGAAAAATCCTCTCTCTGGGAAGACTTTCTGGCTTATATCCAAGCTTTGGACCACTGTAGATCCTGTTTCCTGTAGGAAGGATGTGTCCAATTTTCTATGTTGAATTGAAATTTAATTTTAGCCTGAGGGTCATGAGTACTTCATCACCTAATGGAATGATCTTTTTGCTTTGAAAAGACACCACTGAGTTAACTGTATTGCTGGAAGAGATATCTTGATCCCAAAACACTAATTGCATCCTGTTTGCATTGAAGAATTTGTTCTGCATTTGTGAATCATCTGTGAGAGCTGGTTGTGATTCAGTGCCTCCTACAATCACACCTAGTCAGGCCTTCATTTGCACAATCTCCATGGCTGTGATTCAGCTGAAACAGGATCTCATCTGCTGGATTCTTAGGGTTGCTCTAACTTGGAAAGAATTTGTTAGGAGAGTCAAAACCTATGCCTCCCAGGAGAACTTGGATGCTTAAGAAGCCATTACCTCTCTACTTTTTTTGCCTCTCGTAAGAATTGGTGTCCAAAGGGCAGGTATTGCTGCATATTTTGAAAGTGTTTGCCGCAGGAGAGCAAATACTCTCTCTACATTAGATTTTTAGCTTTAAGAGTGAATTTTTGAATTTTGTATCTAAACTGTCCTTGGTTAGAGTACCTTTGTTTGCATCATGTGATTGTCTTGGAGCATTTATCCTAGTTTTCTTTTGTATTCTGCAGTTCAGTTTCATTCAGTCTAGGATTCCATTCAATATGTTCTGATGATCAATGGGCCTTTTTGTCAGTGGGACCAACAAGATTTGAGCTGAAGTGGAATCTCTCAGAAATGTGTATAAAGCAATTATTTGGTTTTAACACTATCTATTTACTCTGTAGATCTGTTCCTATTGTGCTTTGCCACTTGTCAGGGTAGGCATACTACCTGAGCCCTTCAGAGCTGGTGGCAAAGAACCTCTCTTAGGCAGGAATGCTTTCAGAGTCAAGAAGATAATCCAGTGGAATATATGAAGATTGTCAGTAGACAATCCATTGTTTTAAATAGGTCAACTCTGAGGCGTCTCTGTGGGAGGTTTGGTTGCACAGAACTTTTTCAAGGTTTTCTTCAAAAAGGCTTCTCAAGTATTCAGCACACCTAGAAATATGTCTCGTCCTCAGGAATTGTGAAGGTTAGCAATAGGATGCTTGGCAAAATGCAACACTTCATCTTACAGGGTACCACCCAAGTGGAAATTGTAAGATCTAACCTTTCATTACTATGAACATCCTCACAACCGTGGGCAATTTCTGCTCCTTGCTTCTGTTTCTATTTTTTCTGCTTTCAGTGTCAGCAGAGGGCGCTTTTCTGGAGAGAATTATCTCTTTTGTGGGCTGTAGTAGAAGGAGAGTGCTCATGGTTCGCACCTCGGGATGCTTCTGAAATGGAAGTGAGTATAAAAGCTTTCGCAGGACAGGGTAATTGTCTTTCTCGTATACAGTTAGGTTTTTTGCAGTACATTCAAGACAAGCCTCTGGAACACCTGTCTGGAAGTCTAGAAGAGTCAAAAAGGATTAAAGGGATAACCAGTGTACAGGACATAGAGAGGAATAAGACATTTTTTAAAGAATTCAATCAAGGAAAACTTTTCAGCTTACTTATTGTGAAGAGCAGATAGAATCCCTTTTTAAGCTTTACATGCTTTCTGGAAGCTATATACCCATTTAAAATCAGGGCTAAATTTGGCCCTCTGTTACACAGCAAAAGGTGATGATGGGTCTCCAAGTGAGCTGTGTGATGTTAATTCCTAGGAAGGAGGTTTTAGTTTGAGAGCTTTTCAGGGCTTCATAGCTTTCCTGCTGTATTCCCTGGTAGTGATGGGCTTGCCTTGTGGGGGCATTGGGATGCTTAATGGTTGTCAGGTTTCCTCCACAAAAGATCCACAGACAAAAGGCAGTCTGAGTCTTCAGAATGGCTTCAACCTTTTACAATTTGTATTGGGAGAACATTGAATGAAAATCTGTGACTGACACTGGTGGAGTGCCGATAGGCAGTTATTTCTAGTTAGAAGCATTTTGACTTTTCCAATCATCTGCTGGAGTATAACCAGTCCCAAAGGCAGGCAGAAGAGCCTCTGGACTCGTTGTCCTCTTTTCCTTTTGTGTTCAGGTACTGTCTGTCGCAACAAGTACACTCAAATGTCTTGGCACATTTTGTGCCAGGGCTTAGCTCCTTCTGCAGTGAAAGGCTTCATCCTGAGCCGGTGACAGTAAGAGTGGCAGGCAGGCTGTCTGTTGAAACCATTCTCTTCTAGGTGCTTCTGCCCTCTGGGTAGCTCAATAGATGCTTGTTTTCAGGTAGTTTATCTGCAGTAAAGAAGTTGTGCCCTTGTTTGGGTTATCCTCACCGGGAAGATCTTGCTAGTGGGGGGAAGAACTTGCTTCTGGAATTACTCTCTCTGAATCCCAAGGACAGTTTGTCCTTTGTCAAGTGATAGGGACAGGCTTGAAATACAGCTGTAACCTGACTTATGTTGCTGCGTCAACTCTCTGGTAAGCAGGACAGTGTGATGCAAATCAGTGTTGACTTGACCTTACATAACATTTTTGTCTTGGCTAAGCCTGGACAAGTACTCTCAAAATACTCTCAAAATACAATCTCACCACCTTTCTAAAAAATTGGAACAATAACTTTAAAAGTTAAGCTAGTGGATAACTTCAGAAATATGATGCTGATTTTCATAAAAAGAATTGTTAGTTGCAGAAATAATGTGTTTGTTTTACCCTGTAGACAAATGTAGCAATTTCTTGTGGCTTGCTCCTAGCTACTTTAGACTATTTCTTCCTGTGTTGGATGTATATTTGATATAATATTATTAAAATTGCTTGCAGTAATCCCTAGGGATAGTCATTCTTTCCATTAGATCAATAACATTCTCCTAATTAAGTGCTTTTTTTGAAGGATAGTCATCCCAAATGTGGTATGCCTATTATAATACCCTGTAACTTTTAATTAAAATGGATTGAGATTTGCACATTCTGTTATCTAGTCATATTTGGAATGATATAAAATGAGAAGTTCTGTACAGGAAAGCTTTTTGCTCAGATACTGCAAGTGTTGTCTCACCATCTACTTATTTCCAAGGAGTGATAATATTACCTGTTTTCCTCTGAACTTGTAGCTGGCAATAGATATGGTATGTGTCAAAATGCATTACTATGCCAATGACTGCTGTCATGACTGAGAACAAATGCTGATATAATCAGAGTGCAGGATGATGTGCATGCAGACCAGTCCAGCTTAGGCATGACTGAACTGTTAATCAACATGGTGTCCAAGGGCAGGAGTTATGAACTCACCAGGTTACCAGCACAGTAATTCTCTCTAGAAATTCCCTGCTTTATTTGCCAGCCACAAAGAACAGTGTTTGGCAGTAGAGCATGAGGAATGGTTTGTTGTAGTCTTGGCCTTGAGAGAGGCAGCCTACAGCGCCAATCTCCAGCAAAAGCACTGTGAGTAACTGAAGTTCTGGAGGCCGAACAGAAGTGTAGAATTGTTTTTCACTGTCCTGACATATGAGAGCTTTGTTCCGTGCCAAAGTTAAAATCCTAAACAACATTCCTTCTAATGAATTGTCCCTTCAGTTTTCGGCTTTTTTGAGAATTTTTTTTGAGAGTTTACATGTTTTTCCTTATTTATTTTTGCTGGTGAGTGGGGTTTAAATCTAGGAGTTTACCATGAAGCTGCAGAAAAGAAAGAAATAATTTTTTAATGTAACTTTCATATCCATCCTTAGCCCTTGGAAACCATCCCCAGACCTCAGAGGGTCACATGTCGCATAGGCAGTTGAGAGCAACTTTGTTGTTGCTTAATGCCTCTCTCCTTAGCAGGTGCTAAAGTAAAAGCCTAATTTGTGGAGATTATACACCTCAATATCAAAGGAATACATTAGTAGTTTCAGCTGCTTGTATTTATTTGATGGTGAGCCCTTTCTTTTCAACCCTGCCTGTGTTGAGGGGTGGAAGGAGTTTGCAGTCTGGAGTTTACTGAGTGTCTGAGGGTTCAGCCAGTCCTTTCCCTCCTGCTACAGCTCATATGTGAGACTTCTGTTTCATCTGCATTCAGAGCCTTCTCCAAGGCAGTTATTTTACCACTGAGCAAAAAATACAGATGACGTTTACCGGACATGCAGTTTGCCCAAAGTCATCTTTTACAGAACAATGTTGTTGGTATGTTTTTAAACGGTAAGAGCAGGGTTTATGTGACTGGTGCCCTGACTTTGCTACCTGAATTTTGGGAAAGGAAATGAGGCAAAATATTGTCACCTCTTCAGATACAACCACTTCAATCAACAGTTTCATGTCACAGACGCTGTTCAAGACAGGTGGACAGTGCCTAGCAATATATTGGTTTGTAAATGACAACTATTACTGGGCTGTGAGAAACATGGGCACCCAGAAGCCGTGGGGAACTGTGGGGTGTGTGAGCTGTGCTGGAAGGGCTTCATTCTATGCCTCTTGTTAAGCACCTGCGAGTCCAGTGCAAACTTCCCCTTCTGGCACCTGAGGGCTGTGCATACTTATTTTAGAGCAGAAATTCAACTTCCAATGAGCTACATGTTCATCTTCCAGTGTACCTCCCTAAACTTTTGGGACAAACTCCTCTCTGCTGCAGACCTTGCATGCTGAGAAGCTTGTGTGGTAATGACTCAGTGTGGGCATAATAAAAAGGTTAAAAAAGGGGTAAATGCTGTGAACTGTGGCTTCAGCTGTCTTTTGACTTCTGACTTCAGGATGAAAGGCTGCCTCATGAAACACCACCTCCTGACTTGTTCCAGCATCCATCCTTGCACAGGGTTCCTGTGCCCCATAGACACCGTATTGAATTTCTTCACACTGTCCAATGTATTTATCTGCTTAGTGCTCTGCAAGGTGCGCTGCTGCTGCTGTCACCAGGAGTGGGCCAGTGCTGCACAGAGGAACTCTGTTTCCTCCAAGTGACACCACCATTGACATAAGGACTTAAATCAGGGATTCCCAGTAGGCTAGTGCTCAAACTGGGCATCTTCTGTTCCACCTTGCTGTGCCTTCAAATCTGGCTTTTATCACACCACAGGCATTTAATTATTTCTTGGTCATTGCTGACCTCAGTAATTGTCTGGAAAATTCCGAAAGAAAAAAGGTATCTTTAGCTTTTTAAAAAAAGTTATTTGCTTAGTCACTTATCCAAGCCTCTGGGACTTTGCTACCTCTTTGTTAGCCTGCTTGGGGAGAAGGCCAGTTGTGTGTTTTTGGGACCATTTTAGCTCACAGGCCCTTGTGAACATCCTTCTGTTGGGTGTTGGCATGGGTAATGTTGCAAATGCATAGTTTTTTTGCATGAGAGTTCTATTTTTATATTTTTATGGTATTGGAAGTTTCTGGACTCTTCTTGGTTTGATGATAATGGAGAGTTATTTGATTTCAGGGTTGTAGTAAAAGAGTTAAATGCCTTTTAGTGTAGCCGTATGTCCCTAAAACATATATATGCTGAGGGATGTTTTTGTCTATAATGAATACTAAAAATTGTTCTAGCTTCATATGCTGTTTTCCTGACTAAGTAAGCTCATTGTCTTTTAAACTTCCTGATTGTAACAGTGGGGAAATGTATATGTATATATACATTTTTTTTCCTCCTTTCTGAAAGAGTTTGCTGTGAGGCAGCTGTGATATTTAAAGTGGTAGGAAGTTTTTGATTGTCATTACAGTGTTGCTTTAATCTTGTTCTGGAGGGGAATTAAGACAGACAAACTATTGCTTACAATATAGCGAAGTTTCACTTAATGTGGTGGGATTTTTGACCTCTGATTGCTGTGTATCCCTGATTTACTTTATTGAGATTGATTCGGGGGCTCAAAAGGGGAATGGCTGCTGAGACTTCACTGGTGAAAGGGAATGACTGAGTCCCTACAGTAACATTACTTACTGTCTGGAGCAACTCAAGAAAGGAAAGAAAGAAGCTGAGATGTCTCTGAAACATTCCTGTTCTTGCTCAGTTTCTGTGGAACTAACAGAAGGAAAATATAATGCTCTTTACATAATATTTTATTGTTTATTCCTTATTAGGAAAGATCATACTAAACTGACAGTTTTAAATATTTAATTTTCATTTTTCTGTTCTTGAATTGTTTTAGATTTCTGTTGTGTCTTTTAGAGATTTTTATATGTAAGGACTTGTGTCAAAGGAGAAAAATGTGTTGTATGGTGTTGTTTTTATATCAGGGAGATATTTCTGGTAATGCATTACAAACAACTGGAATGGTTCTCTGTGTTCAGTTTTGGTGATTTGTGCTATTTGTTCTTAGAGGAATTTCATCCTTAATTTCTCTTTTCTTCAGCAGTAGCTGAATATTTGTTTTTAAAGTTGGAAGAGGACTGTATTTTATACCAAGCAGTCCTGGAGATCCAAGTGGGAGTTCCTGGTGTTTAGCAGAGCAGGGATAAGGTTTTAGAACGAACTTGAAAATGTAAAGCTGTGTCAAGATTTATTTTAACAGTGGAGTAGTTCAACATGGAATTTGTTGTAAAGATTTCTCTATTATAGGAGTTCCCTTATTCTCATTACTGTTCCTGCCCAGGTTTGAACATGCTGAACCATATCCTCATGCTGAATGATGTGCAATGCTCATATTTGTTTTGATCTGCTCAAGGAAGAGTGATAACATAGAGATATATATCTTTGGGTGTTGCCTCTATTGATATATCTGCCTTAATAATGCAGATTATGATTTTCATCATTTTAGTGCCTTTAATATATTCTCTGTCACTCTTATGGCTCAAAATCAGCTTTAAACATGGTTTTGTTATAAAGAGAATAATAGAGGCTAGAGACAGTTTGCTTGTGCAAGCGTGTTGCTTGTGCATGTTACTAGATTATGATATTTGCCCTTGAATTAATGCAGGGATGTAAGGAGGGTGTTTTGTTCCTGCACAGTTGATTTGTATGTGCAAAGGCAAGTGTACACGTGTGTACATCTCCCTTTCAGGAATCTGTGACCTGCCCCTGAAGCTTCCACGGTTTTGAAAAATGTTTGTTGTTTGTTTGTTCCCCCCCCACTCCCTGAGTTATACAAGGTTTTCGATGGTGGTTTCAAATACCCTTTTAAATTTTTTATTTGAGATCTCCTTGGTGGCTTTGGAGATCTTGCACAAAAGGGAAGGAAATGCCAACCAAGCTTTTCATTCAAAGTGAAGTTATTTGGAAGAGTGTTTCTTTTATCAAATTGTGTAAATGAAAGAGGCCCAAAGGAAAAGACCGTGTCTAGAAGCAGAAGAAAAGCATCAGCCTGACTGCAGAAGAGGGGAAGTAACTGAAATATTTATTTCTACTAGGTTGGAGAAAAACATATGTTAGGCAGGCTTGACTTTTTTGAAGCATGAACTTTACTGTGACATGCTCTGCTACATGCAGCAACAAACACTCCCTAAAGCAGAACATCAGACAGAACATTCTGTGAGCACAGGGTGGTGGATGCAGGATGGTATTTATTTAAAAAGAAGTTGGCATTTCTCAAAAACCATGGCAAATATGCCATTATTTTTATTTTCTACACAACCTGTGAGGTATCAGACATGTTCTAATGAGATTCTGAAATAGCAAGGTTATAAATGTTGATAGGGAAACTTTGTTCTCATCCATGGAGAGAGATTACATTTTGCAATTATACAGCTTCACTCATGTGAACTGTATTGCAATTTGTTCTGTCTCCTTCACAGGAGAACTGCTCAGAGTTACAGTTCAATCTCTGTTCTCAATCAACCCTCTTTTGCCACCTGCATTTCCTAGTTGATGAGATATTTAAAATTGCCTGTTGTTCAGAGGATGCCAAACAGGGAGATTTAAAAAGCTTAAGTGCAAAGCTTATGAGAAGGCAGCAGTTGCTTTTCTAGTAGAAGAATGTCAAAAATCATCAGTTTGTAATTTTAAGGAAAATGATGTATTTTTAAACAAACCTGCTAAAAATATTGATGTGTTAAAACTTACTTTTTCCNACAATTTTTTACTTAAAGCCAAAGATTCCCACGTTTTTTTTTTTTTTTTTTTTTTTTTTTTTAACATGTATTTCAGGATTTTATGGATAAATTCTGTGCAATATCCTCTGGGACAGGTCACAACACATTCCAGATATTACGTGTTACTGTGCAAAACTGTGCTGTAACCCAGTAGTGTGCTATGGTTCTTATATCAGTTGCAGTGAAACCATACAAGATTTTGTCTGTCTTTGGTTCATCATAGTAAAATCCACCAGAAATTTCCAGGCCTTATTAAACTTCCGACTTAAAACTAAAATAAAACAAGCTCCCAAATATCATAAAATCCAGAGGAAGCAACACAATACTTAGTTTTCTTTGTTAATTTTCCTCCTGCTGATATTTTATCAGGTGGACTTAATTGTGAAGTCTGTAAATATTGAAATTGGACCTCCTTTTATTATGGAGACGTCTCTCCTTAAGTGACTGGTGCACTGATTTGCAAGCGACGTGTGAGTGCAGAGATTGCTTTTCATTCTCTCAGCCTTCACTTAGATATCTTAGTTTAGATGTAGTAGAGACAATCTGCTGTGAATGATGGCTGACAGGTACATAGTCTCTTGTAAGCTAAGCCCTGTATGTAATCTTATGCTGCTTGTCTGGTATCTTTGAAGCTGAAGACAAAGCTTTTGAATCTGATTTGAAATAAAAGATATATCAAGCAAGTGCATCCTGGGAAAAATGACTCATCTCTGCTGCTTACATATAACCCTAGTCAGATGAAATGAGCTTTACAGTACCTGTTTTGAAAGACGGGCAGTAAAACTGCAATAGCAAAGTGGATTGTAATATGCCTCACACCCAGAGGGATGTTTGTAAGGGCATGGAGAGCTGTTTAAGCTGGCTGCTGCTTGTCTGTCTGTAGTGCTGTCCCTGGGTTTTGATCTTGCAGACCTATTTGGGCAGCAAGGTCTGTGTGCTCCAGTGTCAGGCCCTGAGCACTGTTCAGGACCCTGCTGATCTTTGCTCTTACTTGACTTGCTCTTTTTCCTCTCTGCTGCACGGAAACCCTATTGCTGTTCAACTGGGGGGCCCCTTTCAAGGGCCCTTGCTGTGATATAATAGGTAAAAACCATCATGGGGACTGGCTACCATGTAAAAATAAAATAGAAAGATAAGAATCCTGTGGCATTTCATTTCCTGTGCCAGCCACAGGCTGCTTGCCTGCTACTCCACAGCGGCTTGTATTTTTGAATCTGCTGACTGTAATTTTCTATGATTCTGACTTTGTTCTCTAAGTAGAAAACAGGAACAGGTCACACAGTGAATAGATCAAAGCTGCTTTAATAGTACACTATTTGTCAAATGTACATACCCATAGCAGAGCTGTATTCAAACTGAATGCTGTTAAGCTCTTATTGGTACCCAGTGAGAGCATGTAAATACATAAGATATTGAAGTAAAACTGTATCTTGAAGTTCTTGCCCTCAGAATTATGCAGGCATTGATTTTCAGTATATATTGCAGTTCCTTCATGCAGAACCATAATGTATTTACTTACTATCTTGTAGAAGGGCTTATGAAATTACTTGTTCTGAGCATGAACCTGTGTCAGAAATGAGGCAAAAATCAAACACAAGCAAAACCCCAGATCTTTCCAAGTGCCTGAAGCTATGCTGTCCTAGGCTGTGATTTGGCAAAAGAAGCATGGGCATCCCACTTAAGCACTTGTACCTGAGTCACTGCAGAAATACATACTCTGATGCAGAAGGGAATGGCTCTTTAGGTACAACTTTTTCATTAGATGAGACCATTGAGACTGACACACTCTTCTGTCAGTCTGCTTGGAGACTTTTCTCTCGATGAAGTGAGCAGCTTAATGTGATGGCCAGGGGTGAATATCACAGTCAAGCTGCAGAGAGAAAAAATCTTGTGGAAGGAATGAGACAGAGGAAGATGAGACTCACCTCTCTAACATAACAGAGCATGTCTGCTGGGTCACTGAAATATGAGGTGAAGTTAAAGCAACATGAACTTAGAAATCGTTTTTATGATGTGCAAACTGTTGTGATAAATGTACTGTGAGGGAGAAACCTGCGGTGGATGGGAGTTCCTCTGGGCTTTGTGCCAACAAAAAATCTTATGGCTGTGGCGGATACCGTGCTGTAGTTGCACTAACAAATTCTAACGTGAGTGAACAAATGTTTATTGGCAAGAATTTAGAGAACTTGGACACAGCAATGCATGAATATGATTGTATGTGTCTTGGCCTTCTTGGACCTTGGCTGCATCAAGTGGACGTTCCCTGGATATTATCCTGGAGTTTGGCATATCCGTTTGGGATGAACATTCCCCTGGAATACCACTGTGCAGGGCAGCCCGGGATAATGGAACATTAGCCCCCAGACATGTGGCAGGAGGCTTTGTCCACTCGTGCTTTATTAAACTGGCACAGTAGGTATTAAAAAACAGGTACTTTATCTTTTGGGTACAATGAAATGACTTTTCTGTGCAATTAAATACAAATACAACATTCTTTCTTTTTGTCCTTTCTGTTGGCAGTTACAACCATTCACGTCTCTGTCCCTTTTTCATCCTCTCATCCCCAATATATCTGCTTTTCACTGATAGCTAGATGATCTCTTCAAGGGTGTGTTCCCTGCTTTAAAATATCCTTTGTGGCAGTGGGTGTTCTTCATGCACATGACTTCAGTATCCAGACCCGAGATTTTAAAAAACCTTCCTTGAATTCACTGAACGAAAATGCTGTGAAGTGTAATTAGCTTGAATTTAGAGCAAACTTAAACCCTCTTGAAGTAAGTATGTGTAAAACTTTGATATTTTGGTGGGGAAAATACCATGATGATCAGTCACGGATATAAAACTCACCAGTGTTTCAGTGCTGTGGTTTATGGTGGTGTAGATAATTTCAAACATGAAGCTCTGCCCAGTGCAAAGCAGCAGCGATGTGAAGCTGTCTGTGCTTTATAAGTCACTTAATACAAGGAGAACTTTCCCAGCCACAGGCTGTGGTAAGGCAGTAGCCTTTAGATGTTCCCCTAATGCCCTGTAGGACGTATGGAAAAGTTAAATGCTTTAGAATGTGTGAAATGTTAGTAGAATATCTGCAGTGAGTGTTCTCTGTTGATATTAAGGGGAAGTGACTAGGGCAGAACATGTACTAAAAGGCATTCTGTGCCTCATCAGCTAAGGCTGCAAACAGATTTTGCATTGAAAGGTGGTGTTCCGGTGTGCCTCAAGGACACGTGCAGATGTGTTCCCTTGGTGCTTACCTGTGAAGGTTTTTCACAAGCTGGTGCATTAGCTACCTTGCATTTGTTCAAGGACAATTCACATATAGAAAAGGGGATTTGAACAGCCCTGGGCAGTCCTTTTATTATAATTCAAGACTAGAAGGATGACATTTTTCGTGATTAGGAAAAAAAAGCAGGAGCAGCTGAATGACTTCTTATTATTAAAGAACAAGTGAATATTCCTGGCAAATATGTGATTATGAACATGAATTATGCTTTTGGATTGTTAGTAATAAGGTAGTGAATATTTCTTGTTAATGTAGGAGATATTTGCCTAGAATTGTTTGCTTACTTGCAATGTAGTGGCTGTGTTCTAGGACAACAAAAAATAATACAGTATATCAGTGTTTTCTTTCCATATTTTGTAGCCAATCAAAGCTGATAAATTCATAAATTCTGATGGATTCTAGCGAAATACAAGTGCAATAGGGAGATCATCTGTTTTTTTTACTGTTATTAACATTGCAGCTCATGAAGACAAACACTGAGTAATGACAAATCAATGTAACAGTAACTCCTACTAAAATTGGGCAGCAAAGTTGTTTAACAGTAGGAAAGAGAGAAAAATATTAGTATGTGTTTAGAACGATTCACTAAGAAGTAGCATCGCTAGTGAGGTCTTTCCTACCTTTTTCTTTGGTAAAGAACAGGTAAAGCTGTTGTTTTGAATTTCAAGATTAAACTGCTACTGTTTGGACTAAATAGCAAAAAAAAAAACCAAACTGAGATTTCGTAATTACCGAGCAGACCACACTTCCAAAATGTTTCCTGACAGAGCTTCCTGGCATCAGGTCAGAGCTGGATCCAAGATCAATTTAAATACTCTTGCATACCTAGATCAAATTGAGAGTAACGGAGCTGCAGTGTGCCGGAAGAGAGCTGAGCTCCTGCCACCCGTGGTGCTGGACCTGTGAGGTGAGGGAGGGTGTGCACAGGTGCACAGTGGTTTTCCCGATCTGTGCTGTGTAGTAAAGCTGTCAGGAGTTTCTTTTGCTGTTACAGAGTTCATCAGTGACTCGCAAAATGCTGTTTTGTCCACCATGCATCTGCCTGCTATTTCCTGCTGCCCAGGATGTGTGTCCGCCATGGGTTTTCCCCTCAGATCATTGCTCAGCCAAAGGTCTATTCTTCACCACCCACTTCAAAATTGTGATGTATGACTTGAGTGGGACAAAGCATGTTTTGCAGATGGATGATTTAGGGAGGATAATCTTGCTGGCTAGCACAGTGTGTTTCACTTCCTAACACAGCATCTATTAGGTATTTGTACTCTTTGTCTACTCTGAAAAGTCCCCTGCGCGGATTTTTGCTTGCATCCCCTCAGTGTGTTTGACTTGTTGCCCTTCCCATAGGAGCATTCCTGCTAGGGGAATAAGCCATTCATAAGCCGTCAGATGAGAGAGTTCCTTAATGATGGTCCTGGCGTAACACAAAAGTATTTACGATCTCTTGCTGCCTTGGGGTCAGTTTCATAATTGTGAAATTTGGTTTTATCCAAGTGAAGCTGTTGAAGAGTGGAGTGGGATTTTTTGGTATTTGCATTGGGTTGTTTTTACATTTATTTTGAATGTCATCACTAAGATAAGGCTATCACTAAGCATAATAGATGACTTATCAATTCACTGCACACCACAGGCCAAAATATATACTACAAGTACATTTTAACTTCTTTAACCCTGTTTGTCAAGCAACAGTTTTGCAAATGGATCATACAGTTGAGAAGAAAATGTTACCATCATACTGGCAGCTGGGGCAAACTTTGCAGTGCTTAGAAGGAGTGGGTGACACTGAAAAATATATATTTGTCATGTTGAAGCAGTGAGACTGTAATCTGCTGGATTCTTTATGGTAGTAAATTTTCACTCCTACTTTCTGATTATTGATACGGAGGCTTTGATGAGACGTATTTTCTTACTATGTTTAACCAGTTACTTGGCATTTATTAAACTACTTAAAGCACATAATAACAAATGGATCTTCATCACTTTGTATTTAGGTAGGGAGAGGAAAGGTATAAGGTACAGACGGCTTCATATGGCTGCTGTTTGATTTGCATGGTGACTGGGACGCTGCTTAGGACAGCATCGACACATTTCACCCTGGCAAGCTCCTGTGTGTGAATGGAGAGGAGGAAAGCCTGCTCTGTATGTGTGTGTGGCTCTGCAGTGGGTCTCTCAGCGCGCCCATCTGTGGCACAGCCACAGCATGCAGGCTTTCTGCAGCACTCTCGCTATCCTAATGTTTCATTGCAGTGCTCTTAGCAAAAGTATTCTCCTGTGTTTATCACTGCCTTACATCAGCAACTACTCCTTGCTTTGGTTTATCCTTTAACATGAAAAATCTCTGTTGCTTTTTCTTCTGAAAGGAGCAAACAATTTTCCTATTGCAAAAATTATACCCTCTGTCTCAACAGAGCTGTGTCCCATGCAAGTGGGTGCTGACAATCCCTGCTGCCTTCTGGCATGTGATATAAATAGATTCTGAAAAGGTGAGGCAGGTTCAGCAGCTAGAGATAAGGACAGCACAGGGAACTCAGCCAGGATGAAATGATGATGTTGTAAGGCTGAGAATTTCTTGCTGAAGCAGATATTGGCTGTGAAATGGTGGGAGCTCACAAGTATTGCATGACATCTCTTATAGGAGAGATTTTCTAGAGATCTGTGGACAGATTTGACTTTGCTTTTTACTACCTGTTTAAGTAAAAAATATTTGAAATTGGAGAATGATTATTGCCTTTCTGAGAATTTTCTCTCTGAATGCTGTTGATGAACTGTTACATTAATTTCACTGGAAAGAGAAGCAAGTAATTGTTTTGGGCAGGTTTGCAGGTTTAATGCTGTTTTCTGCTGCTTGCCCTGTGAAATCCCAAATTAGCACTTAGGTTTATATTAATATGTGACAATTCTGTCTCAATTACATGGCACTGAATATAATGTCTGTGAGCAGAATGGAAGGATAAAATAGAGGGTGCACCTGGTCACTGCAGAAGGTGAGCAATATAAGCAAACATGTATGTGCTGCCTTTTATTTCAGACTCATTGTGGGACATGGATACTTCCACACAGATCCTGTTTTCCATTGAGCACAGCAGTCTGACTGGGGCAAAAGAGGATGCCTATGGAAAGAATACATGGAACAACAAAGTAAATATACTCCACTCTTCTGCCTATTATGAATACTCTCAGCAATTCAACAATTAAAGACTTTTTGACCCTACAGTAATGCTGAAATTCCTTAATTTATTTCAAGGAATCTGACAGATTAAATCATGCTTTAGTTCTCTGTAAAATGGTTATGCTAGGGGGTGAATCTTCCAGCTAGAAAATGGGCTAAGAGAATGGCATTAGAAGTTGCAATATCCTCAGTCAGAGCTGGGGGAAACAAACTAGTGTTTTAGTAGATGGAGATGACAGATAAACAATAGCTGAGATTTTCAAGAAATTAAAAAGCTTAAAAACATCTGTTAAGAGACTGCATGGCTCAGAGACTGGTAATAAATAATGTACCTTTTGCCCGTTCGGACTTAGTGTAGACCTGCAAGAATGCTGTTTTTTCCATTTATGACTGTCACAGAGCTGATAATGCTACTGGACTCAGTGTCATGTATAATTGTGCTGAGTATTCATTTGTTTTGTGTATGAATGAATTTTCTACTTTGTTAAAATGATGGATTATACTCAGTACAGATGGGACTGGTGTTGGCTACAGTCTCCTCTCATTAGCTCAGTGAGGAAATTCCCATTGATTTCAGTGGAAACATGCTTATGCCAGTGCTGGAGTGCCTCTGAATGCTGACTTTGGCCTGTGGCCACTTACAGGGCAAAGGTAGGTTTTTGTGCCGAGGCAGCAGCATGTAAAGTATTTGTGCTGTTTGTTTGTGGACGAAATGTGGGTGCAAAGATACAAACCCTCAATCCTTGTTAATGTCATTTTTCTACCCATGACACTGGAATTTGGCACATTTCCATCCTCCACAAATACTACTTCAAGTACATGGCATTGCCCAACCTGTGATTTAGTTGTGTGCAAAGTGTTAGTGACAGCAAGTTCTGTTTTTCTAATTCAGTAAAAAACCCCCAGTGCTTTGTAACATATAAAATAATGCTGTCCAGAAACTCTCTGCTCTGTCTTGAAAGGAGCTCTGTATAAAAAGAGTGGGGAAACTGAATTGCCTGGGAATTTGCTAATGATAACAGTGTGTGGTCTCTACCCATCTTTTGCTCTGTGTAGCTACTCTGTACTAAATCTGTACAGCTAAACCAGACAAGATCTCTAACAGAAGCTCCCCAAAACCCAGGAATATTGTGATACGTAGTTCTTGGTTTAAGGTCTTGATTTTGTTGTTTAATTGGTTAGGAATGCACTGTGAACTTCTGTACATCATAGTCCAGAGTTACCAGAATCTAGAAGTGTGGATTTTAGTTCTCTTTCCTGCTAGCACTGTGAAGTTAGAGTAATTGAATATTTTGCTTCAGGTATCTTGTCATAGTTGGATGTGTTTAGACTCTCATCTGGCTGGAATCTCACATGCTTGGAGAGTTGAGATGGAAACTGTTTAATTGGCTTTTGCTACAAATCCCAAGCCCTTTCTTCCTTCCATCCACTGAGATTCCATTTTATAAGTGTCTTTACTGGATGCTGGATATTGTGTTTGAGGTCTCACAGCTGAGACCAAGGCTGTACAATTTCTTCCCTAATTTAAATCTTCTCCAGATCTTGTCAATCTGAGGAGTACATGTTTGAGACTTTGCTCTGTCAAGTTGTCTTGAACCAGGAAGTGTCTGAAGAAAATCAGCACAGAGGACAGAAAAGTGTCAGATCTTTCTCCCTTCTCCTCTTCCCATTCTGCTTTAGTAAGAGAGGGGTATGTGACCCAAAGCTATCTGGGTCTATCTAGACAGTTGTCTAGAAGAATGTGAAGTCTTTTTCCTGCAGTCCTTCCTACTTTCAGCCAAGGAATTTTTTTTCTTTTTTGAGGTGGTGGTGTCAGATGACCCTAAATGTGGTGGGTATTCTTGAAGGAGCAGCTGTCTCATTTACATGGTAGGTTGACTGGTTTTTTACATGCTTACAGAAGTTTGTCAGTGCTGGTTCTGCTCTTGATTTTGTTCGTGAACATTTGGTTCATCTGGTATTTAAGTGGGCAAGTGTTCCTGAGTGATACAGCCACCACATTCTCACAACTTGGAGATAACTCCAAGTTGAATGACAAACTGTATTTTCTTCACCAATGATAAAAGAATTGGTTTCTTGTAGGAGATCAGCTATCTTTGCAGAACTCATTTTGGATTTCCCAGTATGTCTGGTGTTTCTACGGCAACACATAAGATGAAGGGGTGTCTCTATAGATTGCTTAAGTTATTCTCTAAGTTGCTTTTGGAGGGAGAATATACTTGAAGGAATACAGGCCATACTAAGTTGGTAAAGAACCAAAAGCTCATATCTCTCTTTTCCAGCCTTTTGCATTCCAGGTACCTGAGCATGGGCTGAACAGATGAATCCCAGAGCTTATGACTCAAGACCATCATTTAAGCTCATAGAAGCACATTCCAAAAATACACTGAAAAATAAAGCTGTTCAGCTGGTCTTTTCTAGCAGTAGAAAACGAGGCTTCCAGTGATATAGCACTTGGTATTGTGAAGTGAGTTAGTAAGCATTTTAAGAATCCATTTATTCAGGGCTAGAGTTAGACATTTCAGTCCTGAGCAGCATCCTGTTTTGTTGAATCCAGGTACTACTGACAGCAGGGGGTACTTAGAGACTGCATGACTAATTCAGTGGTTATGCTAATAGTAAAGATTTTTGCTTCAATGTTCGTGGGGAAGGTACTATACATGTATGTTGCTAATTTTAACAATAATATTTTATTACTTACCTGTTCAGTGATGAGACATCTTTCTAAGTTTACCTGAGCTGGAGCCTTTTACAAGCTTCAAGCTTACTGTCATCCGTGAAAGTCTTCTATCTGGACTGATTGTCTCTGCCAGTTACGGTGCTTCAGTGAATCACTCTGCTGAGGAGATTGCTCTACACCTCTGCATCTTAGCAAATTGCCTTCTGAGCCTTGGCACTGAAATGCTATTGGTTATGCTTCATTATCTCATTCAATAGAAATTCAGTCTCCTGAAGACTGCAATTAAGTTTCCTCTTTGTCTGAAACACACAGAATTTACCTGCAGTCTTGTTGGTTTTCTCTGAAGCAGAGGAAGGAGAATGCAGAAAAACACCAAACCAGAGACAACACACTTTGACAGACTGATTTTTTTTTTTAATTTGGTATCTTGCTTTTCCTCTGTAAAACATTGATGTGGTTCTTTAAGCTGGGCAGTAGTAACTGGAAGTATTTATTATTGCCTGAATGGTGTCTGGTTTATTGCTAAAGGAATTCTTGTACTAATATCTAGAATCCTTTTCCTGTCTTAAGATGAGCTTAATGTTTCTAGCCTTAATTTCTCATGCTTAAACTCTTGGTGAGACAAGGGCTGTGAGAAGTAGAGGAAGAAATGGCTTAGTGACAGGAATATTTGGACAATCCCTTTTCCTTTAAATTTGGAAGACTGAATAAGGGATGCTCAAGTTCTGCACAAAACCAGTGCTGCTGTTCTGCAAAAGTCCAAAAATCCAGATCCGTAAACTTTAGTTCCTCCTGGTCCCAACAACTGTCCCTCCTAGTTCTTCCCTTTTCATGTCTGCCTCATTCTGTCTGCTGTGCTCAGGCCTGCTGAGTTATTCCATGCCCCTGTTGTGAGCTCAGTGGATTTCTCAAAATGATGACTTTATTTTTTTCCTGCTTTTCCTAGTCCTGCCAGACTACCCTGCAGCAAAATGCATTTCAGGTATGAGCTCTCATCAGCCCTCTAGGAATAAGTCACTGCTTCATTTCTCATTTGCAAAAGCAATAGCTTCCTCTATCTCATGGGATACTGGAATAGAAAATTCATTTGTATGGGATGTTGGGACTCTGTAGACACAAGGCTGCTCAGGTTTTTAGGACAGCTGTAGATGTTATCATCCAAGGCATTTCTTTTCCTTGTTGCTTTTTTTTTCCTTTGGTAGGGTAGTCCTGTAAAAATAATTTATTGGTCTACTGCTTTGTCAGAGAAAAAAACCACTTGTTGTGCAGAGAAGAAAACAGTATGAGGAACAGCACCCCTGCTTAGGAACTGTGGCTATTAGCTTCTGTTGGATGAGGATGAATAGTAGCTTGTACTTCCTAGTTATAATGAGAATAAACATTTTTCCTAGGCTGTTTTTTAAGTCCAGACAATTCTACCAAGATGTAGTGTAATGTGTTGGCTTCACTCTCCTTAAACAGCCTCCCCTAACCTCATCAAACAACAAACATAGTGGTGTTTCTGCCTGTTTTCTGTGATTTGGGAGAGAAGATGAAGATCCAGGAAGCTATGGTATGCTTCCCTCCACATTCCTGCCACCCTCATATGGGCTCAACTGTAACATTCCATCTTGTCCTAGGATGGGGTAATCCTGGTTATTCATACAAACTGGGGGACAAGGGGCTGGAGTGCAGTCTTGTGGAAAGAGATCTGGTGGTCCTTGTCAATGGCAAGTTGAACATGAGTCAGCAGTGCCCTGGCAGCCAGGAGGGACATCTGTGTCCTGGGGGCATCAGGCACCACATTGCCAGCCAGGCAAGGGAGGGCATTGTCCTGCCCTGCTCTGCCCTGGGGTGGCCTCTCCTCGAGTCCTGGGGACAGTTTTGGGTACATCAAAATAAGAAGGGCATCATACTATCAGTGTGTCCAGGGGAAGGGCAACTAAGATGGTGAAGGGCCTCAGGGGCAAGACTTCTCAGGAGTGGCTGAGGTCACTTGGCTTGTTTAGCCTGGAGAAGAGAAGGGTGAGGGGCAACTTCATTGCAGCCTACAACTTTCTCGAGGAGGACAGAGATGCTGATCTCCTCTCTCTGGTGAGAGGAAATGGATTGAAGCTGCATCAGGGGAAGTCCAGATTAGGTGGAGGAAAAAACTCTTCTCTGAGAGGGAGGTTGGTCACTAGAACAGGTTGCCCAGGGAAGAGGTCATAGCACCAAGCTTGTTAAGAGTTCAAGGAGCATCTGGATGGCACTTTTAGTCACTTGGTTTGGTTTTAGGTAAATTCAGTGAGGAGCAGGAATTGGCTTTGATAGTCCTTATGGGTCAATTCCCACTTGTGATATTCTATAAATCTGATTTCCTTGCTAGTGGTGTCCTTGTTGAAGTTCAGGTTTGGCTGAGTAGCACTTGGCTAGTTTGTCCCTAGGATATTTAGGTCATGGTAATTATTACTGTAGGTGACAACAGTGATATTACCTGACAGATTTTATCACTGCTAATTGGTTCCCTTTAGACTTGGGTTTTCCTAGCCTTTTGTAGACACCTAAGGTTGTTATATACCTTTAGGTCCCTGGGAAAAAAAAGTCTTAGCTGCAATAATCCCCTGTCTCTTTGTGGGCAGAGTCCATTGTGAGAAGCATCATCTCCCTGAAGAGGGAGGGTGGCAGATCTGAATTTCTCAATTTGGACATCTTCCATAGTGAAAGAGAAATGCATGCCAGCATTAAGTGCTGCCTCTTGCTTTTCTTAATTTCTGTGCTCTGGAGGTTCTCCCACTGTTCTGTGTCTGTTTTCCTAGAGAAGCTTGGAAAGTCCTCCCACCAAACCTTGGAGTCCCAAGTGTCCAGCAAGCCCCAGTCATCTATTGCTGTGAGTGAATGTCTTGGACCTTTCTGCTGTCTCCTTATTACCTGACCCTTTCACAGATGACAATCTGAATATGGAGAGAACTTCTGAAGCACTCAACTCCTTCATATCAGTTGCCTTGAAAGGGAGTTAGATGTATGTTCAATGCAAGACTATGTGCTGAGATGACTTGTTCACTTCTCTGCAGAAATCTGGGTTGGAGTAGGGCATTAAGCAAGTTCGGATTGGTGTCTTCACTGTGGATCACCCTCCCTTCTATGGAGCCTGTTCAGTCATGCAGGCTGCCTCTGGACCTTGAGGAGCTATTTTCTATACTGACTTTGCTTGTTTGTGCAGAGACATTTTCTGACTGTCTGGTAATAAGGTTTTTGCTACTGCTTGCTCTCTGTCCTGGTTAACTTGCTGATGGAAGGGGTTTGGGAAGCTCTTTTGTCCTACTCTATTACGCTGTGCTATAAAACAGACTACTTCACATAGGGATGGCAGAGTGTAGACAGGTAGTCTTGCATAGAAAGCTCAACTTTCCAATATCCACGTGTGGAGAGCCACATTAAAGGGAGTTCACTTTTAAGATATGAGTGATAACTCGGGACACTTTCTCATAGCATTTTCCTTGCTCTCCTGTGAGATTCCTCTGGATTTTTCTGTTGCTGACAGCATGCCCCTGGCACTCATCACCTGCCTGCTTTCATCAACATGTCTACTCTTTTTCTAGAGTGCCAGTAAAGACTGCAGAATTACAGCCTGCTTTTTGGCAGATTTCTTGCCTTACCCCTAGTGTGCTTTTCCTCAACAGATTGGAGTTTTATCTTTTGATGCTATCCTTTTTCTAATAATGTTAGAGGCAACTGTCAGTAATCTTATATCCCAGCTGTTCTTGGTTTTGGGAGTAAAATTTGAGAGACATTGTGCAGAAACCAAATATATTCCAGCTGCTTCTATAATAATAAACAAGTACTTTTGTGACTAGCAGAACAAATGAAAACTCGTTTCCTATGGCTTTGTGTCTCACAGATGATTGGCTTTTTAACTAAATTATTCTAAAGCTACAGTACTGAGGTAGAGATTTATAAGACATCAGAAAATTCACAAAAAGTGGGAATGAAAAGTTGCAATGAATTGAAGAGAGTATTTTGGCCATGGGAAGAACTTGAAGTGAGTTTGTAACTAACAGTGAGCTTTGGAGGATTCATAGTAGAGTAAAAATGTAAATAGAAGTTAGAATTTCTCATGTCTCATAACTGCAAAGTTTTTGTGAGATGCTTTATCAGCAATTAGGACACTCAAGATTTTCCCATGAAGGTTTCTTAATTAATAAAGGCTGAGCTCATACTGATGTCTTACCTTCTGTATTTACCATAACACCTTTCTTTTAGCATATATTTTTCCTGTAGTGGATTGTTTATCTTTCATGAAATTTGAGGGATATAGTAAATTTGAAGACCTCTGTCCAAGTGGAATGCCATCAAAAAGTAGGCTGTGTGTGATGGTGCCAGAAAGACACATATGCGCAAAGACACAGAGCTCCAAACCAGGCTGGTGCCATTTAGAGGAAGGTTATGTGGTCTTTGCAGTCAAAGCAGGCATTTCTTGGGGAATGAATGTGTTGTGGGATGAAAGATCAGAGTCTGCCTGGACACCCAACTCCTCTCAGGCTTTGTTGCTGCTTTTCCCCATGGCTGCTCTGCTCATTTTCCCAAACTTCTGCTTTAGTGTCCTTATTCTTTGCACAGTCCTTTCATTTCAACAGTTACACATACAGTGTGACCTTTCAGAGTTGAGGATGTGCTTGCTGTCAAGCTGAAAGGTAGCTGGAAAGGCAGTGGACTTATGCCTAAAAGAAGTGGAACTTTCCTCTGTGGACTGACAGTGTAAAGCTTGCTGTATTATGTAATGAAGAAGATCTTTGATTTGCTGAAATATTGGGACATTAACTGAACACTGTTTATCCTCAGCATCTAAAGTGAAGACCACAAACTAGTGGTGTGTGGTATTGTGTTGTTATTTCTGTGGATTTTTGGGGTCTTTTGGTTGTGTCTTTCTTCTTCTTTTTCCGCCCCCGCCCCCCCCTGCCCGCTAGCCCTTGGTATATTTGCCTAAGACTTCATATTTCATGCTTATTTCCCACATACCTTTTTCTTCCTTGGCTTCTCAAGTGATACCTGTCAGCAGTTACTTTTGTGAAGAATTTGCTAGCTGGGCTGCTATGGGTGATAAAAAGCACATTGATTTTGGTAAAAGAGCAGGTAAGGAAGAAAAAAAATAAGATCTGAAAATACTGATGTAAAACATCTCAAAGTCTTAGCTGCCCCAGGGAGTGAAATGCTCTGAAATTCCAGGGAGAGGTAAAGTGTAGTCCAAAATGTGTTAGGATGTGTTCCTTAACAGCAGGCAAGCCAGTGACCAGTTCTGCTGGCACTGTTTTTATTCCCTCCAGCAATTTGTGTTTTTGAGTTTTTTTTCTGTTCATCATATGAAAAGCATTAGTATTGGCTCTGAGTCTTACCTCAGGTATGAAGTGTTGTATAAACATCTTGGATGGCCTGTTTAATATCTTCTGAAAGAATTCTGGGCTCCCTGGCAGACAGGCTTTGACAGTCTGGCATTATATTTATTCAAGATAAAGAAATTGTTTCATGCAGTGACCAGTGAAAGTACTTTTCCTCCCCGCCATCCCTTCTTGAATTATCATTTCTTTGTGCTTAGCCAGGTCACAACTGTACTTCTTACACAGTTACAGATGGATGTGATCTGTTTCCTGTATTGAATCAAGCCACAGTTTGAGGGAGACAGTAGATAGTGAGCCTGTCTCTGAGACATTTCTAACAGGATTCTGGCTGTTTTTTGAGGTTGTAACAGGTAAAGTTCATACCTGTATTTAAAAGTGACAATGGGCATGACTTGTGATTTCCGTAGGCTTCAAGTTTAACCTGAACGTAGATTGAGTTGGTCTTCCCTAAATGCCCAGAACTCTGAAGAGATTTGCTCGTCAAAGTGCTGTGTTACGCACTCAACTCCAGAATTTAGTACTTAAAAATCCTTGCCCAGCTCCTGTCTTTTCCTTCTTCCTGGCTGTCTCCCAGCTCCTCTCCTCTCCTCCACTGCATTGCCCTGAGCTTGACTTAGCCTGTTTGTGTACCTGTTTAAACCCCACTGTACTTTTTTCCCCCACCCCACCCTCTTGCCACCTATCTGTCCATATGCTTCTAAGGGGATCAGCTCTGATTGTTGCTCATGGCAGGTTCACACCTGCTATGTTTTCTCTGATCTTCCCCAACTCTAACTTCCACAGAGTCTCTTCAGATGTTCAGGATATTTTCAAGACTTGCACCCTCAGCCTCTTTTAGGGGAAGTTGTTGCTGTTGTGTGTGGTAAAGAACATCCTTTACCTCTTGAGATGCTTTGGAGGGAAACTTTCCTGCTTGTCATTAATATCTGCTTTCTCTTCTTACTACTTTTCTGCCAAATCTTATCTTCCTGGATTCTGTAGGTGTACAGAAGATTGCTTGAAGATTTTGTTGAAGACAAAACAGTACCTTGTTTTTTTACCAAATTCCTGATGTCTTTTCAGTCTTCAGAAACACCTGGCCAATTTCACCTCCTTCCTCACTTGTTAGCTATATCCCCACAATGTCAGAGTACTGTGGATCCCTATGTAACTCGAAAGCGAGTTGCTTCACAAAGATAGAAAATGATTTGTGGCAAATTAGCGGATGAGAGGAGAGGGATACTAATTTTACATTTTCCCCTTCTCCTTGTCCAAAGTCTTCTGTTGTTTCTTGTGGGCAACCACAGCAAGAAAAAACATCATGGGATTGTTTTCTTTATAATGTCCTGAGGTTTACTTAGGTGAGCACAGCACTGGGTGGCTGCTCATTACTCTAGAGGTGGGGACCTGACCTGACCCTAACTAGGTGTGTACATGAATATGTGCACGCTTGTGTTCAATGCATTCCTGCCACACACAGCTCTTGGGATCAGTGTGGTTTTAATGTTTAAGATCCTGGAAAAGTCTCAAATGAGGCTTGAAAAACCAGATGATATACTGCTCTCCTGGATCATATTGCCACTTCTTGGGAGCTCACATAGATTTTCAAAGGACTTCTTTGTCCTTTAGACAATCACAATTTTAACTGAAGCAAACACTAGGTATTATTTTTTATAAACTCTCTCAGATGGTTGGTTTGTTCAATCTTGGTAGCAAAAGTAGTGTTGTAAGGGGTGCTTAGTCACCCTTTGTAGTGCTGAGTCATAAATGAAGTTTTGGCAAGCTGAGAGCAGTGGGCTGAGTTGATCCTGAGAAACTGTTATCATGGAACAGAACAGACATGTTAATTTTTGATTTATTTGTAAGATGGGAAAAAAATAAATCGATGTTTGCCAAAGGGAATGAACAGAATCAATAGGGAAAGACATTTGCTTTTCAAGCCTAGTGAGAAAGTATTAAAACATGGATTAAAGAAATAAAATTAAAAGCTATAAAAATGTCTTGGCAGTGTAATTTTAATCTTAAAATTGGCAAAGCATACAGGTGGATTATAATGTTTTGCAATAACGGAGAATTGATTGATGACTTGGATTTTGAGTGAATTTTTGATGTAAAGTATAGAGAATAGAGTAAATCCATTCAACAGTGACAGCCCATTACTATCCTTCTTTGTATTTTACCTCTATGTGATGTTTTTCTCCAAGATAGAAGGGTCAGTGTTACAGGTCAGTGTTAGGCAAAGAGAAGTTCATCAGAAGAATTAAAGCCTAGGGATGGGCAGAGAGAGAGGCTTATGTGAAGTTGGAAGAGATCCAGCAGAGCAGAAGAATAGAAAAAGATGAAGTAATAAAAGAGCCTCTTCAAGAGACGTGCATTGTGTAAAACGTATCCTGGGTGGCAAATTTATCAATTTAACTTTCACACGCTAGAAGGTGGTCTGGAGTTAGGTTTTTCCACATTCTTCAGAGCCCTAAGAAGTCTCTTTTCATCCTTGGAACCATCTCCCTTCAAGGAGAACAAGTGAAAAAATCTCTTCTAAGAAGTTTTGCACCTTTTTCCAAATTGCTACCATGGTGCTGTGTCTTACAAATGTCGGGGCATGCTGTTCTTTAATATCCTTGTGCCTGCTGCTCTGGATTAGCTTCCTTTCTGCAGCATTTTCCCTGCTCATGGACAGGTTTATTACTTGAGAACCCCATTGCTATTACTCTATTGATACACTTTCTTTTGAAAGCTGTAATTTCTGAGAATTAAATTGATTTATCCCTGTATTCTTGATAAGGCAATAGGAGCCTTATAGGATTATGGAAAACAGACCACATCCATCCCCTCAACATGGGTCTGAGAAATGCAGCATAAAATCTTTCCTAGGTTGTCATGCAGCACTTCCAGCTCCTTTCAGCTTCCCCAGACACAGTGGAAATGCTCTTGTGAGCTACATGGATGTTCCACCAATGTTTCCTGCTAAGAAGTGAGAAGCAATGAGCAATAGTCTGTCTGTCTGGAGGCAAAACGCCTTAATGGTAGCCACTCCTCAAAGGCCTGGTTAGAGCAGATGGATGTGATAGCCCTTCCTGCTTCAGCCTGAATGGATGAGGTGATTTCACCCCACATGTGGTGGTGGAAACGCTGGGAAGTTGCTGTTTCAGGCCTGGGGATGTGTCTATGGCAAGGCTAACTCAACTAGAGCAGGACGATTGATGGGCAGCAGCCTGGGGGCTGAGTTCTGCCTCTTGGGTAAAGCTAAGGATGGGGAAGCTCAGCAGTGAGTATAGGCCTGGGAGGAGGTGGAGGGAGAGCCCCTCTGGGACACGGGGCTTGTGGCAAATTCTGAACGAGATGCCTGAGCTAGGAGGGAGCTGGTTATTCTTGTTTGCAGTCTTGATGTGAAAGGGATTTTGTGGGTTCTTTGTTATGTGTAAATGCATCCCATAATCCATTCTTGCTTTGAAAAGGAAGAAACTTACAGGAGCTTGAGTGCTTTCCTAAGTATCACAGTTTCTTAGCTCTTTGCATCTTGAAAATGATTTTATAGTCTAGGACTCTCAATCTCATTTCAAACACGATGGAAATCTCAGTGTTGTGAGTAATGGGTGGGAGGTTCAGAGGAGAGGGAGTGCATGGGAGACATTTCTTTAGTGGAACAGTGGATAGGAAGGGGAATGGCTTCTACTTCACTTAGAGACTGAAAATAGGATATAAGAAACTTCTTCCTGGGGTCTAAGAACAGCAGTGGACTCTCTGGAGAGGAATGCAAGCCTTTTAAAATTCTTTCTGTTCTGTTTTATCAGGTGCTTGGGAAGGGAGATTAAGATCTTGGATGAGCTCACAAAAGACTGCTTGTGTGTCTGTTGCTGTCTAAATAATGCTTACCTGTACAAGCCACTGAGAAATTGTTTCTGTTCTAGCACTGAGAGCTACTCAACATGTTTTTGACACCATATCTGATTCAGAAATATAAAATCCTAATGAATGCTCCTTTAAGTAGTCCTGTAGTCCAGTCTGGTCTGTGAATATCCCAGTGGCCCTGGGGAAAAAATGGAGCATCCTGCCTTTTTCCCATATATTTTGACTTCCAAACATTGATGGATAGTTGCCAAAACCGGGGAACTAGTGAGTCCAGAAGATCAATAAAAAGCATGTGGTGGAAGTGCAGATAGAAAAATCATACGTCTGAGCATTTTTATACAGTTCTAATGTTGATAGTCAGGAGACTCTTCACACAGACACTAAAACAGCTTTTAATAATTTGACTCAACTTTATTTCTAAAGAATGCTCTAGTCATGAATAAGCCTTTGCGGAGGGTTGGAACTCTTCAGAAGGTTTTGTCATCCTTTAATTAGTCTTGGTAATGAGTCCCCATTTTGCAGGAAAACTTAATTTAATGGTCTCGGTAT
The DNA here is from genome assembly GCA_013397975.1 of Machaerirhynchus nigripectus. NCBI lineage: Eukaryota > Metazoa > Chordata > Aves > Passeriformes > Dicruridae > Machaerirhynchus > Machaerirhynchus nigripectus. The sequence goes on along the minus strand of VZRQ01004023.1, from coordinate 218,828 downwards.
TGAATGACCTTGATGTAGTTAAGACACTTGTCTATATGTGTGTGGGAAATGCAAATAATGAAGACTCACAGCCTGTGAGCCTTAGTAAGGCACTGGATGTTACTTTAAATTTGCTGGCTTTTCAGATCAGATTGAAGGATGCCTGAGACAAGCAATAAATTTTTTTCCTGCCTTGGGAGGTTGAGCCTACTGATTAATGCACCTCTCATTTTATTTCAAATGCTTGAATTCACCCTCCCTTTGAATTTTGTTTGTGGTGCTAGAGGCTTCCAACACTTTTTTTTTTCTTAAGTAAATGCCACATGAGGACTATGACTTATCAGTGTCTCATACTGAATCCAAACGTAATTTATTTTAACTACAGTAGCTTTGAATGTGCTGCACAAAATTTCTGTAATATGTTGCTCTGGAAAGCAAAATTGCCCTTGAAATAATAAGGGCGATTGTTTTAATGGCTCATGCCCTACTTTATTGGGCAAATACTAAAATAAACTGTATGTATGATTGCATGCATTGATATTTGTGATATATAGATATGTTTTCTTCCACCTTAAGTTCATTTCTGTGTGTGTGTTCTTTCTCTTAAGATCCCAACTGTAGTTTATTTTAGCATTTTCTCCATATTGTTTCTTTGTTTTCAGTCCTAAGCTAGCTCTTAAACTCCTTATGTGAATTGCTTTTTCAAACTTAATGGAGCCCTGGGCCGAAACATGCAACAGTGGTGACTGGAACAGGCTTGAATTCAGAGAAAACTCAGGGAATAGTCTAATTTGTGAGAAGAGAAAGCGAGCTGCTGCTTTACTGGGAGAGCAGCCTGAGAGCACAGTACAGGGGCATTGGGAATATTGGGTTTCTATATCTAGTCTTGCTATTAGTCTGCTGGATGGTCCATGAGTCACTTTATTCTTCTGGATCTGTTTCTCCACCTATAATAGGGGATTATGCAAACTGCCATGTGAAGCTTGGTGATCTCCTGATGGAAACCTTTCTTCTAGAAAACCTACTATGGTTGTCCAAGTGCTATTAACAAGGCATTACAGTGAAAGTGGTAGTAAGGAAAATGTGAATCACCTCCTAAAACTGAGCAAAATTGGTAGCAATGTGGGACAAAGACAGAAGGATGGGAAATAGGAGGGAAATAGCTGGAACTATCCAGATCATATCTACATTCTTCTGTTTAGAGGGAGGATTGCCAGTTGTGGCACAGCCCTGATCATTACAGAGCTAGTGAGCCTTTGCTAATTGGTCCCAGCTAAGGCCCTGTGTTTTGCTTTACTTGAAACTGGCTTTGCACTTGTACTTTATTGCACTGCAAGGCTACAAGGAGCTGGGAGTCATTGTTGAAAGTGCTTCTTGAGATACCACGGAGGTGAGAGATGAGCATTAACCCATCTGTCTCACTTTTCTTGTTTACCAAATAGATATTAGGCCTGTTCATGAGAATACCCTGTGCCTCAGCTTGTTGATCTATAGGAAGAATGTTTCCGTGTGTTTCGGTGAAGTTCAGTTCAGACCCAGAAAACCTGGAGCTATGCCCAGGTGTTGCTGACTCCAAGTGGTGCAGTGCTGAATAACGATGGCTTCTGATCAGTGGCTTCTGTGATGACACATTATTTCTTCTTGACCTCTCTCAAAGTAAGCTTATGAGGCAGTATTAGCACTTGTGATGAGTCAAACTGGATTGGGGCAAAGGCCAAGGTGAGGGATTTACAGGGTTGATTCCTTGCTCTGGTGCGTGGTGAGGCCTTGAATGTGTCTTCTGTGTTTTCATTGCCTTCAGGTTTGAAACTGGGTTAGGGTTTAAACCAAATTCAGCAGAGCACCTAAGCACCCACATGATGCACTGAGAAACTTCTGTGATCATTACACCTTCATGTTAGGTGTGTTTGCTCTGTTTAACCAGGGATCTGTGTTCTGGCCATAGTGTGAATCTCCTCTAAACCACTGGTTCTCCGTGTATGAGTGTGCAGGTACATGTGTGTGTGGAATCCTGTGATATGCCATATCTCAAGTACCTCTGAGTAGTTTTGGTACTTGAGCCGTAGACATATTTGACAACATTTCCATGTACAGTGTCACGTGTGTCACCCCGGAAGCTGGTGGACAATTTAGCATTAAATCTTGCCTGTTAAGATGACTCAAGTCCTGCTTCTTTAAACAGAAGGTACTTTTCTGCCCCACTGAAGCATGGCTGACATAGCTTTCAGCTGCTGTCACATAGAGATGGTTTGCTGCAGGACAGATGCAGCTGGGGAGCAGTGATAAAACTTGGGTTAAAAAAAGTAAAATTATTTCCCGGTTGTATGTTTTTTAAAATTTGTTTTTGGAAGCTAATTATCTTTGCTGCTCTGTGTACTTGAATGCTTCCTGGCTGCAGATGACTGCTGATTAAACTTCTGCTGTTACACATTTGAGCAGCACTTGTGTTGATAGGCAGCAGAAGAACATACAGTCATGAAGAACATAACATTGCATTTCACCAGCTGGGAATTGGTACCCTGTGTTGTGCTTTCGTTCTTCCTGCTCCTTCTTGATGGAGAACAAAAGGGAGAAGAGAAAAGAGAAATTTATGGAATAATCAGCTAAACTAGAGCATATGTTAGGGACTGCATATGTGCTACGTGTCTGTTCTCACAGCATCTCTAAGTAATGTGCACTGTTACATGCAGCACCGTATTTCCCCACTCCTGCTCTCACTAAATTCCCTGCCCTTTCCACACGGCTCTCCCTTCCCCACCCCTAGACCCAACCGCTCCCTCAGATTTTTCCTATTGGTCTCTTTACCCCAACGCCGCCCATGTACCACCCCTATGCTCTGAGACCATCAGTCCGTGTGCTCCCTCCGCCTCCCTCATCCCCAGGTAAACCGGGGGCACCAGGCAATGGGAGCTCTTTCTCTGCGTAGGGGCACCACCTTCTTTCCACCTTGGGGCCGCGCTGTCTGCCTTTGGGGCTCAGCCTGCCAACAGCTTCCCTCTTTAGCCATGCCATGTGCTGGCTCTCGGCCTTTGGGAGCCAGCACATGTGCCAGCCATAGGCTCCTTGGAGAAAACATGGAATGAAACCCTTCTCCAGTCCCCATGCAGAGAGCTTTCTCGCCTCCTTTATCATCATCGTGTTGCAGAGTCACAGCTAGCCGGAGCAAGTGAGGGGCAGCCTGGAAGAGGCTACAGAATGCAGCACGGCTGCTTTCCCTAAGAGACCCCCACAGCGCTCTCTGGGAAAGCTGTGGCTGGCCATGCCACCGCAGGGAACCCACACACCGCAACAATTACATGCTCAGGCCACTGCCTTTGAACTTGTGCAATGGAGCAACGATCATAAAATATTTTTAGTTAGGGCTATTTTAGTGCATCATATATTTGCTTCTGCTGCAGCGTGTTTTGCTCACATTCTAAATACTGAAAAGTTAAAATGAATCTTTTTGTGTCCATAAATTATAGTGCCTAAAGAGTCAAATTTTGGTCCCTGCATATCCATACCCTTAAATTTATGAACTCATAAAACCCTCACTGTGTTTCTTAGTGATTTGTATCCTTGTTTTTTTCAGATGTAATGCATAAATGGAGTACACTGTTCCCAAATGACATCAGCTCTCTGGAAACCTATAAAATCGTTCTTGTGTTTAACTGACTTTACACTATTGCTGTATAAAATCAGAATTTTATGAAGATGAATAGGAAACTTGCAGATTACATAAGGTCTGCTTTGGAGCTGCTGTGCAAGCTGTTTACAATTCCAGTCTGCTCTTTGCCCCCTTGGATTATTGTGATGGTTCATTTACAGTGACAATAGTACCTGCCACTGATAAAGAGGTGAGAGTCTGGATTTGAGGGGAAACATTTGAATATCAACAATATTGTATTTATAAAAATTGTCCCTTGGGGGCAGAACATTGCTGCAGATGAGCAAAACCCAATTTACTTCTTTGTAATCCATTACTACTGCTAATTTGTTGTTCTTGTTAGGAACCCTCAGCTGGCCGTGTGAGAAATTATTTCTTTTGCTGGCCCTCTGAATTCCAAAATGTCAAATGGAACAGTAGAAATGGAAAGGGAGAGGGATCCACCCCAGCCTTGCTTTTGAAGTCAGCATCTCAGCCTTGGCATCTGAAGGGCAGCTATGGGTGGTAATGCCTTCTGCCCATCTCAGTTAAGGAAAAATAATCTGTTAAAGTGAAACCATGACAAGATGTTCAGGGTTTCTCTAAGCTCATTAGACAGCGAGGCGGCCAAATCCCTGATGAAGCTGATCATAGTGGAAGGCTCGGTCGCAGGTCAGGGAGCTCAGTCTGCAAGGAAGTAGGACAGTAAAGCTGGAAGAAGGGATCATGTAACATTGCAAATAGCCTGGCCACAGTAACTCAGTAACTGCTGCAGGGAAGGGAATTCTGAATGCAGGAGATGGGAACAACAAGCACAAGTTATTTAACAATAAAGGAAACCTGTATGGGATGTATTGTTGGATGGTCTGTACAATGAACAATGCCCATCTTTAAAGCTGATGGCCTCCCTCAAAATAGAATTCCTGTTCTTCAACACTCTCCTCAAATATCCCACTTGTATGGGAACTGGTTACAGGCTGCATTCCTACTGCTCTGGGACTTTGGGGACATAAGAAAAAAAGTGACTGTCTCCATGTGGTTGATCATTCTCTTACACATCCTGTCCACGTGCAAATATTTTGGATAAAGCTGACTGCTCTCTGTCTAGCCCAGTTGATGCAGGCAGCTTTGCGGGACAGTCATCCTGATGCTTCTTTTCTGGTCTCTTTCCATTTGTATCTCCCTTCCAGCAACTTGCTCCTTAGAGCAGAGGACTGAAACATTTTATGTTCTGCACTGAGTGCCAACAGCTGCAGTCTATGGAAGGGAGGCTGCATGCTGAGGACGAGCTAAGAAACAGCTTATGTGGTCTGTGGCTTGCAGGAAGCAAACTGTCTTGTGACTGTCAGAGCCCTGCTGTGCTTATGGGTGTTAGTTTCAGACTGTTAGTAGTGTAGGTAGTCCAGGTTATTAATAAAAGTACCACTGGCTGTGTGTGATGTGCAATAGAAGATGTGAGTAGAGCACAAAATGACCACTAAAACTATAGGAGAATCAGTGTAGCCATGATTTATTTTTAAAAGAAATGGTTGGAAGTGACCACTTCTAGTGACTCATTTGCTCTGTCCATTCAGCGTGTGCTAGTTAGAGTTACACTGACCTTCAGTTGTGCCTGAAATCCACGTTTGCCTTGGCTGGAATGGTGTTAGAACCCAAAGTTTTGGGATGGTATCTGTAAAGTTTCTATTTCAAGAATTCTGATGCATTTCAAACTATTTTGTGGAGGTGAGCTTAAGCCGTGCAGTGTTATTACCTGGTAGGTTCTGTATGCCTGGGAACAGCAGTACTTCCCTTTGGAAAGAGGCTCTGAAGCTCTGTCTGAGTGAGCCAGGGACAGATGGGAATAGAAGCAAGATGATCACTTCTGGTATGTTTTAAAGCATGGATTATATAATTACTTGGGACCATCTGATTGAACATCTTCTGTTGGTCCATCTGGTCTCTCCCTACCTCATGATGGACTTAGTGACACAGTTTTTGGACCAGCCCTTGCAGTAATCTCCTTGTGCTCTGACCATTTACAATGTTCTCTTTTGGTTTTATTTTTTGTTAATTTGACACAATGTTCAGTGGGTCTTTTTTTTGCTATAGTTGATAATCTGAATTTGCCCTGCTTCAGTTTGTGAGGGGCTGATGACTAAGCTGGTCATTATAGATGTTTTTTTCATGTTTTTAGTGGTACTCTACCTGTGACAGGACTTCTATTTTGTAGCAACACAATAATTATAAAGTAAGAAGTCTGTTTCACATTTTATGAGAATGGATTTCCATCCTTAGTAGTTTCTTTCACTCTTAACCAAATATGCCATACAGAATTTAGTGATGTTTCTGCAAGCTGGGCTGCAGTTTTCTACGTTTCTTCTCTATGTGTGAATTCATCTTTAAGTTCTTAAACCTGAGAAACGTTCCTGACTCATTTCCTTTATATCTTGCTCTACTGTAGGTGGGAGGTTTATGGTTAGGATGTGAAGTTTTCCAGATCAAGCAGTGGGAGGCTGCTGCAGGTGAAAAACTCTGCTTGGTACGTGGATTGCCTTTGATGCTTAATTTGCTGGAAAAGTGAACACTGTACAGGAGGGGAGTTTTCTCCTGCTATACTTGCAGTGGTACAGGACATCAAAATCTCTGGTGACAGTTGTTACAGGGGAGGAAAATTGTATAGGTTAGGCGACAAAAGCAAATATTATTTCAGGCCTTGTTCTTAATTCTTTTGGATAAAATTAGGGCTTATATTGTTATGAGAACATTGTGAGCAGAAGTAAATAAAACAAAGTTGCAGAAACTTGAAACGAAGGCTGCTTATCGCTGAACTCATTGATGTATGGACATAGCACTGAGTTTATAAATACAGGATGCAATTTTGTTTCACAAATAATAGCTTTCTACTTTCAGATGTCTCTTTGTTCTAGGTGCTAAGCCAAGTCCGTGAAAGTAATTTATGTCTGCAGTGTGTAGAACCTGCTATCAATTAAACTGAACCAAGCAAGAATTTGCTGCCTTTGGTGAGGATAGAGCAAGTGTCTTGTGTTCTGTGCCAAATTAGCATTATAGCTTAACTGCCTTCTCCCCTGGATTGTACCTTGTAAACCGCTGAAATGACTCGACAGAAAAGCCTGAGCATCCAGTGAGGTCTCTTCTTGGTCCAGCTGTTTTAACTCCGGTGACAGTCAGCAGCACAGAGTTGAATCACGGGTGTGCTCTGCTCAGAGCCTTGCTGAGAGAGTGGAGCTGCATCACAGTGCAGGGACACAGGCTGTCACAATCAGCTGCTGCTGGCAGGGCTCTGTAAATGAGGTTTGCATTCCCTGTCCCTTAATTTCATAGGGCTGATCTGGATCGTGTTAGAAGAGTCAGGTGACCTGGAAAGAGATATCCTGTACCTCCTCAGACAGGCAATCCTGCATCTGAGCAAATGTAACAGAGGGGAAGATTCTTTTACTTCTGGCTGTCCATGACAAAGCACAGTGAGGTTTTTTAGCTCTGATTTGCTCTTGAATAAGAGTACCTGGAGGTCCTGTTGGTGGTAGCCTTTAGGTATGACCAAACTCTTATGCATCCCTCAGGTCTGGACCGGACAGTCATGTTCACTAAAGACAGAAAAAACACTGAGTATTACTAAATGCCTGGGCCAGGATCTGAAAGGTTAAGAATGACCTGAGGGAGACGTTACTCAATTGTATCCTTTTCTAGCTTCCCTGTGACCTCTGCTTATGATGCCTCTTAGGACACAGGAAGGTGGGATATTTGATCTGACCCCATTTGGACGTTCTCATGTTTTGTCATTTCAAGTGTAACTCTGGAAGTCTGAAGCCGTGTCTGCTTTGCGAAGCTGTGCATCCAGTGTTCCTTCTTGGTGCGATGTGTGCTGGGCCAACAGATTTCATACCAAATGGGAGCTTGTTGGCTATTTGTGGTCTGTGCTGCTAATGATCAGCTGCAGCCCTGAACCACTCCTTCACAACAGCCTTCTCTTCCAGCTGGTTTCCTAACCCTGACCTGAACAGCTTCACCACACCTTCCTTGCTGTTTGTCACTACATCTTAGATGGGAAGGAGTGGCAGCTGTCTGGATGGGCCTGTCTCCTGGTTTTGGCTTTTCCAGAAGTGTGGGTAGCAGTTTCTCCTGGACACCAACTGTCTTGGGGTTAACTGGGCTCCCCCTCCTCTGCCAGTCTCAATGTGTCTGGACACCAAACACTCATGAAGACAATAAGGTCATGGATGATGGACTACACTGGTTCAGCAGGTTCTAGGTTCTGACTGCCTGTAATGGAGATGAGCTGTCCTCATTACCACAAAAATATAGCTTAGCTTTTTAAAATAAAAAGAATTGGGGTGTATTTTAGTGGGTATGGGTTGTTTGGTTTTTGTGGTTCGAACAGGAATAGGCACAAAGGTCCCTCTCCATTTTCCTCAGGGATTTCCTCTTTTTCTCTCAAACCTCCCCCATCCCCCAAAGCTTATTGACTGGTATTTTCTCTGAGAGGACAAGGTGCTTGTTCAAATAATCCTGCCTCTCCAGTGTGTTGCAGGTATCGAGGCTGCTGTCACAGGCTATTCTCTTTTGCAGTCCCAGCAGCCTGAATAAGTGACATGTGCTTTTTTGTAGTATTTTCTCTTTTCCACCTGCCCTGCCTGAGGGGCTGTTCATTGTATCCCTGTGCATTTTTTTATGTAAGGTATTGCATCACGCAGAAAAATGGATATGGTGCTGAATTTAAACAGCTGGATGTTGTGTTGTGTGTTTTTCAAGCAGACTTGAAAGAGCTGTGGGCTTTTTTCCTCCTTTTCAGTGTGAGTCTGTCCCTTCTGAGTGTTATGACCATCACATATTTCTAGTAGAGGCTGTTGAGTTGGTAACCAGGTGTTTCAGTGGGGTATTTTACCTGTAAGCCCATTGGAGATTTTCTTTTTGTCATCACCACACACCACTGCCGCTGTGAGGAGTGGATAGAGAAAGCTGCTGCTTGTTCTCAGTGAGAAACCTTGGTCAAGGCTCTCCTGGTGGTGCCTTGGCCCCTCACTAGGCAGCTCTCTCACCCAAGCGGATGGAAAATACGTAGCCATGCTCACAATGAGCTTACCAGCTCAGGCGGTACTACAGACAAAGAGAAGAGGAGGCTCTTGTTTGAGGTTCCGATGTTTATTCTGGCCCTGATCCGTCTGGGCCAGGGACCATGTGGGCAAGAAGGCAAGAGAGCAGGAGAGCAAGAGGGCGGGCCTCCGGCCCGCACCTCCTTATAAAAGGGTACAGAAAGGAAGTGGGGTAGTACAACAGGGACCAGTGGAGGGGCAGCAGGGGGCAGAGTGGACATCTGGCTACTGGCCAGTCAGAGAGGCCTGACCTACATAGGGTCACGGGATCAGAGAGGACTTTCCCATTGAGCTACGGGGGGATCTTAGGCTTCCAAGTTTGTCCACCAACGGGTTCCCTTTGACCCTGGGCTCTTTGACCCCTCAGCCACCACAGCTGCTGCTTCAGTCGACACAACACACCACGGCTTTTTTAAGTGGGGTAAATTTTACCTATTTGACATACTCAACCATGGTCATGGTTGGTTCTGACTGTTTTGCTAAATTACACTTTGTCTTTCCCTCACCCTCCCTGAAAAGTTTCTGTCTTGGGTTAGGGTTGAGGTTGACCACTGCTGCAGGGAATGTTTATTAGGTTGTTTTCCTCTGCCCTCTGGAAGGAAGGTATGCTAGGGTTAGTCATGCAGGTATGGCAGTGTTTTGTGGGTGATTTCTCAGAGCTGGCTTTCCTAGTCTCCATTGCAGGAATCTTGGTGAACTGCTCTCTTATATATATGCAGGCTTTGCATGCATCCTTGGTTTCTGGGGAAGAGAGGGATTGCCAGAGCTTTACAGACATGGCTTTGCATGCAAGTCTGTGGAACCACCTGTGTCCTCCCTCATAACTTTTTAATGTCTACTTCAAATATGTCTCAAAGCTCTTTGTTAGCATGACCTCTTGGCTGGCATTTATACATATTTCTCTTTTATCATGTCAAATTCTCTTCTTTTTGTGATAGCTTTTTCTTCTTTTTCATTCTACAGCACATATTTTAATTTTTTGTAGTTGATAGAGATAAAGGTATGCTTTAAAATTAAATATATTGTGTTATCCTGTTGGAGTGGGTCCAGAGGAAGGCCACAAAAATGATCAAAGGGTAGAACACCTCTCGAAGACACAGAGCTGGGGCTGTTCAGCCTGGAGAAGAGAAGGCTTGGGGGAGACCTGGTAGCAGCCTTAAAGTAGATTTATAAGAAGGGTGGGGCTTGTAGTAATAGGACAAAGGTTTATTGTTTTATCCTAAAGGAGGTTAGATTTAGACTGGATAAAGAAGAAATTTTTATGATAAGGGTTGTGAAACACTGCCACAGGTTGCGTAGGAAGGTTGCAGGTGCCCCATTCCTGGAAGCATTCAAAGTCAAGTTGGATGGGACTCTGAGCAACCTAATCTAGTTGAAGATGTACCTGCTGATTACAGGGGAAAGGACTAGATGATCTTTAAAGGTCCCTACCAATCCAAACCATTCCATGATTCTTAGGCATAAGGTTTATCTTCATACAACAGGTTGGGATTTTTGGTTTGTTTATAAGCAAAGTCAACCTAGAGGGTAAAAAATGCATCTCTGATAAGCTGTCATTTGGTTGCCAATGCAGGTAGTATGAAAATAAGTAATTTTAAGGCGGGCTTAGTACTTGAATATGTCAAGAGCTAGAAATTAGTTGCTCTGAACTGTGAGGTTACTGGCCTGCGTCAGGTCATGTTTACACATATTATTTCCTGTCTTGTGGCTCTATTGCGTTCACTTTCCGGACTTCAAGAAAGGTCTTGGCAAAAGAAGTGTATTAAAACAGAGATGGATATAACCTTTCCTGTATCTCCATTTTACTTGGAAAAAACAAAACTGGAGATTCAGGCAGGCAGCAGGAAAGCTTATCTTGGTAATGGCACAGTGCTGCCTACAATGTGGACTCTGGTTGAAGAGGAGTGAAGAGCTGCTCAAAATGTGGGTAGTGAGGCCATTAGAAGTGAGAGATACACTGGGGTGTTACACAAATTCCCAGTGCCCTTATCTCTTAAGACTGCTAGAACCCATTCCTAGCATGGAAACACTTCATGTTACTGGGTTGGTCACAGACTGTTCCATGTACATTAACACTATTTCTCCAGAGTATTATTTCTCGTATTATAACTTATATCTGAGGACTTCTGGTCCAGTAGCAGGATTTTCAAAAGGGTAGATTATCTGAAATGAAGATTACATGCATGAATGTATACAGTATATCTGAAGTCCGCTGAACATAAATCTCTGTCTGGGTCAAGACATTAGAGGGGATGGTTTTTTCTCCAAGGCAGAAAAGTGATTCAATCTCCCCAAGTGCAACAAGGGCCACTTTGCACCCTAATGTCAATGTTGAATTTTGTGGAACTTCTTGTTGCAACAGGGCTGTACCATTTTTGTGTCCATGATGGTCCTTCCATGCTTGTTCAATGTATATGTAGGACAGACCACCCTGCATCCAGGCAGGCCATGCATATGGCTGGTGGCACCTGGCTAAGGACAATACTCAGCCAAGACTTTTGGGTCTGGTTAAAAGAAGCTGACCTAAGCTGTACCTGTGGGGGATCTGGAAAATGGGCTGAAAAATATACGTTAGTTTTTATCTCCAGTATTAAGAGCTCTTCCCAGTTGCTTCAGTGTTACAATTTTGAAGGAGAAAAGCAACCAGCTGAGTTTCAGTGTGTCCTTGAAAGTGACTAACTAAAGCAAAACTCCTGGATACAATAATAATTTGAAATAGTTAAATAGGAGTATTCTATCTGTGGTTGATCCAGGTTTTGAGCATAGAGTAGCTTGTGAATGTGTATATTTTCATGGTACATCATGCCATGAATCTCATTATTCTATTTCATCAGCATCTTCAGAAAAGCAGTATCTAAGTTTTTTTAAACTTTGACAGTAATTTTCAGAATTATAATAATTGTAACATATCCAGTTTCCTAAAAATCTGGGGAGATTTTTGAACTCTGCTTTATTTTGTCCCTCTGTAAAGTAGCTATCTCTTTGCATTTTGTGAAGGTTGTGAGCTTGCTATCAATTTTTCCTCTACATAAATTTTTGTTAGTTTTTTGTGGTGATACCTTTTTGATTAAGACTTGGTAAGAAGAAAGGAAGGCTAAGCTCTAGGACTCTAGGGGTTTGGTCTCAACTTCTGCAGCTGCAGCTCTTCTTCATGTAAGTAAATTAAAACTTTGTGGGAAGGACACTGAACCTTGTAGTCTGTCATAAACTGGCTCTAAGTCATGACTTATCTTTGTATCTTGCCTGCAGTAAACATTTATTTATAAAAGTAGCACAACTCCGAAGGAGTCCTGTCCCTGTCAGGCACTGATAACTGGATTATATTGCTTACTGGACTGTGCCAGGCCTACATTCAAATCCCTGACTTGAACCAGTCATAGCAGAAACTTAGCTCAGACACTCATTACACTCAGGAAACCCGTGTTTAAGTCTTAGCTTTGTGCAGTTCATTAGTCTCTCCCTTTATTATAACTGATTAACCTGGGACCTCACTACCTTCACTCTAGAAACTTTGAACTCCCTCCTCTTCTTCCTTTTCCTCACTTACTGTGTGGGATTGTCCTGATACTCAGTCTGAGGGACACAGACCTCCCCCAGCCTTCCCAGTCTCCAGACAGGTCTGCAAATCCAAGGACATGTCCCCCTGTGCAGGCGGTACCGCAGACCCTGCTTTTGGTGAGGACTCCAAGTCCTGAGCAGAAGGTGATTACTGCAGGGCTAGAGGAGACCTTATTCATTGCTTTTGTTGGAGCCCAAACCAATTCTGGTGTGTCCCTCTTTGTGCTGGAGCAGAATTTGGATGGGCTGTGGGGCTGAGCACCTCTGCTTCCCTCCCATCCCAGCAGCCGAGGAGTTGCATTACCTCTGCAATTATACTGCTGACAGCAATAATTTCAGAGTTGTTCTGTTTCAATAGGATTATAATAACATATTATCTCATTGCAGTAGTGTTAATACTTCAAAAACATCTTCAATGGGAAATGAAATAAAAAGGAAGTTGTAGAAGTACAGTAATCAGTTGTCCTTTTGGACCTCAGTGATGCTCGTAGCATTATGAGGGCTGGAGGGTCTCATCTGCACTGAAGAGTTCCCTGTGTTGTGGAAGCTGCTGGCTTTGTCTTTGTACCATTACAACCCATAAATAAACCTCTTTCTAAATATTTCTAGAGAAGGTGGATAAAATACAGTAAGAAAGTTGTGTTTGAGCAATGGTGGAAAGTCAACAGCCAGGGGAAAAAGTAGGAAATCACCATTCCTAAGGTCTTATGATGCAGTTAGCGTTTCAAATTACTTATTTTTCTAACGAAAAAGTGAGAATAAAAGTGACTGTTTGTAAAAATGCTATTTCTCAGCCAGGCTCTTCTTTTCACCCATGGGAGATGATGTTTCTGCCTTGAAAAGAACTTGAAGTAGTTTAGTTCTGCAGATCTCAGAGTTGTCTTTCATTTTCTGGGGAAATATAATGTATTTCTGTTTTTATTAATTTCTTGAGACGGGCAGCTTTTTTGTAAAAAGTGAGCTTGGATAAACACTCATTTTTGAAGTTGTGGAATCGTGTTATATCCTGTTTGAAAGAGAAGACAATGCTGTGGAAATGAAAAATGAGTTTGTGTAAAAAGTTATCTTTCCTCCAAGATACTACGGAAATAGTGTTTCTCAGCAGGGTTTATTGCTTTTCCCTAAGATATATAGACATGTGTTATCAGTTTAATACAGCTACTGGACTTTCAGAGGAATAACATCACTTCCAAAGTTGCAGATAATACTGAGTAGATCTTAGGGAGTCAAAGAACTTTGCATTAGCTCAGCTTTGGCCTTTGTTGTTGGTGTCTCTTGGCTTCTCAAGAGCTTTTGTATAATTATTTTAGTAATTCTAATTTTCTGTTCACAAAAGTATAACTAATACAGGTTATAGCCTTTTAAACGAAATTTTCTCCCCAGCAAAATGCCAGGCTATTTAAATGCAAATGGCAAAGGGGAGAAGTACAAATTATCTCACTGGATATTTGAATGCATTGAGTGGGTATTACATAGGTACTTGTTTAGCCCAGGAATCATACTTTTTGGAAGACACAGATAAATTTTCATTCAGTGAAGAAATTTGAAATCTTAAAGATAAGCTTAAGAAGTCTGTGGAAAAAATAGTGCTTTGGAGATTTATAGAATTTAAAATTCGAGACTGATCTTTTCCCATTCCAGGATTACAATAAAAATAATTTCATTCAGCTTTCTTGAATGAAAAGGATAAAAGCTCAACCCCTTTTCCTTCCTTGTCCTTGATATTAGCATTGCCTCACTGTATTTAATGAATATCATTTTCTTGGGTGTAATAATTTCTGAGAGGGAGAGTAATCTTTGGAAAGCCTAAGAAAAATTGAAGGAGACAAGATAATTACAAGGACTGCTGCTATCTGATGATATGGAGGTGCACACATTCTATGCTTGAAGTGAAAAATCTAGTCATAATCAGGAGCTCATGCATAAACTCCCACGCATCTGGATGAAGTCAGAATTCAGCCTACTGTTGCAAGTGACAGTGGTTATTTAGGGTGGAAAGATATTACTGCTGATATATATAGTGCTGGAAACCTCTCTGCTAGACGTCATAAGGCCATCCTTTACATTTTGATTTGAATGTTGTGAATTATAAATGCCAACCTGTAAAAACATCGGCAGTAAATTGAGCATCTCATTTGTTAACTGTAAGGGAGAGTATTGCTATTTCCAATATGCAAATTGATAAGCATGAAAAGTATTTTACATCTACCTTGAAACTATTGCTCTGCAGTTGCATGGCTGATGCCTTTGAGAAGTAAAAATGGTTAGAACAGTAACATTTGTCTAGATCTCTCTGTATTTAATAACGAGTCTCAGAGGTATTCAGCTACTTGGCTGAGTGCAAATTCTGATTCCTAGAAATACAATACATGAAACCAATCAAAACGCAGCGTCTGTCTACTTCTAAGCGTAACATAAATAATATTCTTGTGCCGGCTCGAGGAGAGTGGCTGAAGATGTTAGTAGTAAAAAATGAAATCGTTGTTAGGTGTGCCTTGCAGGGCTTTCACAGTATGACTTACCACTCAGAGCTAATAAGAGATGGGACAACTGTTAGTCCAGAATTGCTCATATGAAGTGAAACAGCAAAACCTAATTTTAAACCTTGACCTTTGAGGTGCTACTGCAGGGCACATGTTCCCAGTGCCCTTTGGAGTCTGACAGCTTGGTTATCCTGCCTGAGAGAGGGCTGTGCTGAGGCAGGACCGATGAGGGGATGCAGAGCTGTGATGGATGCCACTAAATAAAACTGCCTCAAAAATTGGTAACGGTTCTTATAATGACTTCAAGGCACATAATAGATCACTCCTGCACTCCCCTGGCCTCAGGCTGACTGATAAAATTAAATTCAAGCCACTCAGCTCAAAACAGTATAACCCTTATAGGAAAACAGTATAGAATTTAATAGATGCTTAACAGTAGCTGCTAGTTCTTACTGCCTGTAAGAGTCTTGTGATGTTTCTCTACATCCTACTGAACACTGGAAGATGAGTTTACAGGAGGTACTATGGAGAAGTCCATTTGCTGATTGATAGATGATAACATCTCATCCTTGTACTTCCCTTTTATTGTATACTTGAAGTGTCAGAATGCATTTTTGCACTACTCCAAGGAAAGCACAAGACTGCAGGAATCCCTGTGAGCTGGGCAGAGGTTCTGCATGTCTGTCACTGAGCACAGGAACTCCTAGTGTAGCTGCCTCAGGTTCAAAGCAGCAGAAGGTGCTTGCCCTTTAGTTTGTCTTGGCTTTGAGAACCCAAGCCAGAATGTTTTCAATGATTTTAAGAAAACTCTGGAAGAAAATTTCTATTTTATTTTCTCTTAAGCTATTCAGCCCCGTGCTGTGCTTTTATCATGAAGATGTAAGTTGATACCTGTCTTTTCCCAGATACTGTCTTCCATTCTAGATCTAGGGGTTTATAAACCTTGGTGAACTAGAAAACAAGTTGTTCAAATGATTGGTGACAGTCTACTTTAAGATCATCCTTTGCAATGTCCCTGGTGAAATGTCTATTGGAAAGAGTAACATGGTGCTTGGCTTTTTACTAGATTGTTGCAATTCTTCCTCCTCTTAAAGGTGCAAGTCATGTGTAGGTGTCTGTCAGTCACAAGTGGGTTGGATCAAGAATGTTGCAAATCCTCCAAAAAGCAAAATGACGGCAGCAAATTGCGTGTGTTTTTTCATTAATGAGTTAATTTCCAACAAGGACTTAACTTTGCTCTTTGGTAATTTCTAATTTTTGTTCTACCTCAGTGTTAAAATAGCTTTGTCACCCATTTCTGATTCCACCCTTTTGCATCTCTGGTGTGGAAGAATATTTAGCTTTTCTTGAGAGGAATGTGAACCCCTGGGGTTTGCTAACAACTCAATTCCCAGAAAATATGTAAAAGCATCCCTAGGTTCTTTGGAAGATGTAGTGGCTGTCATGGTAAAATGTGCTAATTGGCATCTTCATGTTGACACTGCGTCAACTCTTTGCTCGGCCAAGGATTCAAAATGCAGCATTAACTTGGCTGGAAGGAAAAGAGCATGTTTTGCCCGAGCCAACAGTGTTTGCAGGAAGCAGCATGTGGTCAAAATGTTTGGTGAGTTAGGAACGTGCTTGAAATCCAAGTTATGATATTAATTCCCTTGGTATAAAAGGAAGGAAAATATTTTCATAAGTTTCATATGCTTGTCTTTTCACTTTAAATACAGAGGTGACTCCAGTCTGTGCTTGATTGTGAGAAGATGGATGGGTTAAAATTCTCCTGATTGTTCCCATGTTTTATGTAGCAATGTAATAGTTGGATTGAATTCACTGCTAAGTCTCAAAACTTCTAAAGTTTCTGTCACGGTGACTTGTTCATGGCAGTAGCAAAGGAGCCTTTTGTCCGCTGGAACCTGGGCTGAGGGGGCTCATCCCACAGTGCCGCTTCCCAAGTGCTGGATAACCACCAGTTCCATTATCTGGTCTGGCACAGAAGTTTTTTTACTGAGATGTTAATAGCTAGAAGGTAATTGTTAGCCACTTGTTTTTTCAGGTCATTGCTGTTAATATTGAACAGCATGAGAAGAATCAGTGTATAAGAGAGGGATGAAAGATAAGCACTAAACCCCTCAAAGTGAAGAGAGCACAATGTATGTGGTACAGAAACAAAAAAACCTACCCTCAACCCACCCCCACCCCCACCAAATCCCCACAAAAAAAGCTAAGGAGGGAGGTAAAAAAAGTTAGTTTAATATATGAATATAGAGTGGAAGAAAAACATGGTATTCTCACCTTGTTTCTTGTGTTTCCAGCTGAGGCTGTGTCTGATTTCTCCAGCAGCTGGTGAAACCATGGGGCCAGAGCATCACTGGTTTGTATTGGCAGCCTGTTTGGATTGCACTTGTCTTTGCTTTTTTGAAGTTGCCCTTGGTCAGTTTGGTGGCACGAAAAGGTTCTATTTTCACGCTCAGCTAGAACACGTGGTGTGGTGGACCAGCAAGAAAGAAGGTGGGTGGGTGGCTTTTGTGGGAAGCGTGCAGGATAAGCAGTACAGAGAAGCTGCTGGATGAAGAAACAAACGCAATGTGCTATTCAAGGCCATTCAAAAACCAGAGTTGTATCTCTAGAAACTTGAATAGAATAATTTGCAAAGCACTTTGATGTCCTTCAGCCTCTTGCAAAGTTAAGTACTTCCAGCAGTGCCTTGCTTTTGCCATTTTCCAAGGAATCTTGGGATAAATAGCCAACTCATCTATAGATCATTAGGAAAAGGTGTATTGATTAGTTGGGCTGGAGGCTGGACACAGCTGTCAGCAATCCAAAGATGCAACACAAGTGCTCAAGAACATTTTAGTTGAATTAAAATTACTTTTGTGGGGTAATGTTCACATGGCTTCAGGCTTGTTTAACTGTCTAGCCAGTTTTTTAATATGGTAATGAACATTAACATCTGTTGTACCAGCGATTGCCGTTGTTAAGCAATTAATTTCTGATTTTGTGAAACTTCCTGTGATAATAATGAACCTTGGGCTATGAAGGAATTCTTTAATGTGTGCTTTGTGCATCTTGTTTCTTTGCTGTCTTAGGTCTACATCTTTTGTATCTTGTTACCTTGCAGCAGGAAACAAATGATTGAAACTACAGCATAGGCAGGGAATACATGGGTTGTTGAATGTATTCTGCTGCAATCACAGGCAGCTGTAGAGCAGGTGTTGAATTGAGAGAATTTCACAGAAATATCCATTCTTAAATGTCTCCTAAGCCACTGCAAGCCAATCATTAAATGGCTTCCATGTCTATTAAAATAATGAGGATGTTTAGTACAAAGACCAAAAAGTCTCACATGCTGTATGTCAAATGCTGCAGTAGGAGAATACAGGAGAAAGACATCTCAAACTCCACTGCAACCTTACAGTCCCTGGAAGTTCGTGGCTTTCCCAAACAATCCAGATTGTTGCCTTCCTCAGTGTCAAAGCTGTAAATATGTCAACTGCCTTTAGATAATGGAATTGAAAATTCTGTGAGGGAGATGAGCTATTTATGCAATGGTTTGAGAGGGTTTTAGAGCAGAGACTTCAGCTTAATGTTTTGAAGCCTGTTTTATCCTTTTAGCTCTAGTGAGGTCACTAAAGACAGAAGAGGGGTGAGCTTGCTCGTTTCTGTTTTACTTCCATGGAAAGCAATTTGATACGTGTAGGGCTACCCAGAGTTTCCTTTCCTCCTCCTGAAGTCTCTCATTTTATTAGCCCTCCCTGCTTCCCTCCTCCATAACTTCTCCTCCTCTTGCTTTTCTTTCTTTCTCAGTTTCCAAATTGCTATATTCATCACTGTCGGCTTTCCCTCCTTTTTTAAACTCCTTCAACTTATCTTCTGCTTCAGATAAATGGTTTTAATTTAATGTTTTTGATGCTTCCAGGTTTCTTCTGAGTTTTCCTTATGCATCATCTCCAGCTTTTTTTTCAGCTATAAATATTAGATTTGATTTTTATGTTGAGGGCCTTGAAGACTATTTTGCACTCTGATATTTCATGTGCCAAATTTCATGCACTCAGCAGTGCTTAAAATGAGAAATATCTTAAGGGAAGAAAATCTACAGTGGATTTTACTTTTCCTGCAGTAGCGGAATAAACTTTTAGTTTGGGAAGTGACAGAGAAAAGCATGGGTGGAATATGGCTTCAAAGCATCGTTTACCAGAAGCAGACTGAGTTATTTCTGAGTTTGTTTTGACATACTCAGGCTGACTTTAATCAAATGCACAGATTTACGTTCTTATCAGTCTGTTATTGCTAGACTTGCTTTCATGAAGATATTGGATATAGAAAAGATGGAAGGGATCCAGAAAAAGCCAAGTCTTACAGGAGTATTGCATGTGGGAGCTTAGGCCACCTCAGCTGTTGCTCAGTGAGCGCAGTAGCAATCAGCCATCAGAGTCCTTCTCTGTTCTGCTCCTCTTCTGGGGCTTTTTCAAAATGGAAATCTGTGGAAACTGGATATCCTGGAAAATAAGAAGTGCTATGAGCTTTCTCAAAACTGGTTTCTGAGATGTTGGAAAAGCTTTAAGAAATATAGGGCTGTATTAGACTGAATAGAGTATTATTATTTTGAGTTCCTTTGGAGGAAGAACTGCAAAAGTTTTGCGTTTCTAAAACTATCCTTTTAGTGTCCATAGAAAAATTCAATCAAATTTTTGATGTTAGAACAGAAAGTTTTTTGAACTCTCTGATGGTGCATCTACTGTAGAAGGATGTGTACCTTTTTAGTATCTCTATGATGGTTTGTTTTTTTAAATAGGTTTACTTTTTTTGATGCATGAGATGCAGATTGACACTGCTTCAGAAGAAAGCCTGAAAAGGCTAATGTGGGTAAGGAACTCTTCTCATAAACTGCAGTGGGAGTTTTTGGAGACAGAAGTCTGAGGGTTTTTATATTTGAGCATTACAGGGAGAAACAAAAGTCTTAGTTTGGAAATTTATCTCATTGTTTTGCCCTTTCTTAATTTTGGTTGTGTGGCAGTTCTTTCTTTTCCCATTGCCTCAGATCTAGGCTTGTTGCAACCTTCTGGTATGTTTGTGATATGAATTCCTGCCATGTTCCTTACACAAACATCTTGCTGTGCTCCTCTGGGCTTCCTTCCTGCAGAGCTGTTCCTTTATTATCTCTGGGTTGATCTTCTAGATTTTCTAGCTAAAACAGTGACTAAAGCTATACAACTGACAAATTGAGGGTCTAAATAAAGAGGTTCTGGAGAAATCTGGATGTGGTTTAGAATGCCAGGGAGAAGAGAGCTGAAATGCCATTAGAAAGAATGCTTGGAAATATTGGCTAGAATACTTTAAAAAATGAATGGCCTATTGCAGGCAGATTGAAACAATATTATGTTTTTAGTGTTTTATCTGAAAGCTAATATATAATAAATGTCATTGACGTAAATTTGAAAATATCGCTGGCTTTGTAGCAAAAATGTTGGAATGTGATGTTTAGTATTTTTATTTCTCCACTAAAAAAAGTAATTTTTGGGTGCAGTTTTTAATTGTTGCATTTCCTCATAGGACCCATGCTGGAGCTCTAATTTACTGTCTTCATAACTGTGGATAGTGCAGATTGTTTAGACTTTCACTTTTGCTACAATGGTCTTATTAAATATGGATGTACTCTTGCTACATAAGGGAAAACTAAATCAGACCAAATTTGTTACACTTTACATAATTATGCATTGAGAACAATGTATAATTAATAAAGTCATTGTAGATTCAGGCTATGGGTTGCCATTACCAGTGAGATCTAGATTTTTTTATGCTGAGTTTTTCCTGTGGTTTTTGGGAAAAAACTCTACAAGTAGAGGTGTCACCCTACTAAATAAATTAAATAATAACTTCTGGAGAAGTAAGAAATTATTTTAAATCAAACGAACCTGTATGATTATCTTTCCCCTAGGTGTTTTTCACTTCCAAGTTTTACACCGTTTCCGCAAGGTTCCATAGTTAAATAATTTTGAATTAATACTTTTAATAGCTCAGTTTTTAATGTGCCCAACAAAAAGTACTTCTGGACTCTTTCCCAGTTAATAAAACAGGAAGAAGATGCCTAAAGGCCAAGGAAGATGGGAAATTGTCAAAGGCTGTGAAACCTAACAAGAGCACTTACATTTATATGTAAAGGAAAAGGAATAAGACTATTGTTGATTTTGAGTATTAAATATGCTTGGGGTTTCTATTTTTAATATTAATCACTTGTCTCCCATTGATTTAATGTATTTTAGAGGCCTGAAATAACTAAATCTTGCTTAAGCAAACATGCTTGAAATATGCAAGGGAAATAGTGGCACCACATCAGCTGTGCATCCCAGTTCTGCCCAGGTGGTTTGTTCGCCTCAGCCAGAAGGCCTGTGAAAATCAGTGCTTAGGAGCAAAACAATGCCTGCCTGGCATCAATTCCCTTTTTGGTTGACACCAAAAAGCTTTGGGTTTTTTTGAAAAAACAAGTATTCCTACTGCAAGAAGCCAGAGTGTATCCTTTAATGCTCAGGGTTCTTCCCCATGATTTTCCATGTTCTGTTCCTCTTCTCCAAAATCTTCCGTCGTCCTCTGTGCATTTTGACTGGGCTTAGTGAAAACCCATTTGGGATTCCTGCTGTGGGGTCTGGGAGCAGGTAACAAGTCTGGAGAATGGTGCCTGTCATTAGTGTTCAGTGTACATTCAGGAATGCAGAATCTAAATATGTTTATCTCTCCTTGCAGACAGGGATAGTTGATTGAATGCATCTTTTAATTACTAAGAATTTCAACATCTTCAGCTAAGATATGGAACTGCTTAAATTAATTGGATTTAAACATTGGAGGAATGACAGAACAGGTGTAATATCTTCTATTCAGGTGCTTCTTTGTTCTCGCTAGTCTGCATTTCCTACAGGCAGCTGTGAAGATCTGATCTGTTGAAACACCCTGGTCTGAGAGAATCTTAGGTCATATTTCTTTAAACTGACATACGATAATTGTATTTAGCCTTCCTCTCGCAACACCGTAGCAATAAGCTTCTTTTTCTTGTTTGAGAATCAATATGGGAATATGTTGTGCACAGCAACTGAATTTTGGAGCAGTCCTGAAAGAGTAAGTTTTAGGGGGACTCCTGATACTCTTTGTAACTGAATTGCTTTTTAAGCTGTAGCTTCCTGCTAGAGCTACTGCAGATTTGTACTGACAACTGTAGGTGGAACAATAAGAAAAACACTACAGACAGAAGCAGAATCTGAATGGCAAAGCATCTAGGCAAAAGTTTGATTCTTTTTTTCTTTTTTTTTTCTTCCTTTGAGTAGTTGCTGGTGGACAGTTTGGCCTTTTAGTGCAGCTATGTTGGGGCAACTACTTGATGAGTTCTTCCTTTGAACCAGGATTTACAAGATCTGTTAACAGGCGTATGGTTTTCCTTGCTAGATTAAATGTGTGACATTACTTTTAGAGGGGAAAATCATATTTCAATCATAAAGATATCTTGTCTGTCTTCACCGATTATGATAAAAAGATGAAACCAAAATTGATCACTTCTTTTTCTCCCCTAGAGAGTCCTGATTTCCGTGCAACACTGCTGCTGTCCCAGCTCAGCTCAGTCTGTGCTGTCAGGGCATCAGGGTAGTGAATAAAATGGTCATTTTAAGTCTCTACATCAAATGGGTTCAAAAGAAGTAAGTCAAACTAGAGAGCAGAAATGATTTTTGGCAGCTACAAACAGGGAAAAGATCCTGCTGAAAATTTGTTTAATCAACAGTGTTCACCAGCTCCTCTGCTAGTTTTGGCAGGAATAGTTCTGTTCCATAAACTTCACCTTCAAAATAATATAGTTAATATAGTCTGATAACCTGTGTCTGCCAGTTAAAAGCTGGTAAGTTCATGGTTCAAACAGGATTTCCTTTCTGCTAATGCAGGAGATAATGCAAGGTTAGAACAAGAATGCACAGCAGTGTTCTTCTCCCCCC
>VZRQ01004023.1:128243-190944 GCA_013397975.1 Machaerirhynchus nigripectus | reverse complement strand
TACCTTAAATGAAAAGAGAAATAAGGTGTGATAGAAATGTGGTGCTGCTTAAAGATGCTGTGCTGGCACTGGATGGAATATTTTAAGATTTGTTTTCATCTAACATGAGTTAGGTTGAAGGCTGGATTCAAGAGATAAAATGACATCAAGAGCTAGGTTATGCTGCTCCTATGAGCCTTGCATGCAAATCATGATGTAGACTTCACTATATGAATGATAGCAAAGTTCTTGTAAATGCAAATTCTTTGTAAGCAAAAGTTAGCTGAGATTTGCATTTAGCTGGATGATGGTGAGCAAGGTTTGCAGAAGATTAGCAGCAAACAATACAACTTCATAGTAAGGAGGAAACCAAATATTATTGTGTTACAATGTTACGTGCTCACTGAATTAATTTACAGGTCTCTTTTAATAATTCTTCCTCCAGTCACTGAAGAAAAAATTGTAATAACAAACAGGGTAAAGAAGGAAGAGTGCTCAGAACCTAAAGGCTGGATGAGCTGGTGGATAACCTTGATCCAAGGTAGTAAGCAAAGCAGGTGTAATGGTGAATAAAATTGGTGATGGCCACTCCCTAGCATTAAGATCAAATGGCACAGAGCAGCACACGTTTTCTCTTCCCTCTCCCTTGCCCAGTAATGGAATCTGGTCTATATTGTTTATTAGGAATATCTCCTGGCTGTTCTCAGCTGAGGGAAGGGGGTGCTGAAGTGCACCAGGGAAGATGTCAGTGGTCTTGGTGATGCTTAAGCCTGGTTAATCACTGCTGTGAGCTTGAAGGCATCTTGTTTCTCTGCCTCTAAATTGCCTGCAGTTAAATACTGTTATCCCTGTTTTTGTCCCTTGTACACTTTAGGCATGGCCTGTGCCATGTCTGGTTATCTAGGGTATTTATATTTACGGTTTTCGCTTGAACACTTGATCAGTTGATACACTCTTATGAAGTTGATTATTTTTATGGAGGTAATCAATGATGCAATCACAGGTATTGCTAAAGGCACATAGTGCTGGAAGGACCTGGCTCCATGTCCTTAACAGCCTCAGTGTGAGGATGGACTGACATCTGGCCCTCTGAAGCAGCTGCTTTCTAGGCTGAATGAGCTCAGCTGTCTCAGCCTCTCCTGACACGACAAGGGTTGCAGAATCAGGTCATCTGCAAATGATTAACACCAGGTTTCCTACAAACCTTCAGTTTTCAAGGGGTGAGATGTGCCATGTTTTGTCATGCTCTGGACTGGTCAATGAGCAGTGTTCTGCCTCAGGTCTGCCCCATCCTTCATCTTGGGTGCGGGATGCTGGTGGAGAAACAGTGTCTTGGAAGCTAATGAAAGGGGTATGAGCATATTTTTCATATGCTGTTGGTAATTGGAAGCAAATATTCAGGCTTTCCAGCAAAGCCTTTTGATGGTAAGACTAACAAGAAGAATGGTGTTGCAGGACATTTGGGACTCATTAGTGCTCTGAACTTGGAGATGTGTTACCTTTCCAGCTGATGCCTGGTTTGCTAGTCATCTATAAAAAGGTCCCCCCTATGTTTTATAGCTGAAAAACACAGTATTGACAATGCAAAAAAAAAAAATCCATTGTAGATGGTTACAAAATCCAGTAATAAATACTCTCATCAAAATAATCCTGCGAGAAAAAAATCAGGACAGAGGACCCCACTGAAGGCTTGCTCACAGTTACATAAAACCCCCGTGGTGAGATGGAGATAAGGCTGACATGCTTGTAACCATTTAAGAGCAAAAAATTCTCAGTGAGGGTTATTAGTTATCCCCCAAATAAGTACTACATATCAAAAAATAATTTGTTGTCAAAGGAAGTCTTAACACTTCAAAGTGTGGAACTATGATATTAAGGGATCCAAGTAACATTAAAGTAACAATGCTGTTCAGTAAGAAAAATAAAAGTAAGTGGTGTTTATGTTATCAAATGAGATAAAAAAAGATGACCTTTTTACGTCTATATATTTTATATATAGACATCCCCGCTGCTTTCATTAGGATAAAGTGCTTGATTTAAGGAAAGTTGCTCCATTCATGAGCAGTGAGTGAGCATGGCTCACTTTAAATCATGTGTAGATATGTTTGAGTTAGAGCTCAATGTGTGTTTTATATGCTTATTTGTACTGGTTTATTTCGTTCGTACTTGATAGTTTTGTGCATTAAGCCTCAGTAAGAAAAAATGTTCATAACTTATTGCACAGAGGGATTAATGGGGGGACTAAGTGGATCAAGTAATTGGTGTAGCTACATGAAAACATTTCATAGATGGTTTGATAGTATGATAAATGCCAAAAAGTCTTCCAGTGCCTAATTCCTCAGCTAATAAGAAACTGTGGCCTTTAGTGAGCAGTCACAACTTCCCTGAGAAGAAAGGCCAGTCACCAGGAGGAAACCGACTGTGTCAGTGCCAGCAGAGGTGGTTGCAACCTTGTGCATTCCACCAGCTTGGGGAAGGGATAGACTTGGTCAACATTTCTTAATCAAAGGACTGGCTAATTTTTCTGAGGAGAAGTTCAAATGCGTCTGTTTTATGCAATACTGCCATGGTGGATTTGCATTCTGAATACAAAAAATAGCTTTTCTGTGTGTTAATTTTTTGTGTTTAGTTTTCCCTTCCCTGTCCATCACCCTGTTTCGTGTGCTTGTCCATGAGCATTGGAGGGTGCAGGTGTTTTCTGTCCATATTTGCTAACGTTCCTTGTTTTAGCCCCTCAGGTGTGTCCTGGACTGAAAGGCACTGAAAGTCCCTTCCAGTCTGCATAATTCTGCACTCAGGGATATCTTGCATGATATTTAATTAATTTTGATGATATGGAAGGTTAGAAATCTCTGTTGTTCTTTTGGGATAGAAAAAGGCCAGCACATGCTAAATTTTTTTAAAGTGAATTAAAGTGGGATAATTAAGCTCAATATAAATAATGGTTTTGTTTGTACAGTCTCAGAGCAAGTAAGAACTGTCTTCCCCAACATGTGTGTTTTAATTGTCACACCCAAAAATATTCAGATCCCTGCTAAAATAGGGCGGAAGGAAGATAATGCACAGTTTCCTTAGTTTGTGTGGGTTTTGTATAGGCTATGAGAAATAGAAATACCAACATGTTCATAATGTTTTTTCAAGACAAGAATTTGATTTAGATCTAGAAAGATTACTTGCTTTCCCAGAAGAGAGCTATGCTGCTGCACAATTTTGTTCTCCAGCAACTCAACCCAAATGTGTTGAGTTTCAGTGTGGAGTTGAAAAATAAACACATTTTGTATCTCAACAATTATTGTGAGCTGCCTCAATTTATTAAATCCCCTGAGGCCTGTGTTTAAACAAAAGTGGACAGAAATGGCAGGTGAGTATTTCCCTAAACTGAGAAATAATTGACTAATTTGTGGCAGATGACAACTATAATTTTGCAAAGAATGAGACTTTCTAGTATGTATTATGATAGTATTATCATGATAAGCTCAGAAAGTCACTGCACTCTCCTATGTTTTGAGACTTGTAACAGTACTGCAAACTCCTGCATCAGGCACTGAGAAAATGATAACATTTGCTTAGGTTTTAAGGGAGTGCTCAAGTTTTTAAGATTGTTTTCCAGTTTTGGACTGCTTAGTGGTTAACTCCTTTTTCAGAAGTCACCAAAGTTGAAAGGATTCTTAAAACAAACTGAAACTTGAGAATCTCTCAGGAACTCGAACTTGAAGAAAAATAACAGAGGCCACAAGTTAGTGGCATTTTATGACATTGCAAGTATTTCATCATGCAGCACCAAAACAATTTGGCAAGGGAATAACATAACATTATCTGAAATGAAGAGTGAGATCTAAGTGAGCTAGACTACCTAAACTCTAAAAATAATGAAACAACTTTCCCCCAATTTACCTGTCGAAGGCAGCTTCAAGCTTCCCCACCCTTCAGTTTATTGTAGCATTCATCATTCAACATTTCAGTTACAGCATGTAAGTAAAAAAAAAAGCTTCTGAAGATAAAATAACTAATTTCAATACTTTTCTGCATTTAATATATGAACAGTTTGTTGCATAAAAGCAATCAAAGATACTGTGTTAATGTGTGGTATGGAGGAAGAGATGACAATTGATGCATTCCAGGACAGAGAAAATTTTTTAAAATTATTAATGCCAGGCTGATTTGTTTCACTCTGAGCCGTTGCTATTGTGCTACTGGGCTGTTGTGCAGTCTTGTCAGCTGTCTGCCTGAATATAAATAACTTTAATTTTCACACTTGTCTCTTCCCACAGTTTGTAAAAGCAGTTGGTTACAACATCAAATTAAACTGATATCTGCTGAGCAGGTTTTAATACAAAAAGTCCTCAACAGTTTGGTTTTTTTCCCCCCCAGTCTTTTATAAAAAACCCACAAATGGACTTAGAAGCACCCAGGAGTCCTGTTTTCAAGCATGCTGTAGTTCTTTGTCAGGGAGCTTTATTAGTGCTTTTTTCTTAAGCTGACTTCTCCTATGCAAAGCCCCTCTTGCACTGTCAGGGTTGTGTGGGAGGCTGACCCTCCAGGCTGCCCGTGCAGGTGCATCAACAGCTGCAGAGGGAGGGAATGCGGTGGGAAAGCATTTCCCTCCAAAAACGATCTCCCACCCTGGATTCTGAATCCTGGCAGAGGTGAAACCAAGGAGGTAGCTTTCCATAAACAAGCAAGTTTCTTCACATATTCAAGGCGGGTGCTGTGGTTGTTGTTAATGTATTTTGCAAAACCTTGCTTTGAACCCCTTTTCTAGGGCTGAAGGGAGTGTAGAGCCAGAAAAAGAAATATACTGGTGAGACCAAGGTGCTGTCTGGTGTAGCATCCCCCCTTGGCCTGTGCTTACAAGTGAATATTTACAGCAGACTGTGGCAGTGGAGGGAGCAGGCACCTTGGCCCTTGCCAGCCTCCAACAGTGTGTGCTCTCCCTAAGCCAGTGGATTGGGGTGTTTGGGGGGCGTGTGTTATGTAGGATTTGTACCTGAGCTAAGATACTTGCAGGGGTGTGACTTCTTCAGCCCACTACAGTTTTCTTAGCCTTTGCAATTTTCAAAGTGATAGTTTCTAAGACTAGGGAAACATGCAAAGTTTTGATTAGGCTTTCTTTAAGCCTTTCTTGTATCTCCAAGGGAAGAAGAGCCCTGGGGAGTACTTTGCTTCTTGGCTTTGTTTTCAAGGGCAGGTGTAGCCCCTATGTGTGTGGCAAATGGCACCACCCTGGCCTTGGCCAGTGTTGTGAAATCTTATGTGGACTGCTCTCTTGGACTTCTCTTAGAAATGTTTTGGTCAGACTGGTCATAAAATTGTTAAGGTTGGAAAAGGTCTCTAAGATGATTGAGTCCAGCTGTTAACCCAGCAGTACCATGTTCACCACTAAACCATGTCCCCAAGTGCCACATCCACACATCCTTTAAATATCTCCAGGGCTGGTGACTTTGCCACTTCCCTGGGCAGTCTGTTCCTGTGCTTGCTTCCCCTGGGTACAGGAAGACTATAGGACCAGGTACAGTGTAATTCTTTAATTGGTGATAGGGGGACAAAGCTTTACCAAGGTTTCTGTGCACTAGTGTTCCAAGGACTTCTGGATTCATTAATCAGCTGACCAGAGCAGCAAGACATCTCCTCAAGCTGAATTTACAAGGTTCAAAATTATCTTTATTCTGGGAGCTACAGCTACTTTTTGTATTCATATGACTGGTGAGAGACTGGTAATTGGACTCCCATGTAAAGGATTTTGGGCATGTAGCAAGGAAGAGCAGATACTATTGTATCAGATATCTGGAAACTTTCAGAGTAATGGATTGAATTTTTCAAAGTTGAAAGTACTATTATTTGGTGCATGAGTACAATGACAGAAGAACCGTTAACAACAGTTTACATAATCTCTTTCATACTCTGAAATGGACACAATTTAGGGAAAAAAAAGTTGTCCTTGCTTTTGTCCCAATTATTTGTGGAACTAAGTGGATTTACACACTTGAAAAGCAGCAGCAATGTGACCCTTTTATTACTGATTGTAAAAATAGCTGGTAAAACTACTGACTAGATACCAGCACTGTCTGAATGCTATAAAAACCCTGGGAAAGATGTGACTTGCCTCTCCCATTCCAGTGAATTGGCATCTCTTCAGTATGCTGATGGGTAACATGAGCTGCCCATGCAAACTGAAAGTGGGGAAAAGAAAACCCCCCACAGAAAAGCAGTAGGCTTTGTTGCTCCCTTAGCTGTTATGTGCAGCTCCCTGGAGCTCCCTGGAAGGGAGGAAGTCCCCCTGACACTAGCAGGAGCTGTGTTGGCATTAGCTGAAAATGAGTGTTTTTCTCTGTACAAGTGGGAACTTCCATTTACAGCCCTGAGCTGTGTTTCAGTCCTGTGCTCTCAGGAGAGCCACTGGAATTGCAGGTGTGCAAGTTAAATCAGGCAGGAATTGGCTCATGGGAGAATAACAGATTTTCTTGCATATGGCTGGTCTTAACTCACTTAAAAGGACTAAAGTAGGAGGCTTTGACTGCTGCTGGTTTTTTACCTCTGTATTTGTAAGTTTTCTAACATCTGTAGGCATTGGTTGGACCTGAAAAGATTGATCACAAGGGGAACTGAGCAGTCTGGTGTCCCTGCTTTTGGTGACAGTGTCTAATCCTAAGGAAATAAGGGTATTTACTTTAAAATGAAAAAAGGGGGAGTATTTGTATTCTGTTAAAACATTAATAATTTGTCTGTGTAGATTTTCTTCATCTGACATGAATGTCAAAAACGTGGTTTGCTGCAGTATGGAAAAACTGCTCTTCTCTGTATTGCCCACTTTTTTGTTATCCTTCTTGTGCTACAAGTTGCAGAAAAAATGTTTCGGCTGTTCTTTCTCCTCAAATCTTTGTTTCTGTATATTTTCATGCCTTACTACTATTCCTTTGACATGATTGGGTTTTCAACTATCACACATTGTCTTTTTGAGAAACTTTCCAGTTTTCTAATTGCTCCTCAGATCTCAGTTTGATGCCCAAAATGGTTTTTAATGGTTTAGTGTAAGGTCACCCTTCAGAGGCTTGCAAAGGCCATTTTGAAAAGTGTCCTCAAACAGCTTCTACTAGCCCTGGAAAGAGATGGGGGAAAAGCAGACTATCATCTTTTTGATCTGTGTGGCTTCTGACCTTTGAGGATGTATTCTGTGGCTCTTGGCTTTTCCCAGCTCAGGATAGGGGAACAGAGGCTCTTAAAATGAATCACTGATTTACTCTCCTAGATATGCTTTGTCTTGAAGAACCACTGGTTTTAATAAAGTTTCTTTCATACATGAGTGTTTGTCCAACACTTTCTTAAAACAGAAGCGTGGTGTGTTTGCCAGAAATGAAAAGACCTTATATAGAGGTATGAATTAAATCAGTGAAAATCAAAATGAAACAAAACCACCTCAAAATAGTAGTAATAATAGTACACAAAACCCAGAGAATCAAACCCTCGAGTCCTGCTCATCTCACGACACTGCCATTGTCATTCCTGTAGAGCTTGTGCTGAAGTTCCTCTCAAAGTCCTTTCAAACCCTGCCCAGTGCTCTGGGTTCCTGGGTTCAGAGACCTGGCATTTCTTCTGTAACTGTTCTGAAAGTGTCCCTTCACTAGGGCTGCCTTGAGCTGTTGTTCTCTGCCTGCATTGTAGACTGATCCCTGTAGAGATGAGCTAATGTATCTGTGCAGTAATAACGAGAAACTCCCGTGCTCTTGCACAGAGCTGTTCCTGGGTGGAGCTCAAAGCACACCTGGAGGGAGATCAGGTGTACCGGCTTAGCTTTGTATACATGATGCTGAACTTTCTGGACTAGCTCAAGGTCACCCAATGGGCCAGCAGCAGATGTAGGAGCAGAACCTGCACCTCCAATATTCCTCTGGGGTCCATCTGTCATACTGTGCTGCTGCAGCTTCTGCTTAACACAAATCACAAGCAGCTCCATAACTGTTGATGTTTGGCCAGATCTTTGACATCCTTTTCTGCTGCAAAGTCAAGGACCGGCACTGCTGAAAGAGAGTAAAAGGCACATTTGTATACCTTTCTTTTTGGAAGATGCTGTTTGAAAGGTGAAATTACTGTCTGTAAAGTAGAAATATGTTTACTTGGAGGAATAGGATGAGGTCCCCAAGAGTATGAATCACATTAGTATCTGTGGCTAATGCATCTGTGGCTAATGCTGTGTTAGCTATGAGGCCCTGGAATAACTAATTGCAGTTTATAACTGGACTTGAGGCTCATGTCCTGATGGTGATGCTCAGTCCTCGTTTGCTGAGGTCAGTCTCAAGGCACAAAGCCCCATGTGAGGAGTGAAGCATAGCGCAGTCCAGGGATGCTGCCCTTTACCGGTATGGTGAAGGGACTTGTGGTGCAGGGATCCTTTGGGCTCCAGCAGATGTGTCTTCGTTCCCATTTTCAGCCCCAACATGTCACTATTCCAGCAGGGACAGGGTGGGGCCCTGGGAATCTGATGGTGGCTGCTGCAGCTCCTGCAGCCTATGACTCTGCCCACACCTGCTGTGTGTCAGGGAAGGTGGAGAGACAGAAGGGGAGGGCAGGGGCATCAAGTGTTGCTGTCACCCAGTCTCCCTTACTGCAGTGACAGCAGATTAAAGAGGTAGGTAAATCAGATGGTACTGGGAAGTCTCACATCCTGCAAGGAATCCGGGAAGGCTCTAATGATAGATAATACCAGGTGATAGATAATTGTGTGAAATCACATTGTTATAGCTTAACTTCATGCACTAAGGTAGCTCTGAGGTGCTTTCCTGAATTGTAAAGCTTTACAAAGCTTCTGGTTTTGATAAGAGTGTTTGCTTTGTGTCTCGGTGCTTTCCAGTCATGCCCATCCCATGAGCTTTACTACTGCTGTCCCTGAGCTGTGCACATCAAGTTCTTCACTGTTCCTTGGTACTGACAAAGTTATTGTTTCTGGAGAAAAAAATTAAATGTGTGTTCACTGTAGAAAGAATAGCAGGGATACGAGTATTTAGCAATATGCATTTGTAACCCATCTCCGAATTAACCATTCAAAATTTATTGTATGAGGTCATTTATAAGAATGGTTGCTTTGTTGTATGACTTTTCAGTGGCAGAGTATATAAAATTTCGCAACCTGTTCTTATTTAGTTTTAAGTTACATTTACTTCAAAGTTTCCTGGATATTGACTGAATCACTTTTTACTAATACAGTGACATCCCCTTATAAATCAAAGTTTATGGCCTTGACTCATGCTCTTTATGTTTTTTGTCTGTCTAAACAGCCCACAACTACTGCTGGATAAGTATTTGAATGTTCTGCTTGTCAAATGTGCCCCATCACAAAATATTGTTTAACAAAGTAGGTTTTCCAATGTCTTTCATTTTTTTGTACAAATATATAACTCTAGGAAGTACTACAGGCATTCTTCCTCTCCCAACCTATAAATTCCATCCAATTAAATTTTGAGCATGAACAGTAAGGTGCTGTAATACAGAAAAGCAGTGTGAACTGGGACATGCTTATGGCACTTGGAACCCAATATTTGCCGTTGAATCTGGTCCAGGGTGGGGATGATATGATTGTAGGCAGTGGCTGAGATGGGAATGTGGGGTACTTCTGTGAAAAACTTGATGTTTTGGTTTTCTGTCTGTGGTAAATGCCACAGTTCACCCAGCCTGTCCTCAGTACCAACTCTATATAAACACTGCCTTGTTACTGCACTACCACTTATAGTGATGTTCTCGGTGGACTAGAGATCCAGGATTTGCATGTTGAGAGAAGTTCTTGTTCACTGATTTCATTAAAATGAAAGAAATAATGTCCTGGAAGCTTTTTGATTGTCTTAACTTTTGCTCCTACTCATTATAAGCCCTGCATTTTGAGTTTAATTTAACTTGGCAGTATGCGTCTAACTTCTCCCTTTCCATAGCTGTCAAAAAGCCCTTTATTTATTAGTGCCTACAATGTAGCTGTTTCTGCACTTTGGATTTAAAACATGATCTTTAAAAGTGGCAACCAATATAACACTGGGTGTCAGCAGCACATCCATTATGTCAGAGTGCTGTTTAGGAAGATAAAAATGATGAGATGTTGTTTTAGCAATATTTACCTGTCTCCTCTCCCATACCTCACTTCTGTGAAATCCATTGGTGTTTAAGGTCTGTGTGAGCTCTACTTCCTGCAGGTGGAAACAAGTGCTGTGTTCAAATGTCTTCACAGTGCTGAGTGCATCAAGGACATTGCTCTTCTATAAAAGGAAACTTCGGAGGTTTTATCTTGACAAGAGTCATGGGGTTTTTGGGTATTCAAAAGTGTGAAAGCATTTAAAAGTCAAACAAAAGTCCTTAAACAACATGAAATCCTTTCTCAAATCTGTTTTTACTTAAGTCTTTGATTAGGATTTCATATTTCTCTGATGTATCTCATCAGTTTATTAAGGATATCTGTCAATCTCTTTTCTCACCGTGTAACACCTAAGCCCAGGGCAGGATTTTTCCCCTTTACTGTGACCATGAACTTTTTATTCAGAGCAGCCATCTGATGAGTCATTCTTTCATTCTTCCAATGGAAATAAATTGTCTTTTTCTGGCATATTTCCTTCTCCCAGGATCTGGAATAAAAAGGATAATAATGTTCTTTTTATGTCACAGATCTGTAGTTCTTAAAAGGAAGTTCCCTTGAAGATGGATGAATTACCTGTAATGATTTTGTTTACTTGTCTTGTAATGTAGCAATAGCTGTATTTACTGGAGCTCTTTTAAAAACCTGGTGGTTGTATTTGTTTTTCTTCCCATCAAAGACCAAGCCCAAATCCCATCAAAGTCAGTGGGAAACTACTGACTTTTTCAGGCTTGCATTAGAGCTCTGCAGAACACTTCAAGGCAGAGCTTATATCCAAACACCTTCTTCAGAGCATCTTTAATGTTTTCCTCTGTTAGCAGAGAAGCAGCATTATGGATAACCTTGGGCAGGCTTATTTCTGTAGATGGGAGCTGCACTCCAGTGTCAGAGTACAACTCCTTCTCACTGAGGAGGCCTTTTCTGGAAGCAAGGAGAGCTGGTAATGATGCAATCCTCTCTCTCCAGATACTTGCACTCCCAGCAAGCTGGACCTGAATGCTTTCATGCTAGGCAGGGTTAAGTGGTTTCTGCTGCATCTGACTTTATTTCCCTGGCTTTTCTGTGAGCAGAGCAGCTTGCATGGTGCTCTTGCAAGTCTTTGCAGGGACCTCCTGGCCCAAGCATCCTTCTTCCCCTGTGTAGGTGTTTCCCTGACTGGCGCCAGCCCCTAAATACAATTCCACCTCTCAGGTACTGCCTTACAGCTCTCAGATGAATGTGTGAAGCTTACAAAATGCACTCTCTCATCTTTGGGCGCTGAGGACAATTTTTGAGCTGGTTACTGTAAATGGGTTCCTGTACCTTGGTTTGATGATCCAAGGTAGCCCGGGGTACACTAACAAATACAGAGATAATGCTTGCAAACCCCAAATTCTAGTGGAATAAAGGTTAAAAAAGTGTTAAAATAACAAAGCAGGTTATTAGAAGAGGAAGGCCTTACCTTTGCTCTCTCTGCATCTCATTTTTTGAGAGTGGTTAACAGGTGTCTCTGGGTTGTAATAGCTGTCATGTCCTGTGGCATTCTCCAGAGGAGGATGACCCTGGTAAAGGGAGTTACTGGGACAGCCCTGGCCACCTCTCTCTTCCCTCCTCTCTTTATCCCCACTTCGTGCCCGTGGCTGGGTGTAACCCAGATCTCCAGTACTGTCCACCCTTGCTCCCCTGGTTTTCAGAAATTCCTGATTGAATTGCAATATAAATTAAAAACATTGAAACATTCTTGGCTTCAGTTCTGTAGCTGTTCTGTGTGTCTTCCTGAATATTTAAAACAGCAGTTGGCTTTGCACATCGAATGCTAAGAGAAATATGGTGTAAATGTTGGTAAAGATGTATAAAGTTTAGTTTGCTATGATGCATTCTAAAAAAACCCAACAAACCAACCTTGTATAAACATAGGCCTGCCAACACGCTTGGCAAACCCTTTTGAGGTAAGCATCACATTTAATGTCTGTGTGTGTTTTGTTAATGACCAGCTTCCACAGAAGGGCAAAAGCATAAACAAGTGCTTTCAAGGTTTTCCTTTGGAAAATCTGAGATTCACAGCTATACACAGAATAAATAATATGGGGAGAGGAAGAGGAGGTCTACCTTCAACCAATATCCCTTAAGCAAATGAAAGCCATTTGTACCATCTGATGGCAGATGTGTCTTTCCAGACATGAGGATGAAGACTGACATAAATATCCCCCCCTTTGAAAAGGGAAATTACAACTGTCTTTTCAGCATTCATTTTTTCTTCTTTTTGGTAATAGCACCCATACTACAGGAAGGTAACTGGAAACTGTTCTCCTTTCTTCACTCTACTGAACTTCTAAATGGTTGAGACTGAAACTTCTTACTGTGTCATTGCAAAAAGAAAAGGTTGGTAGGACAGCAGGCTGTCCCTCAGCAGTTAATGACACAGTGCCAGGTAGCATTAGGGCTAGGGACTGTTTCATAATCACCTTTGTAGATATCTAATATTTCTTGTCCTTTCTGTATTTCTTATTTTTGCCAAAATAGAAGCTGCGTGGTAGGTAGCAAACCTATAACATATATGTATACCTAATCTGATTCTTTTAGAGAAGCTGCCTGGTTACCAGTGGAAACTGAAGTGAAATGCAGGTTGGTAACATCTTAAGTACTTAGCTTAACTTAAAAGTCTGGAATTAAGGTCACATATGCATCTGTGTCTCTCTTCAGGTATCCTAGCATTCTGATGACCTCTGGCAATAGGAAAAGCCCTGGCAGCTGGGACAATCCTAATGATCTGAATAGAAAAATGTCTCAAAGCCCCCTCTTGTCTCTTTTTAAGTGCAAGGGAGAAAAAATCTTCTAAAAACTCTAGGTACTCCACAGAATATGAAT
The DNA here is from genome assembly GCA_013397975.1 of Machaerirhynchus nigripectus. Taxonomy (NCBI): domain Eukaryota; kingdom Metazoa; phylum Chordata; class Aves; order Passeriformes; family Dicruridae; genus Machaerirhynchus; species Machaerirhynchus nigripectus. The sequence continues at coordinate 178,010 of VZRQ01004023.1, read as the reverse complement.
GCTGAAATGTCAGTGTGTTAAACTTGCTTTACCAGCCTGTGTCTTGTATAAATCTGGATTAATATATCCATGGAAACAATTCCATACAACAGCAATTTAGGCTTAGAAGTTTTGCATGAGTTTTTGGATTTGTGAGAAAATTAAAGTTCATGCTATTGGTGTTTTTCAGCACTGCTAAGCACCCTTTATCTAAAACTGCTCTGAAACAGGTTTTCTTTTCTATGAATTTTTGCTCCATGAGTATGTGCTTTTAAAGGATACATATTGAGTATTTGTATCTTGAAAGAGTGTGTAGGAACATCTAATTTCTTTCTAAGATACGCTGTTTATTCAGTTTTTCATCCTGATATGTATGCCTGGAATACTTCTGATTGTTCCCAGGTTCCAGGTGGTTCCCTTAATTGCAGGTTTCTGCAATACAGAGATGGAACTTCAGCTTTAATTACCTTTCTAATAGCACATGATGATTTTCAGTTGGTTGATATCAGTCACTTAACCTGATAATAGCATTTTGTCATTAACATTTTGTTCTTAAAAGACAAATTGTCTGATGTGTCTGTACATAATAGGGAAAACTTTTTCCTTTGTTTCTGTTTGGTAGCTGGGATTTGTCCAGTTAACCTTTGTGAGTACCTTGTAACTTGCCTTGTAACTTACAAGGTAAATTTATTTACCTTGTAAATATATTTTGGTGGATCTGGCCCTTGAGACTGTAGGAGGTGGCAGCAGAAACCATGGGATATGGGAGCAGGTGGATAAATTAAGGGAGAACTTTAAGAATGAGCTTTTAAAGGTAAACTCCTTTAAAGGAGAATTTCATTAAAGCATTTATTTTTAACACCATGCCTGGAAACCCATTTTTTTTTGCTCTGTAGTACCTTTTTTAGATTAATAGTTACCCTAAACCTGTAATAACCATTATAAAAGTATGCAATCATTCCCATCCTAAGAGTTTTGGAGTAATTGGATTTTTTTGGGCTCTTTTTTTTTGGGTTAGTAAAGTGCTCACCTACAAACACCTGGGACCAGGGCTCTTAACTGGGGCTCAGCTGGTGTGGTGGAGCCCCGCTTCCCTGTGGCTGTGGGAGTGAGCTGGGGTGTGCAGATGGATTGGCTGTTGCTGTTCCAGTCAATGATGTTCTCTTTCCAGCTCTTCCCTGTGTTTGTAGTGCTGTAAGAGAACTGTACAGGAGAAAAAAAAGTGCAATCATGTTTCAGCAAGGGAAGGCTGGGATTTTGTATGTTCAGGGTTTCTTCTCACTGCACAAACAGGAAGGCTGGTAATATGCACCTCAAATACCAAGTTTTGGTGCTAGAAAGCCTTTTTTGAGGCAGATCATAAACCTCTAAAGGGAGATCATGATCCAATTGCTGATGCAACCTGATTATATAAGTGTGAATGGAACTGCCAAGATACAATTAAAGAAACTCTTTGTATTCTTTGTCTTCAACGAAGATACAATTGTTCATGTCACTATCACACTTTTTATTTTTTTGCTAATAATTGACCTAATATACTGTTTAGAAAACATATGCTTATTCTCTCAGGGCTGATTTATGACGTGATAACATTTAATTTGTTACTTTGCTTCAGAGGTCCTGTAACTTTAGACATTGAATGTTTTCATAATATATTGAAATTGCTAATTATGAAGAAAAATGTGTGTTTTAGACTGAAATATTTTAAATAAACCCAGCTTCTCCTAATCATTGTTGGGGTGTGGGAGAATCCCTAGAATTGGTAAACGCTGGTCATTAGTTCGACAGTTTCCAGTCAGGATTTGCTCATCTCCAGAGCATCAAATTGCCCTGCTCATAAACTGGGGCATTTATGCATGCATACATTGTTAGGCAGATGCCAAGGCCCCTGCTGTGCAGCAGAGCTGATGTTTACTGAGATCACGACTGTTTGTGGGGGTGCTTCAGGAACAGCCATCGTTGGACACATGGTAGGGTGTCTGCTCGGGGTGTTGGCAGCCAAGGCAGTGGAGAGAATCTAAAATCAGCTACCTAAAGGGATGGCCCAGGGCAGTTTGAGAAAAAACCATTTTGGAGGTGCTCCTTGAGGGGCAAGAGGCAGCAGGTGTTTGGGGTAGAGCCCTCCCAAGGACCATCCCAATCTGAATTATTATTTCAGCCTGGTTCTCCTTTCAGTAGTTATAAGGCTCTGCTGTTCCGGTCTGTGAGTTTGCATCCAGCTGATAATGTCTGGGCCTTGCTACCCAGTCACCCTGAACTTCTGTGAATGCAAATTCCCTATTTTTCAACCTTTCTATTATAACTTGTGTATTCTGTCTGCGTGCTGCCAAGTACTACTGGAAGTATTGGTAATCCGTAAGGATTTATTAAAAGCTGTTCTCTCCGAGACCTGGAAGAAATTTTCACATAATTTACCATGCTGAATGCATAATAAGCACTTGTATCACTTACTGAATTCCTAGTGATATGTATTTCCCAATGGGTTGGTGGATATCATTACAAATCATCTTCCTTTATGAATGTCTATGTATCGACTGTCACTTCTAGTTTTGCTGGTTTTGTTTAAGAATATTGCACAGATAATGGCATTTGGCCCAAAGGAAAGATGCCTCAAAGAGTAATGGGGATTTCTTTAATAAGGTTTGTTATTATTTGTAATGCACTGACCTGGTCATGAATCAGGCATCTATTGTGTCCTATAAAACCCACAGGGCAAAAAATGTCTTAGTTTTAAACTAACTCCAACCAAAGCATAGGTTAAATGTTAAAGAGCTGACTATCAAAAGAACAAAGCAGGTTAATAAAAAAAAACTTCTGGGGATAAGAATGAAAACAATTATTCCTGATTTAATTAAAGAGGCAAAGAAATCAGCTGTTCTGGAGTTGTGGCTGTTTGTGAGTTGTTTCTCTCTTGTCCAGAATACGCATTTGACCTTTCGATAGAATACAGTATCTCATGGAAGAGAAAATGTCTCATTAAAAGTGAAAGTGATAGATAGCATCTATTAATCATTAGTATGGAAATTCTTTGGGCCTCAGACTTCGTGTTTAAATGTATCTCTTGGGAATCAATATTGTTTCCAAGTAAATAGAACAAAATCAATAGGAGACACGTATTTCATTTTGGTTGCAAATCATTAGTTTCAGTGTTTCTTAACCTTAAGCTTCAAATAAAATCTTTATAAAATTGTCTTTAAAAAATAAACAATACTCAGGAGACCTCGACATGTTAAGTCATTTGAGTTACAGAACCTTGCAAACATCTTAGAGCTACTCCTGTAGTCACTGTTACTGGAAATAGGCTGTGTGCTGATTCTGGGTAGAGTTAACTTTCTTCACAGTAGCTGGTATGGGGCTGAGGTTTGGGTTTGTGCTGGAAACAGTGTTGATAACTCAGATTGTTTTTTTAGTACTGAGCAATACTTACCGTAAGCCAAGGCCTTCTTTTCTCCTCACCCCACCCCATCAGTGAGGAGGCTGGGGGTGCACAAGGAGCTGGGAGGGGACACAGCCAGGACAGCTGATCCCAACTGACCCGAGGGACATCCCAGGCCATATGGCCTCATCCTCAGCAGTATATCTCCCAGATTTGAAGTGATGACGTTTTCTTCCCAAGTCACTGTTATGTGGGATGGAGCCCTGCTGTCCTGGGGATGCAGAACACCTGCCTGCCCTGGGGAAGTGGGGAATGAATTCCTTTTTCTGCTTTGCTTGTCTGTGCATCTTTTACTTCTTAAACTGTCTTTATCTCAACAAGGTTTCTTATGTTTACTCTTCTTTTTCTCTTCCTGATCCTGCTGGGAGGGGAGGGAGTGTCTGTGTGGGGCTGAGTTACCAGGTGGGGTTACACCACAGGCTGCAAGGAGGATTCTGGTTGAAAATACTCCATGAATGACTGGGGGGGTCTGTGTTAGGAATAAAACATTCTGAGTTTTTTTCCCTCACTCCTTCCTGTGTCTTCTCATTCTTCTACTCTTCTTTGGAGTCTGCTATTGTACAAAATGCTGGTATAAACCACCAGGCCACTGGCCTTGTTTCAACCATTGTTTCCTTTTCCCTGAAGCTCCCTTCTTGTATAAGTTCCTCCCCAAAATGTTGCATCATATCTGGTATCCTAAAAGCCACTAGAGTTGCACAAGTGTTACTGTGGTTTTGCTTTTACTTCTGCTGTGACTCGGAGGAGGTAGTGGGCTGTGGTGGTTTTCTTAGAAACAAACAAGACCCACCTTGATTTGGGATGTAAAAAGCCCAAGGATAACAAAAAACTTGCTGTCTTATGTTATTCCTGAAGGCTTAGATTGACAACAGTTAAAGCCTAAAGAAAACAAAGTAGTAACAGAGGGTGTGGAGCCGAGCAGAACACAAACTTCTCTGCAGGAAGCTAAGAAGCCAGTGAGTAATTTTTCCTCAGAGACAGAAGCAAGAGCCATTTATCACACAAAAATAAAAGGGTGAATTTGGGGACACTGCCTATACTGCAGTGCAGCATTACATAGTCACTATCCTATGTTGTTTCACTGAGTTATTAGGTTGTAAAGTTCACACAATCCCCTCAGCTGAGCACCTGACTGACATTACTCGGGTGCTCAGGAAAGAATGGGCCTATTGTGAAATTGTATCCTCATTAGATGTAACCTGCAGAACATTCACCCTGCTTCCCATTACAAAAAGGCTAATCAGTGTCCTTGTTTTCTTCTGTTGGATGATTCATACAGAGATGAAAGTATTGTAGTTCTGTCTTGGCTAATGTTTTTCACAGTGTTGTAACCCCCATTCCTGAAGTTTTGTTGGAAAGTATATACTGGAGGAAAAGAGAATGAAAACTGCTTGACACCTTCGTGTATTTGGCTACAGAAGGTAAAGGGTGCTTAAGACACACATTAAAATTCAAGTGTATTGGAATTTTCTTTGAAAATGTTGAATGTGCAGTTAACACAGAACCAGATTTAATACTAAGAGAAACGGAGACTGGAAACAGGAATGAAACTCCAACAAATCTGTTAAAAGCTATCAAGAGAAGAAGTAGCTGGTGGAAGAAAGAAGTAGAGCCAAAGAAGCTCTGATTGGAGTTGACTGGATATAGTGATAAAGTACTTGCAAGTGTTCCTGTGAGTAAAACCTGCTGATTTGATTTGCTGCTATTGCCTACCGTTTTAATCACTTACAAACATCTGTTTCAGCTAATTCTTATTCACAAGAACAAAACACAGAAGACAAAAGCACCATGGATACTTGCATAGATTTCTGAGGTATTCCCACTAGAAGTGACTTAGTCCTTTTGAAAAGATTTTTTTTTTTTTTAATTTGCACAAAAGGCTATCAAAGAGTTACATGTGTAATGAGGGAGCTCTTGAAAGCCACAATCTGCTTGTAGAGCATTTATGACTTAAAGGAAGGGAAGAGTTCCGATACATGGTATTGATCATGCAAAGATGGGAAAAAGTGTCTCAGCTGTGAGTGTCTTGAAGGGACAGGTATGAATAACATGTGGTTACCAGTAGAAGAGCAGAAGGTGGCCTGGGTATATTACTCCTTTCACTTTAGCTAACGATTAATCCAAAGCCTGCAAGAGTTGACTGGTTAATTGCAAAACTTCGATAGCAATGCATTATATAACCTTTTAATACTGTATGGTTTATAGTACAATAAATGCAGCTTCTCTGAAGTTGCAGCCCTTTGAGAAGTGCCACAAGTGTGTGGCGTCAACTCATGGTGGCTTTGTTGCTTCCAAGTGTTTTGCGGGTTTAACTGAGTGATGGGGTTTGTGCAAGTTCGAGTTTTATATCTCTCCACTGTCCCAGTTTTATGCCAAGTCAAATATTCTTTGTCCATTCATAGCAGGCAGTGCGTAATAATGTATATTATAGTGATCTAATGGTATATTTCCTAAAAATGTAAGAGCTCTTTCTGTGCTTGGAACAGTGTTCTTTTCTGATCTTCACAGAAATACCAGGCTATCTTATTTTACATTTGTCCTTTCTCAGATACACTGTGTGGTCTCTAACATCTACCTCAGTCCCTGTGAGACCCAGCTCAGAGGGTGAAGCTTTATTAGGTCATCTTTTTCATTTTTTGTTGCCAGTTTTAAAACTTCCCATGTGAGATATCATCTGCCTGCTCCCCCCTGAGGTATTGGAAGCCCTGTGCCCCACAACAAGGGAAAGAACACACCGGTCCTCAAGCAGCTGCCTGGGGGGAACAAGGCTAGAAGTCCTTGTCCAGAATGGGATTTGAGCTTATGATGTGTGGCTTCTCTATTTCACACTTTCATTTTTCTCTTGTGTTAAGGTAGGTGAAGAAAGGTCTAGAGCCCACATCCACTTTTAAGGCTTGGGTTTTTTTATTCTTCAGTTTTTCCTGCTGTAACTTTGTCAGTTGGGGCTGTTGCTCTTACCACATCTTTCAATGGCATTGCTGTGCCTGTGCAGAGGAGTGATTACAGCACTGCCGTGCCTTTGAAAGAAAGTTCTTTCTCAGAAAACTCATGGCTCTCAAAGAACTACTTTATACCAATTGGCCAAATAATTGCTGGCTGGGGTGGTTTGTTTCTTTTTTAGATCTTGTAGCTCAACACTGAGTTCATAAAGAAGTCCTTGAGGCCACTCTGGGCTCCCTTTGCTCTGAGCTCTGTGCTAGCTTTCCAGCACCTGTAGGGTGCTGAGATTTATCACTGCCTTTGAGGCTTCATTAGGTGTGTGGAATTCCTGGTTCAAATCAACCCTAAGTGACTTTTGCATAAAATGTTGGTACACCAAAATAAATCATCAGGTGGCTATGCTTAGATGGGTGGGTATAAGCATTTTCCAGGACTGAAACTGCAGCCTTTGCTGCGCATCATTTTTCCAGACAAATGATTTTCCTGCCATTCCCTCCTACAGGGAGACAGGCCTCTTCTCCCTGGTCACACATTCATCTTATCCAAATTTCTATTTCTCTAAGTTTCACTGTATTCCTGAGTCCCATGCCTGAGCACCCTGTTCCTCAGCTTTTACAGAAACAGGAGTTGTGACTATAGATATCAAAGTGCATATGCTAAACTCAGGTTGCATCTGCAGCTTCCAGCCATTGTTCTTCACTTGGTTTCTGCCTACTGTCATATTCTCTCTTAATTCTTCCTTAAGATGTCAAGGGAGATGTTATACTTATGGGAAACATTGAGTTGCACTTACTGAAACTGATAAACAGTTTCCTTGATCCTGAAAAGATTTTTGTATGTGCTTAACTATCTCTAGTGGGTGTCTTCCCGGGCTGTAGGGAGCACTGTTGAATGTGTACATGCACTTGGGCAGAAGATTCCAGCAGTCTCTGTAACACATCATTCAGGATTTCCACTTATGAAAGTTGGCATTTGCAAGAAAAAGACTTGAAAAAAATCTAGTAGAAAAAAATACTACTCTCCCCCCTCAGATGGACATTATGAGTCACAGCAGTGGTTTCATATTTGTTTGTTTTCATGGGTTCCTTTGCTAAGGTAATGTTCCGATTGTCAAATTATTTATTCCTGCTCTAGGTTTGTGTTCCTGTATGTAGATGTAGAGAAGAAGCCACCTCCAACCCACAGTGAGCACCTGCTGAAATTTGATTTTGGAATGACTTTGGAAGCTTGGAGATGGTACTTTGTGAGTGAATCTTTCCTAAAGGGCCATTCTAATCTACCCAGCGGAGATTGAAGGAACCTGTTACAGAAAGCTGATGATAAAGTCCAAATGAGGTCACTGTCAACTTCACTGTAGATTTCAAACAAAGGGAAATTACTAAAAAACATTTATTTAATGTGTCTTTTTGAGACCAAAGGTACCAATTAACAAGGAAGTATTGCAAGTTAAGAGGCCTTTTTGCTGTCAATAACTGTCATACAGGATACATTAGTTCTCTTACAGGCACTCAGCCACAGGAATTTTATGCCTCCCATAAATTTAAGCATGAATTATTGCAAGAGAATCACACAAGGGCTCCTACTAAATAACATGTGTTACGGTTAAGACAATAATTTCTTTCATGACCTGGTGAAAATAATGACAAGTAAATGGTCGTCTTGTTGGTAGCAATGCAAATATATCTTGAATGGGTCTGAAGACAGAGAGCCTTTGATCTAGTGTCCAGCTCTGTGTTGCCACTTCACTTGCTATCTTGATCCTGAACTTCATCCCAAGTTGAAACTGGTTTACTTGTAAAATATTTTAGGATATGCTAGTTTTACTCCGCTTAATTGCGTTTTCCTGATAGGTGGATTTTAGTAGCTGCTGTCATTAGTTTCTGAAGTTGGAAATTAAATATGTCTATGTGTGAGTGCAAATGTCAGTTGATGAGACTGTCCTTTCCTTCACCTTTATTGTTGCTTTTGTGAAAACTGATAAAAGCTTTGGTCAGAAACTCCTGGAAGCAAGTTAGTCAAATAAGAGGTGAAATCCCCACAAACTGTTTTACATTTGTTTGGGTCACTTTTATATCATTTTAGATTTAAAAACATCTTGTTTTACTTACTAGTCTAGCAAGAAATTGAAAAGAGATGGATTTTCATATTCCATAGACTTATACTGTGCGGTGATAGTGTCATGGAAATCAGCAGAACCTTCTCCATTTTTTGCATTCTTCTGAATGCAAACACTAGATTTGTTGAACAAACAGATCATTCTAAAAGCACTTAGTTGTCAAAGAAAGGAGCAATGACACAGACAAGTCTTAGCAAGAATAGTTTTGCCTTTAGACTGAGCCAAAGTAACCCGACTGGAGATGTATCCCCTGACTGAAGCAGTACAGACCTTTTGACAAGGAGGCCTCAAGGTTCACCTTGTATCATCGAGGGCTGGATTTGAGATTATCAAGTGACTCTTTTGACTGAAAGTGGTGGGGAAGATAGCAAATTTCCAAGAGTACAAGAAAGCAGAACAGGCTCTGTAGGCGTGGTTAGAGGTACATGAGCTCTTCTTGGAGTGAACTTGGCCTTAAGTAGGACAGCCAGTCCCACCAGCACTGGTGACTGCTTGGTGTCAGTGCTTATGGTACATTCCCTGTTTGTAAGCATCTGCTGAAGTGGAAGTTGTCTCAGGGCTCTGCTATTATTGGTTATGCTGGATAGATCTAGACAGCATTCTCCCAAATGTCATGTTGTTGCTGTGAGAGAGGAGGGAGGAACTTAGGCTGTAGATTGTGCAGGATTATTGATTTCAAATACAATGTACACAGCCTTTGACAAACTCCTGAATTTAGGATGATTTCGTCTACCTGAAGTCTCTTGTCAGTTTTAATCAGTCTTGAAACAGTTTAAAAGAATATTTCTTAGGCTCTTCTTGAACCTAGGATGTGGAAGAAAAGAATTTAAAAGAATTCCTCAAACAAGCCCCAAATCCCTATTTGCTTTTACAGTCCATTTTTTTCATTTATTGACAACAAATGTATAGAAGCCAGTCTCAAACTAAAGCTATACCATCTCCCATGGTACTGGGGCTGCTTTCCTAGGCTGGATGTGTACCTACAAGCAGAGGTGCCTTAGGTGTCACCACAGCAGTGACAGTAGTATAGACTCTGCTCTCAATTTTGCCTTAGCAGCAGCTCTGCCTGCACAGCATCTTCATGCCAGGAATGCTTCCCCAAGTGTTATGGAGATGACACTTCACACGGGATACGAGTTACTGATTTTGTCAAGGAAGAGGAGAGGTGCCTGCCTTTTGGCATGCAACCCTTCTCTTGAGCTCTTCATGGAGACACTGGGAGATGAGGAATACTGGAATTTGTGTTATAACTGAACAGACATTCTAGTGGTCATAATAGCTTCAGTTTTAGTTTCCTCCACTATCATATGTTTTGAGTAAATATGTTCTGGTAACATGTTGAAGCTATGACTTCAGTTGAAGACGCAGTTACGTGAAGAGGAGTGAACAAGTCTTTGCTCTCAAAGCTTTTTTGTTTTTGTTTTTTTTTTCTTGAAAGCTTTCATTTTGGAAGGAAAGAGTAGACGATGGGAAGAGGAATTGAGATAAAGGGACTTGATTAAGAATATCAGGGAGATCTGTAGTTATGGAAAGGCATCTGCCATTTGAATCCCAGACCCATACCGTGTTTGCTATTGAAATTAGCTGCAGAAAGACATCTTTGTTAGCAAGGTTGCTCCTGCATGTGATTTATTGCTTCCCTTCTCCTGGCCTTTTACAAGGTCTTTAGGAAGCATCTAGGGCAAATATTTGAAAATGCTTAATTTTCCTCCTTGCTTCTCCTTTTTTACTGTTTTCTTCTTACTTTTGTGGGGCAAGGCTCCTATCAAATCATTTAGAGACTTCCCTGACTGACAGTCTTCACACTTTCCGTGACTGAATTATGTTACATTAGGTGTTCTGTACAGACATTGCAATGATCGATAGCATAAAAATAAGACACTGCTAAAATTCCCAATGAAGAAAGATTAACTGCCTCTATAGACTTAAAAGAGCAGGAGGAGATGAATGGAGACAGGAAAACAGGCCTGTTTCCCCAAAAATGCATAGAAATATGCAAGGGGGATCTCTCATGCCAATTTCCCTGTTGTATGTCTGAGAGAAAGGTTAGAAGTAGGTGTATTGGGAGTGCACAAGTCTGTTTTCTGTGAACACTGGTTTGGCCTCTTGCTGTGAGTGGGTGTTTATGCTGATCCCTGGGGCTGGTTCATGACAAAAGGATGGATGGTTTTGGTGCTATTGCTCAATTCTGAGTGTCCTTGGCAAGTAGGGAGATTAATGAGTTGAATGCAACAAGAATATATCAGGAGGGTATTTGTTCTTTGGAAAGGTTAAGAATCTCATATGAGAATGCTTTGGGTGTGGGTGCATCAAGATATTTGCAGGATGCAAAAGTGGGGGGGGATCAATGAGTCCGCAAAATTAGAATCAGATGAAAGGGATCAGGAGGTGTTTGTCAGCTCAAACACCTTGCCTTTGGCTCTGGTCTGAGCTGTGCTTTAGGTATGCCTGTGCCCTGTCAGGTACCTTGCTGGTCCTGACCTTGTCTTGCTGACTTGACTTCTTGGCTTGCCCTGCTGACCTGCCTCTGGTGATCTCTGTGGCCATCACAGCCCTGTGCTGCCCTTGCTTGGCACTGTGGGACTGTGTCCTTGTTGAGGATCCAAGGCCTGGGATTGTGTCAATTCAGGCTCTGTGTCCTCTGTGGACTTGTGAGAGCTTCTGTTGGGTTCCATGTAGCTTGACTGAGAGAACGATGCAAAACACGAGCTTTGTGTCCAGTCTATGTGGCCCTGGAACACCTAGGGGTGCAAGTTGAAATTTGCTGTCATGTACCCGCTGGGCTCTCCTAGGAATTGCCTGGAGCAAAGGTTGGGAGACCTGCTTATCCTGTGCCGTAACCTGGAAGTGAGGAGTGGAAAGGAGGTGGAGGAGTAGTGAGCATATGTCTTAATGCAACTGTACTAACCTTGTCTGGGTAGCACTTACCTGGGAAATGCCCTGGCTTTGTGTGAGGATGTCCTTTTTAAGAAGTGACCTTAGCAATGATAATGCTGCCATTTGCTAAAATCTGTCATTTTTGCCTGCAAACCCTGAGTGCATAAATGCTGATGGTTTTGTGTTTGATCTTGCTAATGACCTACAGAATATTTGTCCTGTCTGCCCTTGCACTTCTTATTCTTCAATTTATTGAAAGTCGTACAACTAATTACAGTCAAACAGCTGCTGCATTTTTTCAGAAACGTGCACGTCAGAGACATGAGCACTTTGAATTATTAAATGCAGTGTGATGTACCACTTAGTGTGCATATGAACTTTTACTCTCTGCCTGATGCCTGTAACTGAGCAAACACATATCAATGTATTCTGAACCTTCCAAGAACATGTGTGAAACCTTTCCCTGTACTTTGGAAACAAGTCACAGAATGGTTGAGAAGTCCTATCTTTGCTGGTTTTCTCTGATGTCCCCAGCAACAAAGCTGGATTCTGCAGTTACCTCATCTATTTTTCACCACAGGGTCTCTGTGTCTGCTGAGTGAAATTCACTGTGTTGTTGATAGCTATTAGGTTTGGTCCACATGACTGAATATGTTCCCATTGTGCCATTGGTGGTACAGGAAAGAACATACTAGTATTTATGGTACCTGACTTGACACCATGTTGAGCTGACCTGTGGCTTCTAGGATGTAGCGTGGCTTTTGAGAGCTCTCTTGGGTGTCTCTGCACAGTGCTGTGTGTAGTCTGGTAATGAAGAAGAACTTAATGTGTCATGAAAACAGGCAGTATCTACATCTGCGAGAACTTCCATACCTAGTTGGCAGCTGGGAGATTGTTTCTATTTTATCTGTATTCAGACCAAAGGGAGGTAGAATTTCACCATAGAACAATGGGTCTGTGAGTGCATAACGTGCTCTACCTTGAATACTTGGTAGGAGTCCTGAGAAAGGAACTGGTTTCGGAAGACATAATGTAGGATAGACAATGGAGTAGGGAAGGGTGGGGAGAACATGTGGACCTTGTAGCTCCACACATGAATTTAGCTTTGATGGTTTTAAAGTATGTCTTTTGGGTAAAGCTCAGTTTATACACTAAAATGTGATTTATGACTAAGTTTAGATCACACTAACTAGGGTACAGTCCATGGCAAGACAATATTTCTCATTATTTATGAGCAAGTATGCATTGTTCTATAGGATCCTAATTGTTAAAAGACAAAATATTGTTGGAGGACTATTTGATATTTTCACAGTATCTAAATCTGCATTCTAAGATACAGCTGTATTCAATCATAACCTGAAAAGCAGTTATGCTTGTGAGTTTGAAAATCGAACAAAGAAGTATCTGGAACTGAACATCAATTCCACTGCATTAATTCTGTCACAAATCAAATACATTGAAACAAAGGTCTTGTCACAGATTGTTCCTTGCCTTGTAGAGAATGCAAGTAATTCCTTGTGGTCATACAGTTTCTTTACAGGAGCTTTTTAAAATCAGAATCATTAGATGAAGTACTGTGTGTTAATGACAATTAGTCTCCTACTATCTCTAAGGGTTCATCATCTGCCATTGACATTAATTATTTTGTTTTGGCTCATTGACTTGGAAAATCACTAAACAATTTCTTTTTTACAAAATGCCATATTTGAAGAATGTGTTTGATGGAAATGCAGGTCTACTTATCATCTTCATATCAGTACTGAGAGCTTGTCTTCTACCTCAGAATGATCCACTGTAGGAATTGTAGAGAACAGGAGTTTTTGCAAATGGCTTTCAAAGGAAAATAAAATTGGAACCTGTCTTCTTGTCACTCATACTTGGTTATCTCACAGTAGAGGGCAGAAGTGAATTCTTTACAATTTGCAGTTTTCAAGCTTGTAAATTGAAAAATCCGGATCTGCCCTTTCTAGCGTAAGAAGGATTGATGACAAAAGGTCACATTTTCAAAATGAATGTGTTAGGCATTACCCCTCATGGTATCACTATTTTCAGGTTTTATATTGGCCCACTGCCATTGTTTTTGAGCACCTTGTAACCGTCAATGTAGTTATACTCTCTAAACCCTTGTGAAAGAGGGAAGTCCTATTATCTGTTGTTTATAACTAGGAAACTAATTTGCAACAAGTCTCTTGGTCTTGTCTGTGATTGCATAAGATGTCGGTGACAAATCTGTCAAGTTACTGAGCAAGTGGTTGGACTCCAGGTTGTGTCATTGTAGTGTCTTCTGCAAGGTGGGACTCCACAGCTGTTCGTAAGGATGAGGGGGTGGGTTTTGACTTCTCATTCTGTGTGTACTATCTAATTTATTGCGGTAAAATTTTGGACACACTGACATGCATTTGTATGTTTTATAAGCTTCCTGACTTAAGAGGCCCTGACAAACAAGGAAACAACAAAGAGCAGCAGTCAGTCGGTGCTTGGCAACAAACATGAGCAGAAATTCTAGAGAGCGGCAGGCAGAGTGTGGAAATATTTTTCTCTGTGTGGGTCATGAATTTGGGCTGCATGGTGTTAACTAGACACCTGCTTTGCTCTGAAGACCAAAAATAAAGCTTTTGACTTGTATAATTTTTGACAGCTAGGGGTAGCAATAGATGTTTTTTGGTGATTGTACTATCATAACCTACAATTAAAATCTTTCTGTGGGATTCATTCCTAGACAGTGATAAACTCAGAAATAAACTCACTAGGGAATACAGTTCATACCAGGAAGGAAGAAGAATTAGCTAAGTGACAATGATGGGTCTTAGACTGATACAATCAGACAACTATCTTAAAGGTATGAACATCAAGCTGGAAATAATCATTCAGGATGGGAGGAGAAGCAAAATTAGGAAATGTAAGGTTATAAAAATGGTCTCCCAAAGTAGATGGGGGAGGCACATTAGAAACAAGAGCAACAAAATTTTAGTGGAAGTATTTTAAAATAGGACACATCTAACAAAGTGAATGATGATTTTGGTGCCAGCAGTTGCAGTTCACGAGAGTCAGGGAGCTTGGGGTGGGAGCTGAGTGGTATCCTGGTAGAATGACTGCACAGCTTCAGATCAGGCATGCACTGTGTGCTGAAAGATGTATAACAGACAACTTTACAAGATGGAGAAAATAACCTGGAAGAAAAGACAATGGAGCAGATGAATGACTAAGAATCGAGTAGGAGGAAATGTGGCTGTGTGGGGTTTTGAGAGATGGTCTATATTGAGAAGTGTGTGTGCTAAAAAGGAAGGGGTGGGGAGATGCTGCAGCAGGAAAAAGGCAGCACCTAGAGACGTGCAGGGAAATAGACAAGAGAGACACTATTTCAATGAAGCAAATTTCAGTGCAGGTGCTTCCTTTCAATAGAAAAAAAAAGATTGGGGCTCTTTGGAGAGGCTTGAGTCTAGCTGGGGACACCTGTGGCAGAGATCAGGAGGAAACAACAAAGATTTGCTTCCTTATGCAGAGGAGGGCATGGTGCTTGTGGCAATATGTAGTACCAGGCTGTGCCTAAACTGAGGGTCGAGAAATTCCATGCTTCACTTCTTTTTCATGTCAGCAAATTATTTAAGTCATCTGTTTTGAGAAATTGAAACCTTCCTTTTAACTGCACTCTGTTTTTTCTTTGGCTATTCAACATACAATACTTTTTAGAAAAAGTTAGCGACATTGCCCATTGGCATGAGGTGATATTGGGAGCTCTGTGGATTTGCATGTGCTGCTCTTTATTTTTGAAGTGTTTAAAGACTGCCTCTGTGCTTTGAAGCCTCCTAAACTCCTTGCCCATTGGTGAGCTACCATGTATAGTGTTCCCACTGGAGGCAAGTATGTGACTGGTGTAATTTGAAAGCCTGTATCTCTTCATCTTGACCTCAGTTTTATACCATGTCTGAATGGGAGCAGACTCAGGCTAAATAGTTCTTCCGTTTGTGATGGGAGCCGTGTAACAGGATTAATAAATCATCTTCCTAGCCTAAAAAAACCCCAAACAACCCCACAACCTGCTTGGATAATAAAACTTTCAATAATGAAATAATCATAGATCTGTTGCATTGTCTGAGGCTAAAAACGTGTCTGTCTCCCTGCTTAATATATTTTGCTCTTTTGCTTAACCATCCTTTCATGGTATTTCTCCACAGCAGAAACAAAACCCAACATTTCTGCTGACTGGACAGAGGGTCAGATCAATGTAGGACAAATTCCTGTAAATGAGATTTTGATTCTTTGACATTTCCAATCAATGAATACTTGAAACATGTGGAAGGAGTCTGATCTTACTAGTCCAGTTCTCAATGGTTTCTCAAGTAAGCAGTCAGAGATATGTCTCATATGAGTTTGGTTTTTCTTTTAATGGAGGTCATAAACTTGTGTTTTTCCATGGTAATAGCTCCTTAATGTAACACTGTACTTCAGTGAGAGCTTGCTTTTGTTTGTATTATTACCTTTCTAGAAAGAACTCGTAGACAAATTAAGTCTCTTAATTAGTAACTTTTCCTAATTTGCTTTCTTGACAGTAACTCTTTGAAAAAGGAACTATTCTTGCATGCACGTAATGTATGTAATGCAACCAGAATTCTTTTTAAACACTGCAGGTACCTAACCAGGGAAGATGGACACCAGTTTGTGTTCATCATGTTTTGCAAACATCTTGTTTCTGGGAGATTGCGCTTTCCTGTTACTCACCTAATTCCACCAAAGCAGCAACTCAGAGGTGAAGCCTCTCATTTCTTGGGGAAATGAGGTGGCTATTTTGATCTTAAAATACTTCTTGTCCTATCTAGGTTGCCAGGAACAGGAGCTTGTGGTAATAATGGTCTGTGTCTGCCCAGTTAAATGATGTCCTATCTTGGAGGGCACTGGAATACCCTGAGGTGTGGAGCTAGAACATGAGCATACAGATCACTGGCAGGTTAGAAGTATTTGCTATCAACCATTTTTGATAATATATCTTCTGTATTGGTGGACACATTTTGAGACACCTCACTCCTTACAAAAACAGTAGGTGCCTGTTCTCAGGGAAGCTTCTTTGGATCCTGAGTGCCTGAAGTCATATCAACTAACAAGACTGTGTAGGGTTAGCACCTGCATGGAGGCTTAAGTCTCAGTCCTGGGAACTAAGAGTCTAAATGGTTAACACTGGAATACCTGCCTTGTACTGCCTGTGTTCTGCTTTAGATCTCATCCTGGCAATCTCCATCTGTGGGAACCAGGACTGCTGCTGCATCTTCCCTGTTAAACAGGTTGTTTTGAGTTATTTGTTATGGCTACTACAGTCCTTTTGTCAAGGCTTTGTCACATGCACCTGGCATGGAAAGGCCTTGGCTTGAAAGTTTTATTTTAGAATAAAGTGTAGCTCAAGGCCTGATACGATAACTTTCAGTTTGTTTGAAAGAAATTTAGTGGAGGCCAGCGCTTTCAGAAAAGACAAACCAGGATTTGAAAATTTGGTCAGCTAGAGCTCTTCCAACAAAAAGTCATTTCTGTGTAAGGAGAGAGGTGTTTCAGATGCTTCCTCTGTGGTCTGACACTGAATTTTCTTGACACTGGGAACCCTCTGCATAAAAGAGAAAAAGAGCCAAGCTCTAGAACTCAGCTGACCCTCCAGCTGAACCCAGCAGGGTCAGGCAGCCATAAAGCAACAGTCAGAATAGTCACATAAATTGTGATGAATCAGAACTTCCCTTTCTGGAGAGGAAAAGTAAAATCTGAATCTACTGAAATTGAAACATAATAAAATAAAATGCCTCTAATACAGGGTAATCATGTGCATTTGCCTTATAAATCATGCTTTATAGGATCTTAAATGTACTTTCAATTTCTGTCCCTTTTATTTTTTACAGTCTTGGAAAACTGATCTGTTGAATTTGACTTGAGAATAATGTAATGCAGCCAGCATAGCTCTGCTCCCAAACAGAACCGTGTTTTTTATTCAAATGAAAATATTCAATAAACTCCTTTTATGCTGGATTGGCTATTCTTTAGTATAAATAAGTACCCAGTACAATTAATAGCTAACCAAAAGAGAAGAATACTTTTTCACGATCTTGGTGGAGGAAATGAGTCTCAGAGAATGCTGTGAATTGCTCTGGTAGTATCTTTTCAGAAATGTAATACTGAACAGCAATTGTAGTCAATTATCAGCTTTTGTCTACTATGCTTTAATCCTTATAGCAATTTTTTCCTTTGCTAGTATGCATACCCCCAAAAAAGAAATGGAACAAGATGCCTAAATTGCTGACTGTCTTGTGTGCACTATTGATTGGGCTCATTGATGCTGTGTTATCTAAGGCTAAATTGGCATCAGTTTTTCTCTCTGAAGCCTGAAGATTTTGTGTTCTATTTAATTGTTAGAGGAAGGTCAGCACAGACTGTACCCTCTGGCTTTTAATTTTAGTTGGAAATGTCCTAAATGAATAGAAAACTGCATGTCAGCAAAATGTACTCTTGCTGAAAGCAATGTGTAGGCTTCGCATATTTTGCGTTGGTGATGGCATAGGCTTTGACCTTGGCCTGTATCTTTTTGAAAGAAGAGTAACATTTTTTCCCTTCAGCCTAATAGCAGCACTTTTGGTAGGAACTGGGCTCCTGTGTGAACAACAGCTCCCGCACTGCTGCAATTCGTAACACTGGGTGGAGAAGGACTTTTTTGTATATATTGAAATGCTGTTCTTAATAATTTCCCAGTGTAGGGATCCTGATTTCTGTCTTTATATAGTCAAAATAGAGGTGGAAGAGACAGGCATGATTAAGGCTTAATGTGGTAAATTAATATCTTTGCCATTTGGCTGTTCCTGTGGCCAGTCTGGCAGATGAGGAGCTGAATTTGTGGGTAGAACCATTCCTGCAGCCTAAGGACTTTGAGTTTAGCCCTTTTCTTGTTTTCCAACTATGGCAGCCAGGAAACAGTGTTCCTCTGTGATATCTGTCTTTTCCTAAAAAGGGGAGTCCTGATTATTTCTCCCTGAATGCTCATGGAGGGCTGAGAAATGGGAGGAAACATGGATAAAAACTAACTTGTAGGTAACTGGCAGGATGGAGCTGTCAGCATAGCCTATACAGCTTTCCTGAAAGAAGGGTGTCCATCCCAGAGAGCTCCACATCTCTGTGATAGACAGGGAGGAATCCTGTGCTGGTGCAGGGTAAGAAGAGATTATTTTTAGCATCTACTTTTGAAATTATTTCAGGGCATTTGTATTCAATGCTGTGGTTGAATGCATGGGGACAGTTTATTCTCCCTCTACCTGAGCTCACCAAAAATACATGGAAAAAACCCTCTCAACAACTCAAGCCCATTTCCCTCAGGGCTTTGGCTCATATTTTCATTTTGAGACAGAGATTTGTGAGTAGAAGAATAGCTGCCCATCTGTTAGGGAGGTAAGAGGTGAAATACATCTGGTCCTCTGATTACCTTACCACCCCCACACCCCCCTCTGCTAACAAATTCTGTACATCCTGAGTAGAAACTAATTCAGTTTCCTCTTGCAGCCCAATGAGGGCAAGAAGAAAATGGAACAACTGAAAAACTTCTCAGCATATTAAAGAATAGTTGAAGGATGAAAGAGGCCTGAGGGTATCACTGTGACTTTGAATGATGTTGGGAAGTTTTACTGGTCTCTTTTTGCAGAGGTCTGCATAAGCAGTTTACAGTTGGTTGAATTTAGAGGTTTCCCTGATCTGATCAGAGATTTCACTTCAATTTTTCCCAGTGGCTCTGGGACACTCTCAGGTAATTGCAGTTGGGAGATTTTTCATGTCTCCAGTTTGACCATCTGCCTTTGACAATAAAACACGTGCAGCAGTTCAGATGTTGCAAGGAAGCACACAGAACACAGTGGGAAAAATGCTAGGAGCTCTTTCTGTCTTACTTTTCCCTAAGCCTGCAGCCAAGGAGAGCTGTGGAGCAGATGTAAGCCCAAAAGTGTGTGTGCGCTTTTGTACATAGAATAATCGAAAGCTGAATCTCAGTCTTCGAGTATGAACCAGCTTTGAGAAACACAAGGCACCTATGCAGTGTTTCTGGGAGTTAGTATCAGATCCAGGTGTAAAATCTCTAAACAGGAAGATTAATGAAGACTTTACACAGACTGTTTTACCAGCAAGATGATGTGGCAGAGTTTGTGGTTCCTACAATTGGTTAGCTTAGAATATCCAGGTAGAGTTTGGGACATCTCACCCATGGGTTCCTTGAGATGGCTGTCATTGAGAAGGACAAGCAACCCTGAAAAGTGTGTGATTGTCAGGTCTGGCCTTGAGTGAAGGTGGAGGAAAATCCACCACTCCAGCTCTGTATCCTGCCAAAGGGAGCCAGGTCCCTTTTCATCTTCCTTCTTGTCCCTTTCTTGTTCTGAGCTTTCTGTCACAACATGTGCTTTTGGCTTCACAGCAGGAGGAGGTAGAGAAAGGACTAGAAAAAGAACTGAGTTCCAGTTTTCATTCAAAGCTCCCTGATACAGTCCTGATTTTTCTGCTAATGAGATGTAAGAACTGCTCCAAGTCCATCTGTCAAGCTGCATAAACGCTTTGCTGTGTACATAGTGTTTCTTCTTGGTGGCTTAGAAAGTTGAGAGTGCAAAGGCAATGTTTAATTATTAAGTGCCTTGATGTTTACTAGGTGGAAAAAAAATGATTTATGTTTGAAAAAATATTTTCTGAGAGTGCAACCAGGAAAGATCAGCTGAGCTTATGTTTGTTTTTTCTTTAATGGACCATGATTTGAGACAACACTGAGACCAAGTTGAATTCAACACTTAGCAAGTTGAATTTCTGACTTAAGTAATTTCATTTCATGATACCTTCCTCATCCCCTCTCTACCTCACTATCCTTCTTCACCTTCAAGCTCATCCACCTCCCTGCCCATGCCAAGGCAGGAACTTTGTGCTGGGGCATGGGGGCCAGAGGGAAGCTGAGGGCTACAGGTCACAGGCCCTGGTGGGGTCAGAACTCCCCTTCCTCAGTCCTGGCAGCTGGGGTCATTCAGGTGGTACATCACAGAGCCAGGAACACTAGAGTTCTGGCTAGAAACCACATTTGGGTAGCCTTGCTCCATCTGGTCTCCCTTTGTTTGCAGAAGAGGCTGGTCCTGCCATATTTGGGCTTTGGATGCTGCAGAGGCTGGAAAATAGCACGTACTGAAGGGGAGGTCAGTGAAGGAAGCAGCTAATGTGTTTGTGTAATGAATCCTGGTCCTATTTCCTTTCATTTTCCTGGCATGGCCATTTCCAGTGGGACCCATAACCATGAGAGGTACCTGTGTGTGCCACAGCTTTGCTGCAGAGCTCGAAAATTAGGAAGATCTGAAAGGTGGCAGTGAGGTTTTACTGCAGAGCTGTGCTTAAACAGATACCATGGGCGTTCCTTTGCAGGGATGGGGCTTTTCAGGAAAAACCTAGAGAAAAAATGTTTCAGTTCCTTAAGAAAGAAGGCATAACCTTAAATGCTGATGGAGCAGGGATTTGTTTTTTCCAATCTAGGCTTCCTTCCTGCATAACAAGGGTTACTTTTGGTTTATACTGAGGTAATTTTGGAGGGCACTTTTCTCTAGTGATTTCTAACATTTTGTGAATGTTGTTGTGCTGTGTTAGAGCAAATGGATTTCTTTTCTACTGGGAAAAGAAATAAAAATCAGCATTTTTCAAATAACCCAGTTCAGTGGGATAAGGGAGAACTGTCATCATGAGCAGGAACCTCCCACTGAAGCTGCATTCTGGGACATCTGTGGCTTTATTCTTTCTTGCAATTTCTTCTGTATCAGACTTAGTTGCTTCTTGGAGCAGTGTGCTCCCTCTCTTCCTGCACAACTAATATGGGGATAGCCATGCCCGCTTTCCTGCAAGAGAAGGCAAAGCTTGAACACTCTGAGTCAGCTTCTGCTCTCTCTATGTCCCATCCAACCCACCTGCCAGGTCAGAGCTCCCTGCACTGGATTTTTGTCTCACTCACTTGGCACATCCTACACCAGATGCTTGAATTTAGTGCTCCACTGTGTTGAGGTTTGAAATAAGGAATGGCCCTTCTCTATCCTCTTCTTCTCTTTGAAGACTGTGTTTAGGAGAGCTGGATTTATTTTTCCTTACCTGCAGCTCCTTAAATGCTAAGGGCTCCATATAGAATTATTAGTGTTCTCTATCTTGTAAGTTTTGGGAAGAGAGATTTTTTAGCACATGGGAAGATCAGACCTTCAGAGGGACTGCTGTGATGTGTTATGTGAAACACTTTGATTTCTTTTCTTGCAGAGCACTGTATGGGTCATATTGCCCTGAACTGTTCTCCTTGTACCCACCTGCTGTCTTGAGCTCATTTCCTTACACCGAGAAAATATCTGGGAAAGAATTGACTCAGATAATCATTCACAGTGATGCAATTCTCTAAGACCTTTTAAAGGTAGGAACAGATATTTAAGTAATATAGCAGTTTGTTTTGGACACCTCTACCTGTGCCTGTAGCTGTTTTCTCACTGCTACAGGTAAATCTGTCCTTGTCATGCTTGTCTGAGCTCTCTGAGGAACCCTGGTCACAGATGTTATGATGTACTTAGTGATTTGTTGCAGAGAGTGAAGTGGGGGAGAGCAATAAAGGTTGTTTATAAACTGTCTCTCTGAGCACTGTTGGACTCTTGTATTTCTCCAGTGTAGTTCCCAGTACCTCATCTGCATGTTCAGCATTCAGTACTTGGGCTTACTTCACAGTTTTATGTTGAGAGCTCATGGCCTGCTAAAGGAAGCGTTGGACCAGTGTTGTAGTAGAAAAGCTGCTTAGGAAGCCACTGAGGAGAACTTTTAAATCATCTCTCTGCTCTGTATTGTAAATTAATGTTACCCAAGGTAAGCATCTTGTTTTAGTGCAGTATGTCTCTCAGTTTTCAGAACAAAACCCATATGTAGCTCTGTTCCTTTCTGTAGATCACTGTAATAACAAACTGCTGGTGTTTCCCTCTATGCATTAATTTTGCCTCAAAAGCCAATAAATGTATTTGCACATTTAATAATCTAAAGAAAAAGTGATTTTCTGCTCTGTTGTATTTCCTTTCATTAGATATTTCAAACAGGATGTAATATTGGTACTGTTCCTAGATGCTTCATGAAAATAAATACTAATACCAAATTATTGCCTTAAAAGCAATTTATGTGGCAGTAATATAAAATGGAGTACTCTGGTTTGGGGTGTATTGTTTTTTTGTTTCTTTTTTTTTAGCATGTATTATTATCATCATAATTTTGTGATATAAAAAAAAGTGGAATCCTTTTTAAAAACACGTTCTTACCTGTGACTTGGTCAGAACTTTAAGATTTCATTGACCAACTTCCATTTTCTACAAACTCTACTGAAGCCATTGGTTGTCTTTATGCTGTCATGTGTCATCATAGTAGTTTGAGGACTGGCAATGTGTTAATTTCCTAATTAACATAAATTATTCCAAGGAGTGGGATTGCAATAAAACTTCAAACCATCCATAGGAATGAAACAGAGCCGGAGCTCAGACACAGAAAACACTGTGCAGCTACGCAAATCTAACGAGGAGTAAAATTAAACCCACAGTGGCATTCTCCCAGTGACACGGAGATGTGGTACAGCCAGCAGTGAGCTGCCTGGTCTGGGGACCCGTGGTGACAGGCAGCCCGCAGGCACTGGGCCGTGGTACTGACTGAGGTGTGCTGCTGGTGACCCCTGGTCCTGTTTGCTGCTGCTGACTAAAGCCAGAATGTTGTACTGTTTGATTTAAGAATAATTTACAATGGTGTTTTCTGGTTGATACATTCATATCCTGTAGTGAATTTTCCTGTTAAATTCAGAACATGCATTTTATGGCGTATAGAACACATGAAAATCAGGGAATTGTCAGTAATGAAACAGTGCTTCTCACACAAAATACTAAAATAGGCTTTTGATGCATATAAATTCATATAAAGTCTTCGTTGCTCCAAATGAGCCTTATAAATGCAAATCATGAACCATTTCTTACTAGTGTGAGGTAAAGTACCATCTAAACATGTTTGGACATCAGAAGCGTTCATTTTCTGCATTCTGATGTAAATCTGTTCCTTGACAACCTGGTAAAATACAAAATAACAGAAACATAAAATGTAGTTAATGTTCACTGGCAACATTTTTACATATTTTGTTGTCACAACCGAATTAACTTATGTGAAAAACAAAAAAGCCTTCGAGTGCATTTAAATCATTACTTGTCATAGAGTATATGTATTAAATATCCTAATGACACTTCCAGTAAAATCTATACTGCCTGCTCCATCCAGTGGGTTGATTGCAATGATAATTAACCAAGAGAAGGAAAAATGGTATAATATTGTCTGTTTGACACCTGGGCAAAGAAAAAAGGTAAAAGACTGAATTCACTTAGTTGCAACTTTTTAGTTGCTGCTTCACAACACTTTGTTATCAATGTAGAGATTCTCTGAAAATGTTGAATAATCCATTCCTGTTGATTCGTTTATAAACACACAAGCAATGAAAATTATTTCTTCTAATAAAAAAAGAAAAAAAAAGATGGTATAATATGCCATTAAAAGAGGCTAGTAACTGCTATAGCCCAGTTATAAACCACTATTGTTCTGATCAATGAGAATTGTTCTTTTTGTTCTTGAAACATCATTACTTTGGCTGAAATGTGTGTTAGGATTACTTGCAGAAAGCTGTTCTGGTATTGAAACACAATTTTCCATGAAAGAAATTGCTGGGTGAATTGAGGTGGCCAGTTCTGTCCCCAGAGAACTCTGTTCTGTAGCCTCTGTGGCTCATTTCTGTCCCACGTACTCAGGGGACAGGTGAGGACCAGTTGCCAGTTAGGCAGGGGAGTCTGGGCACCCACTGGGTCTCAGAACCCACTGGGTCTCAGTTTTTTATGTGCTGTGTATTTGATAACTTTGTGCAGTGGTAGTAGTTGGGACAGAGTTCTGTTGCTAAGGACTTGGTTTTCCTAAGTGTGTGTCTAGCAACCCAAAAGGCCAGGGCAGGCCATCCCCAGCCCAGCCACCACCGAGTTACACTGTCCTGGAGCCTCGGGAGTGCACTGCTCGTGCAGTTTGCTCCTATGCTGGCAGACTGAGTAAATAACCCAGAAGTTGCAACTGAAGGTGCAAAAACTCTGTAGAGTTTCTCAGACTGGTTCAAGACTTCTCAGCAGAGAAGGGAAGACCAGGTTTTCCTGCCTTAGCTTGAGGGTTGAAAGCAGAAGTGGGGCAGAGAAGAGGTCTGAAAAACTGGGTCGCTGACTTAGGCTCCCTGGGGTGCCGGAGGGAGCCAGGAGGCTGGGACTGCTCTCCAGCCCTTTGAACAATCTGCACTTGTCCACTTCATTTAGACCAGGAGCTGTCCTTAATAAGTAGGTGGGAACAATCTGTCCCCCATTAAAGTTTCATCTCAGTTGCTACGCACTGTGGGGTGACTTTAACCCAGGCACCTTCTGCAAAGATGCTCATCTTCCTCCCAGCACTGTCTTTTAGCACTGGCCATAGAACTGTGGTTAGCTGGGTGTTTTCTAAATGTCTATACCCAGATATGTAGGGTTGTTGTCAGAGCAAGGAAAAAACTTACCTAAATGAGATAGAAATGTTCTGCTTTTCTCAGTTGCATTACCTGAAGTTGTGAAAGGGATTCCTCTCTAAGCTCCTTTTATATAAGAGATGCTATATCCCCATGGCTTGCATTCAAATCTTGTCATGTAACATCATTATAAGTGAAAATTATTCTTTTAATATCTCACATTTCTGCGCATGTGAATATTTCAGCCCAGTTAAGGATACTTCAGATAGTTTTCTCTTCCAAAATGGTGTTAGTAGTGCACTTCAACAAGCAAAGTTTCCCAGTGTTGCTGCATACGGATTTATGCATATTACTTTTAGGAAGTTCTTGCTGCTCTCATGTTTATATATGAAATAGCTCACAAAGAAGACTGGGTGTGAAGTGTCCACAGGCAGCATGTGGAGCTGAGGCTCACAAATCTGCAGGGAAATGTTCTGTTATTCCCTGTTAGCGTAAGCATTCTCACAGCTGATGTAGAGTAACACAAAGATTCAGATAACAATCACATTCACAGATGCTGTTTCTTGAAAAACAAGTTGCAAAGGACTCTTGAAGATGCTAACCTTACACTGTGCTTGCCTGTAATGTGCTTTTGAAACTGGAGCAGAGAGAATAGCAGGGTGACCTAGTAAAATTCAGCTGTACAACTGGCAGGAAAGGTAGCGTGAGCTGACTTCCACAGACACTTGCTACAGCCTTTTGTTCTTGTCCTTCTTTGTGTTTTGCTTAATTAATGAGCACACATCTAACCTGAAAATCTCTGTATGAGTACTGCATACTTCTCTGTCCTAGGCTTATGAGCAGTACTATTAAGATCCATCTCTTTGCAGATGGCTATTTTAGCTAGTAAATATAAGTAAGGCAGGCAGGTAGTTGTGTGTTTGAGATTTTGGATGGGGCTGGGCATGATTAGCATAGACTGCTAGGGAAACAGGCAGGAAGGATTGAACAACATGCTCAGATCACTTTCAGGCTTTTTGTCAGAGCCCTGTTTATTACTTCAAACAACAAAACCACCCTCACAAAGCAGGACAAAATGAACTGTCTTTCTTCAGCCAATACAGCTGCCTCACTTGCCTGCCTGGGGCTACTTTCAGGAGTCACCTTGCCCCGCTGACCCTACAAGTGAGTCCCTTATAAAGTAGGGAAGACCTGCTGCACACCTGGATGTGTGGCAGAAGAGTTGCTGGGTTTTAAGATGCATAGCATGAACATGTACGATTACATGTAAATAATCTCTAATTATCAAGCTCTGTGGTTGATAACTGTTCAGAAGGAGTTAGTTGCTATGTCTTCTTCCTCGGCCAAGGAAAGGCATTTCCAGCCATTTCATGAATGACAACTCTGCTCCTAGCTTAGGAAGTAAATTATGTCCCTGATGTAAGGCCATATTGGTGTCTCTTTGAATTTTCTTTCTCAGGCTAAAGTTGGTTCTGTTGTAAATCTACCACTTTCTAAAGATGAATAGTGTGAATTTTGTTAGTGAATGTTATCATGACTGTGTTGCTTTAACAAATATAACAGTGTGTGACTAGGCCTGCAACAGTTAATTAGTTGGACTCTTAGTAATGAATTACCTGAAGATATTAATAGCCTGTTCAGGAGGAGGAGAACTGGCACTGTCATGTAAAAAAAATGTTTGTAGAAATGTTCCCAGAGTAAAGTGTGTTATCATTATGCTGTGTTTCAAGAAAAAAATGTTAATACAATTTTTCTATTGAAATAATTTAATTCTAGCCCTGCTGGTTCACAGAAATAACACATTTACACCAAGTAAATACCCCAAAGTTTTCCATAATGAAATTGTAGAAGTTAGAGGTGAAAACCATGTGCTTATTCCTGCAGCCTCATTCCTTTCTTTTGCAGGATTGATTCTTCTAAAAATATATGCTGTTTTTTCTTACTGCAAAGGAGTTTTTCTCTGTATTTTGCACATAGTGCATTAGAATCTGGCACTACTTAAATCAGAGGTTTTCATTTATTGAGTGATGATTTCTTTAGTAGATAATCAGCAATAATGTTAAGCATTACAAGCAAAGAATTGGGAATTCTCCATACTCTGGCTTAGATGTGCGGTGGAATGGGGGAGTGTGTCTTCCCACTGGGAATTCTGATGGGCATGGAAATGCAGAAGGACCATGTCCTGTCTGTGTGTGTTCTGCTGCTTGAACACCCATGGCAAAAAGTTGAGCATCTGACCAGTAAAATCTGCTGTTGATATCAGTATTTAGGAAAAATAATAATTAATTAACATTCAACAGTCATATTTTCTAGGGGAAAAAGGGAATCTAGTATTTTTCCTGTTATTACTACTACAGATGTCTATTGTAGCTGTGATGATGAGGAAGATCTGATCCTAACCCAAGGGGTCATTTAATGAGTTACAGTGGCACAGGCTAGCAGAAAAGTGGAAGGGAAGAGATGAACAGTGGGGATGAAACAGTAATTAACTGTGTCCTTTAATAAAGGCTAAGAGAGGCTGGGGCAGGTGGTGGTGGAGCCCTTCTGGGGAGCTGCCCTGTGTGAGGGGTGAGTCCCTGCCAGGGGCTCAGAGAGGGCCGGAGCCAGGCAGCAGGATTGCAACCTAGCATCTGTCTGTGGGTGCTTTGTACCTTGGCCAGTCTGGGATACATTCCTTGTGTGTTTCTTCCTCATTTGCTGTACAATCCCCAAAGTGGTTTTGTTTTGTTCTGTAAGTGCAAACCCTGATTGTAACGCATGAAATGCTCTCACTCTGTTGGCTCCCAAGTACAGACAGTACCTCTGACTTTGGCCTGCTGGGTCTTCATGTGAGGTCATCCACTTACTCCAAATGTTAAAGGGAAGTTTTTCTGGGTCATTCAAGCATTTACTTGTTGGTTTGAAAGTGTTTGCCTGGACTTGATAAAAATAACAACAATTAGTGTGATCTTTCTGAGAAACAGGAGTGATCTTATCAAATTTTGGGAGGAGGTTAATGCTAATGCAAGTTATTTGTATGGCTTTGCATTGAAGAGTTTCAATTTGCAGCATGATTAATTCAATTTCTATTTGGGGTGCAATTCCAAAGGAAGTATAATTACAGTTAAGGAGTGTTACAGAACTGGTGAAGCTTTAGGTTAGGAAAACACAGGAGATATTTTGTGAAAACATTTTAGGGTTATGCCTTGCTAAATACAGAGGAGGTATAACTAAGTGAAAAACAACTTACTACTCAGTTTGGCGTGTCACCTTGAAAAGCACGAATGAATAAATAATGCTACTCCTGACTTTGTTAACTTGATTTTTTAAAAATGTCCTCCTCTGTTAGAGCCAGTATGTATGTGTTTATGTGATTTTCTAAACATGCAAAATATAGTTAGTGGCACCTAAATCATAATTTCTTTTAAGTTTGTCATGTTTGAGCTATTTTTGTTAATGAGAAGATTATTCAGTACCATCTCAAAGCATACATAAATCTACTCACTGGCAGAACTTATTCATTGAAGTGAGTACAATTGATACTCATTTAATATGGAAAAAATTTGAAGATGCCCATTTTTCTTTTCCCATTTGTTTTCTCTTGCACAGTATGAATACTTCATAGAGACTATGATTGTCCACTGTACACACCTGCTCAATCATGCTGTTCTTTGAATCCGCCCCTTTACACCAACCCCTGCTTTTAGCAAAATATTGAGATGCAATCAAAGCTGTCAGATTTCTCAGTGTCTGATGCAAGCTGCTGATTACTGTTGCCGCTGTTAGCTGAATTACACTATTAAAGGCTTTTATGAAGTATTTGCATTGCTTGCTGATACAAATATCAAATCATGGCTATGCCACGGTGGAAAAGGAAATAATGCTCATTTTGTGACACATTTCTTCCAAGACAAGACAGCAACAAAAACCTGTGGAAAATATCTATATACAGAGCACATTTCAGAGTGTCTTTTTGTTTCTTAATTGCTAAATTGTTCAAACAGCAGCCCTCTCATTTGCTTCCAGCTCGTCATTCCACTCTCAACAATAAAGGCAGAGTTGCTGAGGCTGAACCATCAACCATAGTTTCATAAGCTTGTATGTGACTTCAAGCCCTGTCTGTCCTGACATGCTTTAGCCTCTTGTTGGATCAGGGCCAGTGAGAAAAATGAAGCAACTAGGTTACCTGGCTGTAGAGAAAACATCAGCCAAATATCTGGGAAGTAATTCATGGGAAGCAACACCTCATGGCACAGTACATGTGCATCTGTTTAGTGTCTGATGAGTGTCAGATACTGCTGTTTCTCAGAGGCCAGGTATTCCTCTGTGGAGTCTGAGCCTGAGCAGTCTGAGCTGGTCCAGGGTTATTGCAGAAAGATGACTGTGATGAGCCTACTATTCTGAAATGCTTTATGGCACTGGATAAAGTTTGAGTGGAAGGCAATGCATGGAGAGATGTCAGCCTCTGCAGATAAGCCTTGTGTCATAGCAGTTAGTGCAAATGCTGTTTGTGACAAGGACCAAGAAGTGGCTCAACCCTGTATGAATGCTCAAGTACAGTCCTCATACTACTTGCTCAGCAAAGGCAGTCTTTAGAGACGTGGCAACTGAGAGAGTGGTTCCAGAGAAGTCACACAAAGGAAAAAGGGCCTTGGTTTAGTTTACAAAGCAGTGACAAACTCAAATTCTCTTTCAGCTGTAGCTGAAAACATCATTTAAGTAAAAACAATAAATGGCCAGGCAGCTTGTGTGCTGCTGAGGCACATCTGCTTGCTCCCTCGCTCACTTTGGTGGTGTTGTGTAGTTTCTTGCATTCCTTTGTATCAGTTCCACTACAACCACAAAGGGAAATATCTCATTGTTTAACAAGAGTCATTCACTACAAGCTGGTGACAAAGCCTTCAGCAGGCAGGCACTCTGCAAAGCCCAGAAATGTGCTGCTGCAGGGTCATCTACGGCAGCAGGGAATGCCACAGCATTATGGCCCAGGTGTTCTGCGTTTGTTTCATTGCTCCAAGGACTCTCTCAGCTGAGAGAATTTGCCCTGTGTTGAGTAAGTTTGATTCACCTGGGATAAATGAATAGGGGACAATGCTCAGTGCCTCTCAGACATGCAGTGTTGAGCAGCTTCCAGAGCACAGGTGCTGGCAAGAAAACTCTAAAGCTGAAGCTGCTGAATTTCCTGCCTTGATTGTTACTGCTGCTGGGCTGGTTTTGATGCAGAAGCCTCTTTGCCCCCCTTTGCAATCTACTGCCTTCCCCCTTTTGTTTCCTAGCCTCATTTCTAATGTGGCTGGTACGCTTCTCTCCCATGGGAGGTGCCGGTGGTGGGGTGGGCAGCTGGCTCTGAGGAGGTGACCTTGGACTAGGATGTGTGAACTGGGCTGCTTCAAAATAGCTTCATGTGGGAAAAGGTGCCAGAGATGTGGTTGGATGGGCTTCCCAGCACAGCTCACCCAGTGTCCCTCCTTATTTGTTGCTTAATTATCCCCTGGATTTTGTGCTTTCTGCGGGAGGGCAGTGTCCATCAGCATGTCCAGTCTGCCTCTGGGCACTGGGACAGAAATAGTGGTGGTCATTTTAGCAATGACAGAAGCAATTTGGTTGGTGACCTTTTGCTTCCTGGCTGTAAACGTGTGATGTTATATGTGTCTGGGCATAGGTTACTCTTGTCTGGAGTGACAACATGTGTGAAGAGTAACCATGTAAAGTGAAGCTGTAAGAAATAGCACAAATGAATACTTCTGGGAGTGACCTGCTGTTGCCCCTGAGCACCTTTCTAAAAACCATCTCTGTGTTTCAGTAATACACTTGGGAGAAAATCTTCTGCCTTGTCTCCTGTGCTTTATTGTTTGTGAATGTTGTTTAAAATACTTACTGGTGCATTTCTATTATTTAATAGCCATTTAATGAGATGGGATAAAGATTTTAAATTTTGGTTTTTGCTTTCAATCTTAAAGGGACTGTTTGGTGTGGTAATGACTCTAGTAATCAGTTTTCAGTGTCATGTGACTGAAACTCTAGTGAGTGTGTCTGCTTTTGGCCAGCCATAATCTGAAATTACAGACACTTGCAGAGGTTGCCTTTCTGTTTTTCATGTTAATTCGTGCCTCTTATAAATGTAGGGCTGTCAAGCAACTCTGTTGTCAGAAAGGACAGACATCTGGAGTAATCGAATACTTGATTCTTTTTGCAAGCTTTTTGACATAATTATTTATCCTATACTTTTTACTACCTCTTTTCATTCTCATTACATTGTATATTTTGCCTGATAAATATTTATGATAGAGTACAAATAAATTCAAACTAGAGGTGAGTTGTAACTTTTATGCTATAATAAGAGCTGAAAAATGACCAAAAAAATGAGCTGATGTGGAAGCAAATGATGAGAATATGGAATAAGATAGAGTATTGAAGAATCTCTACGTCTGAGTCTGGAGAAAAGGGCACAGAACTCATGTCCTGGGTTCCGCTTTAGGGTCTGCACAAGTCACGACATTGGTGTTGTGTGTGTAACTTTACCTCTCTGCCTGTTTCCTCACCCATCTCACCTCTCTGACATAATTAAAACTCAATGAAAAGTTCTTACAAAAACATTCTCTGAAAATTGCATATACTTGAATTGGCCAAATATTGAGTATTTTCACTCCAGTCAGTCTATACCAGCACATTCCTTTCTGCCAGCTTCAATTATTCTGTTCCTGAAATTTTTAACAGTATGTGAATGTCTCTGCTGCTTTCTGTCTCTCTGCTTAGCACATGAGAGGGTGATGGACTAAAGACTCTTGTCATTCCCTTCTGATGTGGTTTGGCAACAGATGGCAACAGGTCTTTGAGGAGAACCGTGTTGTTGCTCCTCCAAGCACCAACATCGTGTTTCAGTGCCGTTTGGGAGGGGTATGTGACGTGAACCTGAACTGGCTTCCAGCTTCAAACATTCTTTTATCAATTAGCAGAGCCACTGATGGATTTGACACAGCCTTGGGAGTGTGTTTTTGTGTCCTGCAGTGTTATCTGCTGTGCATACTGATGATCTGCTCTATGCAGAAAATTCAGGGATATGTTAGTCCAATTTACAGTGAATTTTTTGTTCCCATTGGGTACACTGGCTTTTATTTATTCTAGGAAGGCTAGAATACAAACCCTGATTATTTTAGGAAGCACATTTATGCACAGCATAAAACAAGTTAAACATTACAAGTAGAAGCCAACAAAGCCAAAACTTCATTTAGGTGAGATTTCCCAAGGAGTGTCTTCAGTTCAGTGCCATCTAAGTTCTGGTTGGGAACCAGCTGATGTGCTAAGAAGTTCTGGTTTAGTTAATGTAATCAGTATTTCACAATGTGACACACAGCATCTGTGCTGCTAGATGGAGAAAGAGCTGACACTGGAACTGGCCAGGACATGCCAGGCATACTGGGGGCTCACCTTCCCTGCCACTGAGCTAGCAGTGTTTGCCATTCTTGCTGCTGTACCTGTCCTGAGCCTCAAGACAAATAACTTATGGGTGGTTTTGTGGAAGGAGAGCCTGGGGAGAGCACAAAGCTAGACTGAGGGTTAGCAGCTGGGGTCACATTCCTGTAAGTAGGCAGGAGGGATGAAAGGGCAAGGAGCAGTTGCCATGTTAAAATAAAAGGCTCACGAAGTACTGAGCTGAAAAGTGTACTGAGCTGAAAAGTGTACTGAAGGTTAGGTAAAAGCAGGTGCCAGGACTGTTATGTCAGTATTTGCTGTGTGCAGTTCTGGCTTATGGGTCTCAGCTGGGTCAAATTGGTGTGCAAACCCCAATGCATCAAGAGGGGCCATCCTGGTTGTGAAGCACTGAAAACAATCCCATCAGTGCCCAGGCTCACATGTTAACATGGATATCAATCCTCAGTTTGGTATTGGTGTGCTTTTTTTTTTTCCACCTCTTTTTTCCTTTTTGTTTGCTGTCTTATAAACAGAACCTCACTGAGAGCAACAGTTTTGATCTTCATCATCCTCATCTTGAAGGAACATTCACCAGTGTTAGAGTCATGTCTGGTCCTACTCCTTTACAGCTCCTGGATATCTTCAGGAGCCCTGACAGAAACTATGCTCTAGTATTTTGGCCATCTTTGTTCTCCTGTTCACCATATGCTGGGACAGATTTATAAAGGACTCTATCTGCATTATCACCAACCTGGTTTATGGCATCAGCTGTTCCAGCTGGCAGCACCAGGTGCTTTCCCCAGTCTTCCTGCTTTTTTTTTCATTTTAGCTTTGATCACTTCCCACAAAACAAATGATCCTCCTATGGCCACCTAAATGGCTGCCACTTTCTTATCACCATATGGCTCATCCCTCAGTGCCTCATCCACAGTTCTGGCACTGCTGAGCCCACAGGCTTTGCTGCCTTTCTCTTCTCACAGACACAGGGCTGTTTGGCCTGTCTGGGGACATGACTGGACCAAGTTCTGACAAGGCAAACTGATCTCAGCACTGTGTCCTTCCCTCAGACATCTGTGAATTCCTCATTTTTACATAAATGATTTTATCCATTCATACATCTCTCTTCTGTGTAGTGAAATAGCCTGGGACTTAGCCAGGAGTAGCTGGAAAAAGTAGTCTTACTACTTAAATTAATATTTTTGTCTTTGGAAGACCTGTTGCCTGTCTCTTACCAGTAAGAAGCTTTTATTCATGTCAGAGTGCTGTCTCTATTAGGGTTTGCAATATTAGTCTCCGTTGAATTTGTATCATAGGACTTGCTGTGTTTCAGGACTGGTTTTTTGTTTTTTCTTTGTTTAGAACAGCCATTTTGGACCCATTGTGTTATTTACCATAGAGATAATACACAGTGATATGTTTTAAAATGCTTTTTAATGTGTTTTCTGGCAAATTGTCTGTTGCTATGTTAGGTGTGAAATCATGTAAAGGGGGACAAGCGATTTGGCATTTGTGCAGGCTTGTTGATTCTAACTAACATTTGCATTAGATTAGAACAGTGAATGCTGTCTCCAGTGAAGAAATGTTTTGCATTTTCTCGATGGCATTTTAAAATGGAGTATTGCTAGTTTGAATGAGTCAGCTGAAATTACAGAAAATGTTTCCTTTAAAATAACATCTGAATAGAAGCAGCTGTCTTATCACACAGAACCTGAAACAAAGCATAGCACAAAACTTTGTTGACATGTAATAACCCTGCTATTACATTCTATAATGTTTTAATTTCTTCCCAGGGCTATCTTTTGTGCACTAGGAATAGTGTATTTGCATGTGAAAGGAAAAAGCTAAGTTATATTCCCAGGTTCGTGCAAAGGAGCTAATTTCTAGCACTATGATAGAGGAACTTCTTAATTTTTATTTCTAGAATCATTGTATCAGACTAAAACTTCTCTCATTGCTATCAGTATGTTTGTCAGCTGAAGTTCTGAGCTCATCTAAATATTGTATGAGGTTCAGTGAACAGTGAAAATAATCTCTCTAATATCTGTCTCACTAGTGGATTATTCAATACAATAGTTTCTCTTATAGGAAGTCAGCTTAGTTTATGCTCCGCTTTCTGTTTACTTTGGGAACCACTCTCTGCAGCTCCATTAATTCTGGTTCATTCTAATTCAGTAAAAATGCCCTGAAAATTTTGTAAAATAGACATATTTAATTTTGTTTGGGAAACAAACAGGAAAAAACCCCAACCCAGAAATAGTATTCTCTATTGGTATATATTGATACTATGACATAATATGAAATATAATTTTTGGAAGGGCAATCAAAATGAAATCTTGAGTGTGTTTGAAATCAAAATGATCTGGAGGCACACCAAACACAAGGCATTTTATTTATTGCAGTGAAGTTTCACAAAGAAGAAAGATAAGGGTGACTTGGTAAACAACTAGCTTTTAGATAGCAGATAAAACTGTAAAATGAAAGCATAGACTGATGGACAGAAAATGTTATATGTCTATTCTCTGAGTTATATTATCCATTTCACAAAGTGAAGCAGCAGAATGACTTTTTCACCTCTTCTCTGGCTACATAAAATAGCAGCCACTGTATTTAGTCAAATTGTCAGATTAAATATTTCCAGGAACTCAGCACAGAAATATAATCAACACACTGAAATCCTTTCCTGAAAGGGGAGAAAAGGATAATGGTAAAAAATGAGTGAAATACTCAGAGCAACCTTTCTTTTAGAATATTTAGGGCTGGCACAAAATGTAGATGAAGACTATCATAATCTCCTGCTGCTCTTGCTGAAGGTCTCATTTTGCTTAAAAGGAGGCCATGTCTGGGTCTTAAAAACTTGCTAATGGTGTGTTGCACTGAAGGCAATTTGCCTATAATATTTTAAGTGGAACTCTGCTTTCCCACACCCCTTCCCTACTGTGGTGGGCATTTCCAAATTCAAAACTGAGAGTAAAACACAACCTAAAGGAAGAGGGTGGAGTGCAGAACAGCTGTTGTGGCCAGCTCATTACTGTGGGCTCATTGTCATTAAACAAGCTCAGAAAAACTTGCTTTGAAGTCTCTATGGATCTCTTAGCACTAAAGCAATAGGGCTTTCCTGAGGTTTATTAAGTGGTCAGGGTGAGCTGCATGCTTTTGAACTTAGCGTGCACATTAGAAGCATCTGTTTGGGGTTAAAAGGATGAAGGAGGTAAAAAAAAAACCTCTGAGAAATAATGTTGGAGTGCATTGAGACCGTCCTTTGGTTTTGACTTACTCCACTGCACCTGCATGTTGTACAGAGTACGATCACAAGGTAACCCCATGGAGTGCATTGATCCAAGTTACAGTCAATACTGAAAAAACCCCCAGGAATTAAAGATGGAGGGGAGACCTGCCACTATAAAGACTGGAAACTGTTTCATTTGTCCTCTAGGTGTTCTTTTATTTAAATAAATGAAACAAGTAATGTAGCAGGAATTGAATCAAGATCAGCAAAGGCTCCCCAACAATTTTTTGTCATAAATATCAAAGATTTCAGTCTAATATTTTATATGTATATTAACCCCCCCATACTCATCTGTGCTTTTGCAGTAGCTCTAAATGGCCTCTTTGTCACCAGCCGTCTGAAACAGATGGAGAAATATCCCCAAATGGGGATGCATAACACAAGGGCTGGGAGTACATTCTGTGCAGGACATGATTTAAATCAGTGGTGTTCCTTTTAGTGTTAACATATTGGATGAGTCTTTCCAGATACAGGGAATCCTCATCTGCCAGCATCCAGGCAGAAAGGGATGCCAGTAAAAGGAAGTGTAGCATAGGTCAGCTCCAGTGAGGGAAGGGGAATGAACGTTTGAGTACCAGCCCCTTGGCCCTCAGTGTCTGACAGCACAGCTTTTAGAGGGACAGGAGAATCGTGGTATTGCTACAGCTCCTTGCAGTAGGGCACAAAATGGGGGAGCCTGGTTTGTGGGACCTTTGAGTCCCCATCCAACTGTAAGCTTTATTTAATGCCTATTGTCACGACTGTGCTTGGTCTTTACCCGGTGACTTGCTTGTCCTTCAGTGTTTGAGAAACTCTCCAAAAATCAAGTGATGCCTGCCTTGCTTTTTTAACTCCTTGGCTAAGATTTTCAATACTTTTCACATGGAGTATTTTGGTAATTCTAAACCAAATTAAACTCCCCTTCTGTGTCTAATAATCTACCTTCCTGCCCTTTTACTCTATTACACAAACATTATAGATCTAGGAGACTTTAAAGCTCTAACATTACTCCCCTTACACTCTTGGACTTGCCTAGAGGATTGATTTTTTAAAATATTCTTCCCAGTCCATGACCTCCCCTGGCAGTATCAGCCCAAGGCACACTGCTTGCTGTTGAGTTATAACACTCCAAACTTGAGCATGTTCCTCATGTTTTTGCTGCTGAGGCTGTTAAAGAAAAGAGTAGTTTGTGCCTGGTGCACCGAAACGGATGCATTTCAATATGAAACTAGGAGCTTGCACTAAACAGAGAAATTTTGCAGCTCATTTGGTTTAAATATTTAATTTTAAATTTCTTTTAAAAAATAGAGAATTGTTAGCGCGTTGGTGTTGTAAGACAATAGCTGTGTTTGTTCAATAACTGTTTGATCAAAAACATTCATAACAATTAAAAACAAGACACCAGCTTTCATTTTTCACACACCTTCCAGGCAGCTGGATCCTCAAGCCCATGGCAAAACTATACAGTGTACAAATGAATTGTTTTATCTTTGTTGACTCCTTGTTGCCACGGGGACATGATATAGCAGTTGTTTCAACTGAGTGTGTGTTAAGCATTGCCATGCTGTGGGGAGGTTTTATCTGGAATTTTCCTGGGAGGTGTGCTGATGGTGTTTTTTCATTTGTGTGAAAGCCCTCAACACTACAAGAAGCAGATTGATCTTGCCTCAACCCTCACTTGGGAAGAGAGCTTCCCGCTCTACCTTCTGCTCATGCCATTTTCTTACCTGGCAATAGATTCTTTGTTGGCACATATCCAAAATATCCATTGTTCTCCTTAGTCCCCTTTCAGCCTGGCATGTAGGTGGATATTTGTAGGTGCTAATCTGTAGCTGTAAAGACAACATATTATGGACAGAAAAATTGTCTATTATAAAGTAACAAAAATTTCCATTCACAGTGCCATTTTTCATTGATGAAACAGTTATCTACAACTAAGAAAAATAAACTACTGAGAATTTTCCATTTTGCAATGTGTGGAGAAGGTTAGGCTCAGGCACAAGTGCAATATAAGTTTATTTTGCAATTAAACAAACAATATTTAAAGTAACCAAAAGCAGCATTAAATCACTTGTGCTAAGTTTTTAACAGAAAAAAATTTGAAGTGTATACAAATAAAGGGGAATTTGTGTTCAAGTACCATTTACTAAAGGGATGCTATTGTTGTGTGCCCTATCCTATTGCTATATAAAAGATAACATCCTTCATTAAAAAGATGATCTTTCCATGGATATTGTGATTCAGAATCAGAAATTTAATAAGGAGGAGATAGAAGGAGACATGAGAACTTCATAGTTTAGAGGGAGACACTTGAACGTCTGGTCCATATCCAAGACAGTCATGGGTATTTGTGCATCTAAAAAGTAATAAAACTTCCATATTGAATAATTCTGACCACCCTAAAATAATTCTATTTTCAATCAAAACTAGCTGTCTCCTGACTTCTGAAGAGTTCAGGACACTGCACTTTGATAATTTTATTTTACATTTATTTTTTATTTCCATATGTTTCTGATAGTTATGCTCAAGGGCTTAAAGAAACTGAGCTGGAAATTTTTCTGTACAAACTAATAAATTGTAGGCACTGTTAGTGTCCCTTCACTGACCTCAATAGTGATCGTGTGGGCACATTTGCTGGTCAAGTAACAAGTGTTCTAATTCATGTACTTTGGGAATTAATTCAGCTTCAATAAGCAGAAATTGCTAAATGGTGTCAAATTATGGGTAGAGGTTTTATGAAGCAAGAACTTTTTTCCCTAGCGCTGCGACTGGCTAACAAGTTATCTGGTCTTTTTGAAGGAAAAAAAAAAGGAAAAACTTGGGAGGCCATAGAAGATTTTTGCATTCACAAAATTAACTATCATTGTCTACATTTTACATTAGAGCCACAATGTGGTAAGCATGTTTAAAAATTATATCAGGTCATACATACAGTGAATTTTGTAAAATACATTGTTAGCTTTATGCTTGCCATTATATTGATTTGTTGCTTACACACCAGATAAATCAATCTTTCTAGAATAAGGCTTGCCAAAAGCAGCCCTGAGTTTAATATGTTGATATCACACAAATGGCTGGTTACGGTCTAGAATTTGTAGTACCTACATGGCTTGAGATAACAAGCACTCATTGTATAGTCTTCAGTTACAATGCAATAGATTATGTAGCTGTAGCAGCTTGCAGCTGTGTGTGCTACTTATTTTAGTTAATAAATTCTCATTGCTACTTTTTTTCTGTAAAAGATTGTTGGTTATAACCAGAATTTTATGGTTAAGCACACATGTTTCTGTAATGGATTCTATTACAGAGAAAAATTTGCCAGGCTGCCATGCAAATCCTGCAGATTTGATCAGTGCTCTCCAGCAGTGTCACCACCAGAACAGTTTATCAGAAAAGGGAATGGGGCAGTTGCTCATGAGCTTCTCATTTTCTTTGCCTTTCTCAGTTTTTCAGCTCATTACTATTTATTTACTTGCTCTGGGACTCCAAAATTTTTTCAATGTTGACTCCTTCACTCCTGCTTCTTCTGACCCCTTTCTTTTACACAGACTTTTACAGAGAGATTAGAGCATCTCATAAAATGTGTTTTTATGAACGGACTGGTTTTTATTATCTATCAAAACTGGAGCATCTTGTACAACAAACTCCCCCAAAAGATGCTCTGGGCATCTTTTTTCTTATAGAAAAAAGTAGAAGGGAAGGTGAAGGCACTGATGATTCAAACCATTAAACACTTTCTTCTGGGTTGGATCTTGTACTTTAGGGATAGCAACTCTTTAAGGCTTCAGTAAAGTACAGGAATATGCCTTTCTGTAAATTCTGTAAAACCCCACTGTTACAAACAGTCACAGAGCTTTTTGTTTAGGTGGAGTTGTCTGAGAAGAAATGAGCCCTAGGTAAAACAGTCCATTAATTTAATCAGCTTATCACAAAATCCTGCCAGTCCCAGTATGGCAGAGGTAAAACTCGGTGAAATGACTGCATTTTTGCACAGAGGCTGCTTATGAGCTCCCAAGAGGCTGCCTGCACCTCCTGAGCCATGCTGCAGAACCTCCCTGCAATGGTCTTTTCACTCTGTTTCCATTGGCATTACATTTTGAGACTTACTAAATTCAAGTGAGGACATAGCTTGTTCAGCTGTCTCACCACCACACATATTTAGGGTTTCTTTTGTTTTCCTCCTTTTTATCTTTTTCTTAGACTTTTTGAATGATAAATGAGTACTCTAATTAGCTATTCAGTGAAGGTAAGAACTTCCTGAGCTCTACTGGCTACTGAAATTCTTTCCTGTAATACATGTACTTTTAGCCTGAACGTGATTGATGTACCATAGAATAGTTACTAAAAAAACCTCCTGTTTCATGAGAGAGGAAATGTTCTTTTTACTTCAATAGAAAACATTTTTTCTATGTGTTTTGCAAAATGTAACTAATTTCTTTTACACTTTCATTGATTGGATTTTGCAATTCAAAACATCTTTTACCAGTACACTCGTATGTATTAAAGCAAAACAATTTGTCTGAAATGAGATGCTTCACGCTCAATTATATCTAAATTTCTCATCTACAACTCTTGATTTCAATCTCGGGTGTCTGTGCAGCTATTGAGGCTGAAAAAATGTAGAAAGGAAATGCTGTTATTTT
Source organism: Machaerirhynchus nigripectus (assembly GCA_013397975.1). Classification (NCBI taxonomy): domain Eukaryota; kingdom Metazoa; phylum Chordata; class Aves; order Passeriformes; family Dicruridae; genus Machaerirhynchus; species Machaerirhynchus nigripectus. The sequence continues at coordinate 137,825 of VZRQ01004023.1, read as the reverse complement.
CAATTTGTAGCAATTATACTCAGAGTGCGGCAGATGTGGTGGTATTGAGTTTCTGCACGTGGTACAGGCAGGCAGCCTGTGGAAAGGATGGCTGATTTCTCTCATACCTGTGGCTGTCTTCCTGAGTGTGGACTGCTGGACATGATGTCTGAAAACAAACTCCCTCTGCACACAGAAGTACTCTAATGTGCAGTTAAATCCTCAATGCTTAGGACAGTACTTAAGCATGATCAGAAATAGGACTTCAGTCTATGTTTATCACAAAAGATACTGCCTTAATTTAAGAAAATCTTCCCACATAAGTAGATGCTTAAACTCTGCTCTAATATGAGCATGTTGAAGTCAGTGGTATTATGGGTACGTGTTCTTCGAGGCAGATTAGCAAGAAATTGAGAGCATTAATGCAGCCTGGGTGCAACTACTCCCAGTAAGTGTGGCATACTCAAGAAGAGTAAAATACCATGTTTTGATTTAATTATTAGAGAGAGTCTGGAATTGTCTGCCACAATCCTGCCTGGAATTGAATAGTTGCACACTGGAGCTGGAATCCTCAGAACAGTGTTGGGAGGTTGTAAGTGCAAGCTGCTTGGCTGAACTGGAAGTTGTGAAGCCACTACTGGCATTATTATTATTGGTACTCTGGTAGGACCTGGAGGGCTTGGTAAAGTTCTAGAGCCAATTATGGAGACTTTTTGTTAAGATACGAGAAAATGTTATTTTGTTCAAATATAATTTAGTGTATGATATTTGTAAGTGGCCTTGGAATAGGGTGTGGAAAGTACAGCCCTCTGTGGTTAGTGCTGTAGGCCTGCAGAGCCGTGCCCCACGCAGCTCTCTCTCTTTCTGAAAACTGGTCTACAAAGGAAAACAGCTTTGAGAGAAGGAACAGAAAGCAAATGTCACTATCATATGCTACAGCCACACAGTGGGAAAGTGGGCTTGGAAAATAAAGGTGATGGGGAGATTATTCAAAGCATAAAATCAAGGTCAAAATTACAAGGTCAACTGCACAGTTTAGGACTTCTTTAGGTTCCACCTTCCAATTAAAGGTGTTTTCTGTAAGGCAGGCAGGTATGTCTGACTTGGCATCAGGAGATGGAACTGAAACCAGTTCACCATGTCCTGGCTGAGTGCTGTGTTCCTGGGGAGAGGGGACAGGGAGGCTCTGAATTTCCCTGCCTCCTTTTGTGAACCTTCTATGTCCCTTTGTAAACCTGTACCCCGGCTCTGGGAGAGCTGACAAGCTCAGGCTATGCCTTTAGTAGAATGCTACCCTCTGTTTGACAGTCTGGTCAAATCCATGCTCTGGGAATAACTCTTGTCTGCTTTGAAGCAGTGCTAGTCAAAAAGAGATTCTACAGCAAATTACTTCCTGCTCTGGGGAACACAGAGAGCAGCAATGCTTGAGACAATACAGAGTATTGAGCTGCCTTGATCTCTTCACTCTTCAGGAGCATCCGGACTGAGGGCAAAGTCCCCTGAAAGTCAGGAACATTCCTTTCTTTTGTGCAGTGTGTCTGCAGGCACCTGGAGTCTTGCCTGACTGATTTTGCTGCAAGTCAGCTTAACTTTGTACCAAGAGACTGCTTGATTTATAATGCTTCATTTCTTTGCTCCTGTGGCATCCTCTTCTACTCTTGTCCCTTCTCATGAGTTCTTTGGCCGGGTGGTTTCTGATTTAGTTGCCATCCCACACAGAACTCAAATTTTAAGCAGAAAACAGATTAACCTATGATGAGAGCTGATCCAGGGGGTGTGTCTGTTACAACAGAGACACCTAAAGCTGTTCCCTCTGTGTTGATCTTGTCCCATCACCCTTTTGAAGAGTGGTTCAGAATAAGGAATGGAAAAGGTGAACTGTGCCATCAATATGGAGTTTGCAGACTGACTCAGACTGTGCAGATAGTTTATATGTTTTACACCAATTCCCAGGGCACAATCAATTTTTGTTAGTCTTCTGAGTGCTCATTATGTAGGCAGCTGTGAGCATCTATGAATCATTTTGAGATTACATTTCTTTTTGAGTATGAGCATAATGTAATATGGGCTGTTAAATTAAGCATTGCAGATTGTAAAGGTAGCTGTGGGCCAGATTTAATTCATACATTTAGTGGACAAAAAAAGTTTCAAAGAAGCAAACTCCTGCTGATTAGGTAATGCTGAGTATAATTAAGCTGCATTCTGTTAAAGGAAACTGTCAGCAAAATAAAATGCCGGGTAAGGTGAAGAATACAAAAACTGCAATGCACTTCTAAACTGAAAACCTGCCAGCTTACCTGCAGCTTGTTTGTTCCTCAATCATTCTGAAGTTAGAGGAGTAAAAGAATTAAGCTTAGAAAGAAATACAAATACATTATTACCTCTCATTTTGGGATGCTCAGGCTTCTATCTATTTGCAAAGCTGGATCTTCAACTCCATGCAGCGTGAAAAGAGATTGTGCTATCTAATCCCTGTAAAAGCAGAGAGGACTCATGTATTAAATTGCATTACAGAAATACTAATAGAGAGTTTTCAGTTTCTTTAGTCATACCATTCAGAGGATGCTAAGTGCTGAGAATGTGCAAATCAAGTCTTTATGAATAGACTGGTGTTCTGCAGAGTTTCTGATTTGGATGTTGCAGATTCTCCAGTACTTTGTGTCTTTCGGATTAAAAAACATTACATAGTTGTATTGTCACTAGGATGCTCCAGATTAGAAAAAACCCCAATCAAATGGAATTTTATCTCTGCTATCTAGAGTTTGAAAGTATCAGGGGCTTTTCTATACTGTAAATTTGTTTCTGTTTCTTCCCTAGAAATATATTTTGCATCTTGTGAATAGGAAGCTGTTAGGTTGTGTGGGGAGTTTGGAACATATTTAGAACCCTTAATTTTTCTTTAACTCTGAGATGTTCTCTTCCAACAGTATTTCATTATCATAAATAAGTTCACGAAATGGGTAATCCTGCCTTGCAAAAAAGGAGACATGAGATTTTGTAGAATTAACTTTCAGATCCTCAAAGAGTAATTGCTGTCACATGTTATTACCAAGAAACTACACCGACCAACCAACCAATCAACAAAACAAATGTCCCTCCCCCCTTGCCCCCCACCCCCAAACCCTCCCAAACCCCATAAATGCCATAAGTAGTTTAGGCTAGTAGCTTTCCTGGTAGAGGCTGAAGTAGAAGGATAGTTCACTCCAGAGTTGCATCTTATTCTTTGGGGTATTTCTATGTACTCTCCTGTCTGGGTCTTATTTGAAGGAAAGTTGAAGTGTGGCAGAAGACTATGAAAAGATATCATGTTTCAGTGTATCTCATCTCTGGCAGCACTCACAACAGTAACAGCTGTAAAGGAACACCGTCATGTGTTTACTTCAAATTCCTATGTTTTGGATGACTGTATTTTTCTTAGTGAGGAATTGCTTTACTGTCACAGATGGAATGCAGGATAAAATACGATTATATCCATCACAAAATAACAAGCATGACACTAATTTATAAGTCTCATGAATATTGGGAGACAAATTTTTTCACAGATTAAAATCCCACTGATTCAGCTATAGTGAAGTGGGAAAAATACATGAAGGAGATTCTCCCTTATTTAATTAATGAGAGAAAGCTGGAGGGACCTGAGGAGAAGGGGAAGAGGAGTGAGAGGAAGCAGCAGGACAGACGGCCAGAAAGAGCTGGCCAGGGCTGAGGAGAGGCTGCAGGGAGGTGGGTAAGGAACAGGTCTAAATTTTACATTGAAGGGAACACACTGGGAAGGGAGAAGAGTTACTGATTTAGTGCTAAAATAGCTATGGGGAGACATGGTGACAAGAAGAAAGAAGGAAAATGTGAGGTAAGTATCTGCTTCCCGTGGAGGTGACTTTAAGTCTTGTTTGCAAGGCTTTTCCAGAAAGTGCCAAAGCTGGATGCTGTGACATGTCCCAGGCCCAAACATCAGTAGCTGCTTATACAATGCACTGAGCATTATACATTTGAATTGCATATTGAATTAAACATCATAATGTTTACTTATTAAGCACAGTCATATGTGCTTAAGTTTCTGTGTGTGAGAAGTAGCAAATGAATGGATGTGAAGCCTAAGACAATGCAGCACCCTGTATTCCATGTATGAATTCCGTGGGGCTGGGGCACAGCCCTGCCAGCCCTGCTGCCTCTGGTCACAGAAGCGCTGCAGGTGTGATTCATAGTGTTTATTCATGTTTATATTTACCAACATAAAACTTGTTTGCTGTATAAAACTTGAAGGCTACTTATCCTACTGTGAAGGTGTCTGTCAGTCTGCTTTAAAAATAATGCACTGCAAACTGGAATTTACCGACCTAATGAAATGCCTTCAGGAGGTTATGATGAACCATTAAAAGAAAGGGCACTGTCAGATAATTTAAGCAACTCTGAGAAAAAATGCTTTAAATATATTTTTTTTTTAATGCTGCAAATGTGTCCTTTTTTGGCATTTGAGGGTGAGAGAACACTGGTGCCTCTTCTCTGTTCCAGAGCCTTTCCCTGCTGACAGGGGCTGTGCTGCTGTGGGCAGATACCTTCCTTGTCCCAGCGTGAGGTTGTCTCCCACTTTGTTGTGGAGCTTGGGTGGGGGCTGACCTGGGGCTGCAGCTCCTTGTGCTGAGGCTTCTCCAGGCTCCAGCCATCCCAATGCCTTCCATCCCAATGCTTCCCATAGCCCTGTGGCATGTCTTAGCTGTTCTCCCAGCTCTGCACTCACCCCCTGGCAGATGCTCTCTCCTGCCTGTGTTTAAGTCCATGTTTGATGTCTGTCAGGCAGCATGGCAGCATGGATATAATGTCAGTCTGTCCTTGCCAGAGCAGCTTTGTTTGATTGTGACAATAACAACAATAACAGCTGTAAAGGAACACCGTCATGTGTTTACTTCAAATTCCTATGTTTTGGATGACTGTATTTTTCTTAGTGAGGAATTGCTTTACTGTCACAGATGGAATGCAGGATAAAATACGATTATATCCATCACAAAATAACAAGCATGACACTAATTTATAAGTCTCATGAATATTGGGAGACAAATTTTTTCACAGATTTGTGAGTGTGACAACACACATTCCCCCTCTCCACAGAGAGAGTCCCAGTGCAGGGGTTTACCTGCAAAGATGGTGGTGGAAGGAATCTTTATTGTACCTGTTTGGAACACAATCTTACTAAACATACAACTGATACTTTGCAATATTTAGTGCTAGTTTTAACAGAGTTATGTGCGAGCTGAAATAAAAGCCATAGTTTATATGCCCCTATGTAACAGAAAATATGTTGAAGCTGGCTTTTATTTTTGGACATATTCCTTTCACCAGCATCACACCTTATCTACCAAAGCAGGATTTCTTATATGACTTAGTTTGTAAGCAAACCAGCGGGAGATTCCAAGTCAGAACTACAATTTAACAGGAAAACTAAAATAAAGGCAATAGTACAGAAACACTGGCTTCAACTGACAGTCAGAATATGACCTGACACCCTGTTGGTCAGGGTGGTGGTAGCAGTACAATTAAATGGTGCCTGCAGTACTTGTTGGAGTGATGGATGTGGTTTTTGTCGAAGTGGTGATCCCGTAGAAAGATCTGGTGATTCTCTGGAGGTCCAGTGGTGGTTCTTTATCTCTTGCTCCCCGGGAATCCAGTGGTAGTGCTGCCCATGGTGTTCCAAACCCCAGATTATACACAGGTAGGAATGTTGGGTTCCTCCCCTGGGTGGAGCATCTCACAATGGGACGATGTAATTCTGTGAGTCATGCAGCGAGGCCTTGATGGCCCCTTAGCGGAGACGGCCTCCTCAGGGTGGTAGCTGCTTCTCCAGAGGGAGTTACAAGTGCTGACTCAAGGAGAAGATAAAGAACACTGTCCCACCTGTTTTAACAGCTTATGAAGATGGTAATAGAATGCATACTTTTGGTTACATCTTACATTGTAACCCAAGACACCGTGGTTTTATGAACTGAAGATTGCTGCTGCTAGCAGAGGAAACTGATATCTAAACAAGTGAAACCATTTTGCTGTTATGGTAAAATTCAGGGTGTCTAAATAAAAGAAACTTGCTTGCTCTTCTGTCCTTTGGTTTCAAATATCCTTTGGCCCGTTTGGGTCAGCTGTCCTGGCCATACTCTCTCCTGGCTCCTTGTGCACTTGCTCCCTGCAGAGCATGAGACACTGAGAAGTCCTTGACCGAGTGAGCATTACTGAGCAGCAGCTAAAGCATCACTGTGTTATCAACATCATTCTCATATTAAATCCGAAGCACAGCATGATACCAGCTACTAAGAAGAAAGTGAACTCTATCCTAGAGAAAACCAGAACATTTGTTCAGTTTTCCAGCGCTTTGAAAGAGATCCCTGAGCAGTTTGGTGCTTTCAAACTATTTCTTTAGCATCTTAGTGCATACCACTGATGCTCATGAACTGCATATAGCTGTGTTGAAGAGTTTATTCTCCTGCATTTCATCAATGCAATATAGCCACAAATTCTTAATGTTCAACTTTTTTTCCCATAATTTTCTTTTGAAATACCAATATTTGCAATTAAATGAGGAAGTACTACTATTTTATTTCTTTATTTATCGAATTGTGTTTCTCTCTCTGCTGGGCAAGCTGGAGAGATTATCCTATTCATCTTAAAACTTTAAGTATTCTTTTATTCTACTGCCTTCTGCCCTTTATTATCCTATAGCAAGCCTGTAACCAAGTGTGTAGGCTATCTAAGGTACAGACTGCCCTCACATAACCCACTTGACTGCTCAGCATAAATGAGATTTTTAATGGTCTGGTTACTTGTCATTAATTGGCTTAGACAGGCTTGAATTTTGTCACACATCTTGACCTTTATTGAACCAACAACTTTGACAAATATAAAGGTCAAGAAATTCTGGCCTTAACACTTCTTATTGGATTACTTTGCTCACATGCCAAAATCCAAATCTCTGGTTCTTAAAAGTGCTTCTATAAATACACATAATTATTCTAGTACCTGAGTGGAGCCGGAGCATTAAAATATGCTCTACATTAACAGTGGTGTGATTCCTGCTCCCCTGACATCAGTCTGCTTCAGTCTTCGAAGGGAAAAAACAATCCACAAAACTGAAAACCACTCTATTTTAAGGTTTAGTACCGTCAAAAAAAAAAAAAAAAACAAAACAAAAAAAAAAACGTTTCGGATCCTCCTGTCCTTAGGAGGCTTTTCAGAGGGCCCTTTATGGGGGTGACACAAGGAATAGTTCAGACTTGTGGAAGACAGGCAATGAGCAAAGTATCTATTGTCAGGTGTCACGCCCACACTGCCTTGCCCAGACTCACCTCTTCACCCACTGTCATGTGTCTTTTTGTTCACATTCCAAATGTGATGTGATTTGAGTAATGTTTGTTCTTTAAAACCTAAAATCTTACCCTGTATTAAAAAAAATGAACTTTTTTCATGGAGGAGTTGTATCTGTAGGATTCAAGAGGAGAATGAAAGTTTATATGCTGTCTGTAAATCAGTATCTTATTTAAATATTGAGTTTTATACATTTCTATGCTTCTCTATTATTGATGCAACAGTTAGTACTCTTGGGTTCAAGAGCTGAAGAGAATAGCAGCATTTTTATCACAAAGAGGTAAAAAAAAAAAAGGCAAAAACCAAAACCCACTTATTTGTGAAGCAGCTCTTCTATTTGTGAGTGTGATTCATTGCCTGCTGGTGCTCTCTGTAACCTTTTTGTGAATGTAGGGCACTGTTGTCTACCCATGTGTGCTGCTTTTCTAGTGCCACAAGTCTGTAGCTATTAATAGTCAGTTCCAGCCTTCCTTGAATGGCACTTTTCTTTCCCTGTGGTTCGTTTGTCCCAGGTGTTTATGAGTCTTGTAGCTTTGACTTTTGTGAGCTGTAATTGGGCCAGACACTCTCCTGTGTCAATATTCTTTAAAATCTTTGAGGGCAGGAAGAGTGGAATTTACAGCTGTGCTTGTAAATGGGGGAAGCAAATGTACTAATGAACCTGACATACGGCTTTATATGAGGAAATTCTCAGTGGCACTGCCCTTACCTGCAGCCCTTTAAAGCTGCCCAAGCTGCATGAATGTATCATGAATGTGGTTCACACCTGTAAATAAATGAGGCTTTTTATATATGCCATTTGAGGTGTGAGTCTTTAATTTTATGAGTAAAAGCAAGTGACCGTAAGTCCAGAATAAGTCAGCTATTGAAAGGTTACAGAATGTTCAAGGAGTAAAACTAGGGAATGGCAATAATTCCAAACTCTTGCCTTTATAATGGGGCTTCTCTCACAGCACTTGGGGTCCAGTGCTTGTAGCAAAGGCCGAAGAACAGGAGGTGTCAGATAATGGCAAGAATTGTAGAGCTCGGGGAGGTTTTGTATTACAGGGACACGTACAGGCTGCTTGGCTTTCATATGCATGTATGTACCACGTATTTCAAAGTAAGACAATCAAAAGCTGAAACTCCTTATGGTGGGGGTGCAAAATTGTAGATCAGCCTGATTTGCTTCAGAGTCTGGAAATCCTGTGATACCAAATACAGATGTTCTAGCTGTCATATGTGGAGATAAAATGAATGAGATTATTTAAAATATAGATGCTCATCTTAACAAGACTATTTATATTCCTTCCTCCATGTGAGACATCTTGTGCTCTTCTATGATGGACAACAAGATTTAGTGAGTGAACATCAGAGCTGTGAGTTGATCAACTTAAAAGGCTTCTCAGCTTCATGTACTTCTAGACATTGAAGGGCAGTACTTAAGTGTCCAGAGAAGCTGTGAAACAAGCCTGACCTATTTACTATTCAGTTTAAATTGTGGTGTGCCTAATTGCCCTATTTTGCTATTTAGTGCTCTAAACCAGCCATCCAGCTTGTTGTATCTTTGTCATTGACAGTGTCCTGCTAAGTCTTTCATTTTAGAGTAAAATCAACTTGTTTGGAGACAGCTGCCTTCAACTGATGCTGTAATTGTTCATGTTTTCTCAGTCATTGATACTTTTCCCTGTAGTATGTTTCCCACTCAGTATACATTCCTTGAATGTCAGAAGACTCTCAGGAAATTCATACAGCATACGTCTGCTTCCAAACTGGGGTTTTGGCATACGGATTTATTATACAACTATGAATGACTCTAATAAATGTTTAATGCGGTGTGGGTGGTTGGTGGAAAGGCCGCCGTGCTGTTCCTGAAAGCGTCCCTTGCCAGGAATCACTCCGGCGGTGCTCCTTGGTGCACTAGCAGGCCAGCTCTCTCACCCGTGCCCACAGAGGCACGCAAGCACATGCTTGCCGCGGTGTGGCCCCTGCCCGTGAGGGCGCCTCGTTGAAGGGGCTCCGTGGCTGATCCCCGCTGGGCTGTGGCTGCGAGACCGGACTCGAGAGCGGAGCCCTGGTCGCAAACGCACCAAGGGTGCGATGAGGGCTCGGTCGAAAAGGCGCTCCGGAGACAGGAACAAAGAGGGACTCTTGGTGGGGGGTGCAAGCAGGAAGGGTTTATTGGAGAAGCGCAGGGAAGCTAACACGAGGGAGAGGGGAACACGAAAGAGCGCGGGGGGAGGGCGGAGCACCGCCTTTGAAGGGGGACGAAGGGGA
>VZRQ01004023.1:16936-128002 GCA_013397975.1 Machaerirhynchus nigripectus | reverse complement strand
CACATGCTCACGCTAAGCTGAGTAGCTCATCTGCCACCAGAAGCAAAGAGTCAGGAGGGGCTCTCCATATAGAGTTCCGAGGGGTTTATTGCCAAGCCACAAGGAAGGTGTCCATGGACGAAAATGACCGATATGAGGGCAGTGACAAACTTATAGGGGTACAGAGAGGAGGAGGGCGAAGCACCAGTAACCAATGGTCTGAGGGTACAGGGACGGAGAGAAGGTGAGGTAATACAACACTACAACCTGGTAAGGGGTGAAAGGGTATATGGCCAACGGGCCAACCAGACAGACCAAATCTGCACAGAACCACAAAGCCTGATGGAGAGACTCCTCACCCTGAGTCATGGGGTGATTTTACACTTTGGAGCTGGCCCACCAACGGGCCCCTCCTGCACCTAAACTGTTTGGCCCCTCGGCCATCACAGCTGCTGGCTCAGCTGCCACAACAAATATTAATTTAGGTGCTTTTTTTCCCTTCAGGTAATTTTTGTTAGTGTAGTGAGACAGCTACTATCTACACACCATCTTAGCACACATAGTATAACTGAATTAAATCCTGACATGAGGTCCTGAATTCATTTTGGAGGTCAGCAACCAGACAAGAGAAAAAACAGGACTACTCAATATCTTAGAGAAATTATTAATGTAGATACCTGTTTCTATATCAGAATCATCATGACCTGATCATCTGTTGATACAGAGCTATCAAAAGGAACATTAAATGAATTTTCCAGCTGTCCTCATCCTCTTTTCCCTGTTCATTCTGGCAGATTGTGGCCACATGTGGCCTGTTTAATAACAATTTTGAAGTACGTATTGTGCATCATTATTTCTGCACCAGCACAGCAGATGAGTACAGTCCAAATTCTTTGACTCTAAGTTCTTCAGGCCAGGGGCTGTACCTTCTTGTGTTTATGATGCTTAACATAACGAGACCTTGATCTTAAGTGAACAGCTAATTGAAAACAGTACATTATCATTAATCTTGGAAGTTGGAAAAAAGCATCTCGTGACTTAGACATCTAGCTTGGTATGATTTAAAACAGGATCTCATTATGAAACAGTGAATAAAAAGTAAAAAAGGATCACTCTTGTGTTAAATCTCAGCTTCTAACTAATGTCCACACCCAGGGTCAGTAATGTGTTACTTCTCCTAAAGGAATTTTTACTGCGCAGATTAAAAAGGTGTCAAAATGTTCTCACAATTCAGTGCAGTCAATGTAACATCCTTTTTATTGTTTTAAAAGTCTGTAAGTGTCTTAAAAGATTTTGATGCAGTAAACACTTTCACTTCTAATCAATATTGACTTCATTATGACATCTTATTTCAAGGTTAATGTTCCTGTATTCTGTAATGTTGTAATTTTAATGAAATATCCAAAATAACCTGTAATTGCTTGTTTTAAGAAATCTGATAAATATTTTGCCCCACAGCAGATAATTTTGCTCCTGTTATATTGAAAAATGTATTATTATTTTCTTTTCCCATTGCTATTAAGATGGATATTTTTCAACATATTAGAAGATCATTACTGATTCAAAATAGACTTACGAAACTAGTAATTTGTCTGTCAAAAGCAGGCCACAGACCTAGCTAGAAGAGGTACACTAATGGAATGGCACTAATGCAATTTCGCAAATAACTTAATGAAGCATGTAAAGCATATTTCTTCCATTAAGTACACATAGTATGGAGTCACATTTTGCTTACTGGGTGTGAAAAATACTTTTAATTAGCTCAAACACAAAGAGACTCTTCAAGGTCATGCTACTGAAAACCATTAAAAAAGTGCAAAAAATCACAGAAGGCAGCAGAAAAAGCAAAACAACAGTATCAGATGAGTAGAGCACTGAATGATAACAGATGAAAGCAAGGCAAAGGAAATGAATAAGCACTACTATAAACCAGGGAGTCCCACCATGAATTTATCTAAAGTCATTACGTCTTAACAAGAATGTGTTTAGAGGAGTAAAATACCAGACCTGGGACTATTCCCATAAGCCTTCCAAACCTTTCCTCTCCTAAAGGTCAGTGTGACGGAGCATGCAGTTGGGCTTCTCACAATGAGAGTGTGTATTACTGAAAATCTATAATCCCAATTACAATTTTCCCAGTGTTCGGCATGAGCTCAGCCCACTCTGGTGGGCAGGTTCTGTTTGTGTCATGGTCTGATGCCATCAGTGCTGAATGCCCTGAATGCCAATAAACTGTTCGCCTGCACCACTCAGGGTGACATAGTACTGCAACCCCTGCTTAGTTAAAAAAAAAATTTAAAAATCCTTCTAATGTTTTCTTTCAAGTTGGAATATTTTTGTTGAAATGCAAAAACAGTTGCCACTGATTCCTATGGTAGATGATAGTAAACTATTCTCTGTGTGTTGTTTAAAATGCCAAATATCAAGGAAGCAATGTCTGTAGTCCAACTGTCCAGTACAGACAAGAGGAAAATTGTTATCTTTGTTATTTCAGTAAGGATTTTACTTTTAAAGCTTTGAGTTAGCAGGGAATTTAAGAACATATTTTATTCATCCAAGGATTTTAGTATATACTCATGTTCTTAGCTAATGACAAGTAGTGAAATTGGATTTCTGTTTTAAGTCACTTGGCTGATGGTCACTTGTGTTGTAGAGATGACAAATTCATGAAAATAATGAAAATACAATTTTGAGTTGAATTAAAAGAAAAAGCGTTCAATATTTTTTATGAATTCAAAAGTAAAATGTGGGTAATGTTGAGTAGAATTTTTTATTCTTTTCTCAAATATCAATATAGATTGATATTTGCTTCTTATTTCCAAGAGAAATTCTTTCAGCTAAGAGTTCAGTGCAGATATAGCATAATCAAGATATGATAAACCTGATTTTTTAAGGAACTTAGTAAAAAATTATTTACAAATGAGAATAAATTTGAACATTTTTCTTCAACATTTTCTAGTCCAACTTGAATATTTTTAACCCAAACCAAATTTTTTTCTGGAACGTTAAAAATTAAAATGCAATGTTAAAAATTAAATGCAATAAGAAGCATTGAAGCACCTTTCAAATTAAAGGAACTGTATTCTTTATTAGAATTACAAGTAGGACAGTGAAGAATTTACATTTTTGTCTCCGTATGAAATGGAGTTTATACAGTTACTTGTGGTCTTCCTTCTGACTCTGTCCTTTTCTTATGGTGCTCAGGAATGAACTTGAATATGTACTAGCATATTACAGTCATCAACCCAGTTTTAACAGACTGAGTAAAAGACATTGTGGTGTGCCTGTTTCATTATTGGATGCAACAACTGCCCCTTTAAGAGCTTCCCATTTCAAAATGGCAGTCAGGGAAAAGTGCTGTATTCCAAATACTCCAAATCCTTTTTTCTAGCTATGAACGCCTTTTTATTGATTCTGTCATAAAAGAAAGTTCCTTTTATGGAAAGTTCCTCTGAAAAACTATCATAGTCATCTATAAATGTGAGAACCAGTAAAGGACAATTGCAGTAGTTCCTTTCAGCAAATGACCATAAAACAGAGTGAAGGTTTCACTAATCTTAGTGATTTCTCACTTTCTAGTTCTCTTTAGTCATCCATACCAGCATGATTGATCTCTGTATGGTAAAAAGTTTCCAGAGTTAGCACAAGATTTTACTGAAAAAAATTGTACTTACCATGTTTTCAAAGAACTAGCATTCCTATTTTAGCGTTATCTGGCATTTCATTGAAAATCTTTTGGGATATATACTCCTAATCAGAGCTTTATTGAAGAATACTGGGAAAATCATTCATTTGTCTGTCTAATAAAATCTCAGAGAGAGTTTAATTTACAACATCTGTATTCATGATTAATGTCTATGCAGATGTTCTGTGTGCAGTACTGCTAAAGTCAGTGGAAATTTGCAATGGAAACGCTGTATGTTTACCCACTGAAACTTCCCCGCAAGGTAGTCCATCAAGTGTAAAGTTGTGAAAATCAGATTTACGTGCACTTCTCAGCTACAAGGTTAATTTCCCTCTGGCTGCTACCTGATAAGAATCAGATAATAATATCATTGATTTCAGCTGTTACAGTCATATTAAGCCAGTTTAATGGAAGTTCACTTATTTAAAACACTGCAGTGATGTAGAACAAACAGGGCAGTGAGTTGTAGCAGGAGTTTTGCTGTTTCTTGTTTCTTTGCTATAGGACAACCTGGCAAAGAAAGATCCTTTTATCCTTCTGGAGTTTAAGTTTTGCCAGAATTCAAAGCTAGTGTTTAAGGAGAAGTAGAGTCTAGCGTGTGACCTGTCAGATTTGAATTCTCAGCAAGCATGATGAAGGTGGAAAATTACCTGATTCTTGTTCACCCATCCATAATGGTAATTCACCCATGTCTATCTTAAGGGGGTTTTCACAACTTGGTCCTTGGGATGAATTTATAAACCCTATTCAAAAAGGGAAAAAAAAATCTAATGAGAGTATAAATGATAGGAAATAAAAACCAGCAATCAGTAAACAGAAACTACTTTACATAAATTTGAGTCAAAGTGTCTTTACAGAAACTGAAAATTTCTCATGCTGAGTTAAAGAGATTAAGAATGAAATTGCTAGTAATTCATAAAACTTAACACAGAAACATGCCAATAAAGTATTACTGGGGCATTATAAAAATGAAGTAACATTCCTTTAAAAAATATTGTATGTAGTTTTAATAAAAATATAAACACAAAAAACCCCAACTAGTAAAACTAGGTGTGTGTGTATATATAAATAAATATAAATTACCAAATTTTTATACCAAATTTTAAAACTTTTTTGAATTTCACTATAGACTACAGATGATCTATAATAAACACTTCTTAATAGTACCCTTTATGGATTTCCAGGTAGATCAATTACTTAAAATACAAATATTTTTCATACTGGTATTTTTTCATTAATAAAAAGACAAAGCCTGGTCCACTTTCTGGATATGATCTATTTGTAATAGACAATCTTTGTTTTGGAGGAGTTGCTTATAATCCTGTTTCTGTTGGTATTTTATCAGGGTTAAGAGAAAGTGGCATGTTTGTCAAACAAATATCTCGAACAAATTCTTCCTGTACATCATCTGTTTACACACTTCATTTGTGGAAACTCCCTTTGGTCTACTAAGCAAATGTACCAGACTTTTTTCCCCTCTTAATATATTTGATATGTCTTACTGATACTGTTGGCTCTCCTTTTAGAGGGTTTTCCTGGCACTGAAAGCACAGCTGGACTTTGTAATGCCAAACTTTGTGCTGAGTTCTTTTGTTGGTGCTCAGTTAAGTCAATGAGGTTGCACTGATGTAAGGAGGGGCCCAAGGACTCCAGAGTTCATTGCCAACTGTGAGGACAGATACATGAAAATAGTGATCAACTCAGGAACTTTGGTGGCAAACCCCATGTAATTGCCAGTGACACTGTCCATCAGCTGGGAATTTTAGCCCTTTACATTAAGGTATCAGCTGGATAATATGCAAATCCAGGCATTTATTGCCTTGTCATCTGCAGATACTGGTAGTCTTTGAATTTTGAAAGTGTATCCAATGCTGTATTTTCAGAATAGGATTGCTTCAGTTGAAGAATTGTAAGTATATGACACAGAATCTATTTACAAAAATGAAATTATGTTTGCCAGTGACAGAATGTACACTGACGGAACTGTGTGGTACAAGAAATTCTGTAGTGGAAATTAAATGTAGGAAGACTTTGATTAAATAACTGCAGAAACCTGAAGAATTTGAGAGTGCTGCACTCTATTTGTATTGCCTTTAAGAAGGATTACAATTCCTTACCAAATGTTATTAATTTCAGAGCAAGGAGTTTTCCAGCTTTATGGTCTTTGGCATCAGGGTTAGTAGCCAAAGAGCTTTGCATTACAGTTTTGATGGGAGAAAGAAGAAAGCATCAGAAGCAAGAACAGACCTTGTAGGAAATCCTTGAACTGCATAAAATACATGAAATATAAATCTTGAGAGTAGTGAGGTGCACAAATCAGTTATGAGTTTTAGTATTGATTTTATTGATCCAGATAAAGCAGATGCTTTATTTGCTATCAAAGCACATCTCTGAGTTGTGCTATGTTGTATTGTCCCAGCGTTTAGCATTTTGAATTTGTTAGTTTGGAGAGTGACAGAGGTGATTCAGCTAAGCCTTACTGAAGGCAGAGGGAAAGCTCGGGGGACACGGAGCCACCACCATCCCACCAAGAGCTGTATGGGAGGGGCGGCCCTGCCTTCCTTGGAGCCTCACCCCATTGTAGGACTAGACATTAATTCTTTTGGTGGGAAAAGAAAAGGCAAGGTGCAGCTGGGTTAGATTTCTTTCCAAAGACAGCATATGCTCCCCTGACTGAGGACGTGGCTTGTAAACTCGGTGTCATGGCAACTGGGAAACCTCCCAGGCCCACTGCTCAAGGATCCTGCTCAAGAAATTCCCCAAAATAAAGCACAATAGCAGCCTGCACAAAACCTGCAAAGGAGGCAGGTGGTGAGGATTTAATGTTCAGGGAAGGTTGATGAAAAAGGTAGCGCCTTGGAGAATTCTTTATTTTGTACCTCTGTGCTTTTGTCAGTGAGGTTTGAAAGACATCTGGGTTGTTTGGACAAACAGGGACAGGATTTAGGATGTGCACTGCACTGGTTAGGGATTCACAGGTGGTCTTAACCTTGATTTACTCAACATGCAAAGAAACAGATCAATACAATGCCAATTGTAGTAGGAAAAAGCTTGACATGCAGGAGGACCAAATCCAAGAAAAGGTGTGTAGCAGTGTAAGGGCTCTGACACTGTGCACTGTCTATCCACATTCCCTCCGGAATCCTTTTGACTTTAGGGCTTGAGAAGGCAGAATGAAGCAGCAGCCTGCCCTCAGCTCTGTGCTGCAGTGATCAGGTTGCTTCTCTGGCACAACTAGTTAATTTACAGTCTGCTTGGGTATGTCTGTGTTGAAGTGAAGTATATTGTTTCCTCTATGTTAATCCCTTAAATGCCCAAGTTTTCCTGTGCCCTACTGTAACTCTGTTACCTGCATATGAAAGTGTGCCTCAGGGATGCAGGTTTTGGCTCTTGCTGTTGCCTTGGCTGTTACTAAGTGATTTTTTTTTTAATTTTTTTGGAAATCAGAACTGGAAGTTTGGGCATAATAAGTGTCAACTTTCTTTAGTTTTAATCTATGGCATGAATATTTGGCAGTTTGTGGTTATTGAGTTGCCTTAACAGCTTCATGGAGCTTGTGTTGCTATCCCTGTGCTGTTCCCCACTTCTTCAGAAAAGTCAAGTGCTTTGTGCATTAAAGAAAACATGGTAAAAGCCTTTAATGTGCAATTTCATCCTGAGTGCTCAGATGCAACTGATTTAACTTCCGTGACCTTGGTATTACTCTGGTTGATATTCAATCCATAATTTCACACTTAATCTTTCAAAACATTCAAAAGAGGGAACCGATTTTGTTCAATTTCAACAATAAGTGTTGCATCTCATGTAGTCAAGGTCAGTCAAAATAGAGTAACTGAGCTGAATCAGAGGATTAAATTCTCAGGGAAAATTGGATGTAATATATTACAATTAAAGAGCTTAGCAATACAATTGTAAAATTACTTGGGAGATAAGTGCAAAATTTCGTCATTTGTTTATGGATTTCAGGAGGCTCTTTTCTCTAAAATGCTTATCATGATTCTTGAAAAAGTAGGACATTTAAGAGCAATAATAGGTTGTAGTCTGTACTCAAAATGTAGTTTGCCTGTGGTGATCATGATTGCAGGTCTTTTTGTTGGATTTAAAAAAAAGGTTAAAGAATTAAGAGGAAAAATGAATCATAGATGGAAAAGGGATAATATCTTTGGATCTGCACAAAACGCCCTGGAACGGAGTTTATTATTGAGCGATCACATACTTAAAGAAATAGATTCCTGGATTTGAAGGTCAGCTGTTCATCTAGTCCAGTCTCCCATACAACATGGCCTAGTAGGTTCCTATAGGTTGCTAGCACTTGTGGCCAGCTGGAATGGTGGGCAGGGCTGGAGACCTGCACAGCTTTTTGTTGGGCTGTGACTGAGGGAGAGGATTTAACAAACCTGTAGGAACTGGATCATGAAACCCCACTGTTTGCTTACCCTGTCAGTGGGAGGTGTGTGTGTCCAGGTGCACGAAGGGCACACCTGAGATGCCACGGGTTCCCCAGAGCAGGGAGGACCACGATATGGATGACAAAACCTGCCAGGACCCTGGCACTGAAATCCATTAGATGTTGAGTGACATCCTCACCCACAGCTGGAAAATGGGCAGATATGTCCTGAAGGCAAGTGCCTTCAGAAAATTGCTCTGTAGTGACAAAAATGCTTCTCCTGAGGTTTGCATTCACAGCAGTGTTTCTCTAGCAGCCCTTTGTAGCAACCTCCCTTAACTGTCCTCACTGTTGTCCCTCCTTTGGACTAAGGTCAGCTGGGCTCTGTGGTTCACCTCCTTGCGATGAGCAGTCTACTGTTCAGTGGAGATCCCCAGTTTGCTGGTGGGGTAAGGATGGGACCTAGAAATGGAGAGAGCCTGACAGGTCACTTAGCCCCTCTTGCTTGTCTGAGTGGATTTCTCAGATAACCCTCTTTTGTGCAGGATTAAGGAGCTGTAGTATGATAATTAGTGCAGTGAAAATTACTTGTTGCACTGCAAAGACTGGAATCATTGCCAGGATTTAAAAAATATGTAGAGAAATACACAGAGAAATGTGTTTGACAAATAGAGCAGTAGGTACATCGTGGACAGAAGTAGTGTTTGAGTAAATTTAGCCTAAGAACTATTAGTACAATTACTTAGGATCCAGTTTACATGTCATGTGATAGTTGAGCATTTTTCAGCAGGCAGTTGATTATTTTTCAGATCTTATGTAAAGAGAGCGAGTCTATCAGATACTCCTGGCATGATGAGTGGACCTCCAGGGGTCCCAGACAATCAAAATTTCCATGGTTCTGAGAGCATGTTTTCTAATGTACAATTTGAATAATTGCTCAGCAGAGTGGAAGTGAGCGGTATTAGGTGCTGTCTGAATTGATTAAATCATATTGTGTTAGATTTAGTGATCACACGTTCATATGCATGTGTGCTTATGGTTCTGGGAGGAGACATTATCCCATGGAAAATATGACATCTTTCTTTTGGGCTTTTGTAGGTTTAGGTGTACCCTGAGCTGTTCGAGCAGCTGATAGTTTGGCTTGCAAAATGATTAAAATATGGAAAAAGTTGCTTATGAAACCCACTTGAATTAAGCGTAGCCTTATTTTATAGAATCATAAAACGGTTTGGGTTGGAAAGGACCTTAAATATCATCTAATTTTGATACACAATAAAAGAAACACTTTTTTGAACTTACTAGAAATAATATTTTTACTTTAAAAAATAGACGTCTGGGTTTAGGTTGAAACAGATTAGTTAATTCAGCGTGATTTGTGAATAGTTATATTTGATTGAACTACAAATAGGAGTATTTATTGATTACCAGAGGTTTTGAATCGGCTTTAATGTAACACTGTTGTATTTAGACCTGAAAAAACAAAAAAGAAAAAAAAAAGCCCAAACAAACAAACCACAACAAGAAAAAACCAACCCCAGAACACCTCAGTGTGTCTTTTTGGTCTCTGACACAAAGTATCACATACTTCTGGAGACAGGGGTAAATAGATTATAAAGATCTACAGTGAAAAATACAGACATTGTAAATGAAAATCTGGTATCTTAAACCCAAGATGACATATATTTGGTTTCAAAGTACAGAACGTTTCAAGTATTGTGTCCTGAAATGAGTATTGAGTGCGAGAACTTAAGATCCTTTCTTATTTGTGTCTCAGCA
The DNA here is from genome assembly GCA_013397975.1 of Machaerirhynchus nigripectus. NCBI lineage: Eukaryota > Metazoa > Chordata > Aves > Passeriformes > Dicruridae > Machaerirhynchus > Machaerirhynchus nigripectus. Next base: position 118,175 of record VZRQ01004023.1, on the reverse strand, counting down.
GGCTCATAAAGATGAAATAAAAAAAGCAGATATACATCTTTCCTCTTCAAAATGTTGCATTTATTGAACTAGTCATCACATTACCAAAAATTGTAGGTAAAAAAAGTCTTCTACTGAAGAGTAATGCAACAAATATAGCTGGTTTTATTTTACTTTATTTGACTGCTCTTTACAGACCTCATTATTTCTTGCCCTATGCAAGACTCCAAGTAGCTACTAGAGCATTTAAATCCCTGGAAGCAAAAATATTCTGCATATAGGCCAAAATGTTCCCCTTATTTTGCTCTCTATGGCATTGCATCTCAGGAAATATGGCTGTCTACCAGGAACTGACTCAAACACAATGAGGTGGAAAAACATGACCTTCAGAAGGATGATTTAACATGTAGATTTTAGAATACATTTCTATTAGAGTGTTCCCAGCTTGGAACCAGTGAGGATATTTGTAAAAGAGCTTCATAAGTGCAGCATGTACACAAGTTGCTCTCATTAGGAGTAAATCCTTGCTATAATATTAAGGGTAGTCTCCTGACATTGACAAAGTGGAATTCTTGTATCACAGACCTTATCTAACCCTCTTGTTGGGTGAGCTATCCCTGTGGAGAAATCAAGTTTGAACGATTGCTTTTTAAACACAAAGTGGCAGCTGATAATCAAGATTTTACCTCTAAGGCAAGGAGAGCCAAAATGAGCCCTTGCTGTATAGTACAGTAGGCCTTAACCCAAAAAGCCTTTCTCCTTCATCTGGTGCATGCCCCAAACTTGAGGGAATGCTTTCTCTAAATACTGGCACTGTTCCCAGTCCCTTTGTGTGCTTCCTGGTTATTTTTTGCTCTTTCCATATGGTGCACAAAACTCTGAGCATCTCTGTCCTGCCTTTAGAGCTGTAGGTTAGGCCTAGCACCATGTGGTCCTGGAGAAAACCTTTATGCCAGAAAGACACAAACTGTCACACTTTATATTAATAGTAATATTGACTGTGAATAATAAGGTTTTATCTGCCAAGACTAAAAAAAACCAGGAAGGAGTAGGCAGGTTGGATAGGGATAAAGAAATATTAGAAGGAAAATTCAATAAAGAACTATAGTGGAGACTTTTTACAATACTTGTATTAATTTATAATCCTCTTCTGTCATGATAGAAACAAAATCAGTTCAATAGAGCTTGCTCAGACCTAACTCACATGAGAAGTTGGTTGGTTTGATTTCAACATGAGACCATACTTGTCATCCTCTTTTCCTCTCCTTAGGTGTGGCCCCACCTTTTATGACCATTTCGCTTCTCCCAGTGTTTTACATTGAACAGTCATAAAGGCAGATGCGATCTTTCAGGGCAACATCCTCCATAGGCTTATACAACACAGGTTTAAACAAAACTTCCTTGAACTAAAATTCAAAAAAATGAGCAAACACTGCAATGCTCCTTTTCCAAGGGCTAACACAATCTGTTCATAACCATTCATAGAAGTATTGAGAGGCACTGAGAGGAGTTGCTGGGACTTTCATAAGAATAGACCAGTGCTTAAGCAGCCTTATTTTGAGAGTGGTTTTGGACTAGGTAAAAAAGTTGCTGGGGTGGAACAAATTGGGTTAGACACAGGAGCTAAGACAAGAGGAGTCAATATTTAGAGTGGAGATGCAGACTGTTGATGTCCAGGATAAGGAGGATGAGAATGCTATTAGTCTTACTTATTTATAGAGTACCCCTCTCCTTACTATATTCTGCAGTCAATGTTTCCATTTGCAGAGGCACTCATGAGAAATGTAGCATTTTAGAAAATCTGCTGATGGCAGTGGACTAGGCCTTTCTGTCCACATGGGTACCTAAGGATACTCTGAGAGCCACTACTCAGTTTTCCAGCCACTTTCTGAAGAGAGGAAAGGCTGGCTACATGTTCCAGATTTGACATTGACTTCGAGCTGGTAGCTTGTCCACAAATCCAATTTTGATAAAAACTGCCCATTTCAAATGTGAATTTCAGGATGTCAGCTAAAGATTTATGAGTTTTCTATCAGTTTTGATTCTGTCATGTACTTGTTAGTCATGCCTTACTGTGCTGCTGTGTAACAGTTCTGATTGACGTTGACCACGTACTATAAATGATCCCTTTTGATACATTTGTTAATTATGAAGGAACTCATCCTTCTCCTGGCAAATTCAAATCCATCTTAAAATTTTATGGAGAGTCAATTCATTATGAGGAAAGTTATTTATGAATTTACTAAAAAAATGGATCTGTTCTCATTAAAATAAGCTTAAAGGTACAAAATGATAAAATGTCAGTTGTCTACTTAACTCTTTTGGTGCATTTCACTAATGAGCTGAGAAAATCTGAGACTTCTCAGCACTTAAAATTAAATTCAGCTAATGCAAAGCAAAAAGAGACTTGGAAAGACTTGCTTTATATGTGTAAAAAATTAAAGAAGGAGGAAGGAACAGACATAATGTATATGTACAGACTTGGTTAAAGAACATTTAGATGCTGTTCACTTATTGCCTTTGTCTTCCTGTTAAAACACATCAAGTTTTGCCTGTTGTCATTACTTGCTCTAAAAAGAGCTTAGAATTTAAATTCAGACTTAGCACGATTACTGCCATTTTACCCAGGGAGACATGATAGAATTGGATATGACCTTTGCAAAATTACTTTCCTTCTTTGATTAGTTTCTGCATTTCTAGAATAGGATTTTGCTAGTATGATTCAGTGCTTTTAGTTCCGGAGATGAGGTATGCCATATGAAGGTAAAGATATTAAGATTTCTTTCCCCAATTTTCATTCTTGACATATCAAGGCCTTGCTTAGGGGTGTGGACTGAGACATCAGTTGATAAGTGTACCCATGTGCACATCTCTGTGCAAAGGATGAGAGGTGTTATGAAGACATTCTCTCACCATCACCACCAAACCATCCCTAAGATGAGATTTGAAGGCCATGGAGAGTACACAGTAAATTTGTATAGAGAAATGTATGAAGGGGGACTCGGGGCACCTTCTCAAAGGATATGAAGTCAAGAAGATGAAATTTACCAAATTACATGGTAAATTTGTAGGATGTGGTCAGCTCTAGTCTGAGAGGTGTAGCTGTCTCTGTCGTGTTACAGAAATAGCAGCTCTGCCCATCCAGCAGCAGTGCCTGTCACGCCCTGACCTCCTGCTGAGGGTTTTCATCAGCAGTTTTACTGGATGGCAAAACATAACGTTGTCTGAGAGTGCAATCACACTTGTATTTGTTTTCACAGGAGTTTCTTTTATTACATACTCTAAGATCAGTAAAATGAAAAGGAAAAAGATGACAAGTGTTCTTGTGTTTACCAAATGACTGGAGAGTCGTTATCATGGGATCTATGTAACAGGTTTTCTTCTGCTTTCTTCCTGGCTTCTCAAAATGTGTAATTTTTCCTGTCAAAATTACAGCTTATAGAAGAATTTTCAGTGGAGAAGATGACTGCATGTTTTCTCTCCATTGTTTCTGTGATATTGAAAGGTTACTGCTGGACAGCAGTCTATGTTACTTAGTGCTTGGATTCCAAAGGTATTGAATTCTAAAAGGACTTGGCTCTCCAGCCTGCAGGTCAGGGCTTATTTGTGGATGTAGCTAAACTGCTCTCCCACAGTTAAGTCTTATGACTCCTTGTAAACATTTTTGCTGAGCCTTAAAGCAGATTTATGAAGGAAATACGGATGAGATCCTCTTCCCTCACCTTGTTAGTGTTCCTAGGTAGGTTCCTGCTCTGTGTCATGTGGCAGGAAGAAGGCAGCAGCCACCACATCTGCAGAATCAGGTCAGCCAGGTGTGCTGCTGCCCCTGCTTTGCCTCTCACAGAGAGATATTCTGCCCCAGTTGGAACACTGCTATTACCTTCCATACTTACTAAATTTTTTTTAGGGCTTGCATGTCATCATCTAGGCTGGGATGGGTTAACAGCTTAAAGGAAAAATTGAGGAAAGGGAGTTAAAATGCTCACTGTCTTCTGAGATGTTTTTTCATTATTATTTTCAGAAGTGATGATAAATGTAATTTCTTTTGCCATTTACCTTTCCTGTCACCAATTCACACCACAGCTGTCATGGATCTCTTTGTAATGTAAACTTAGACCCGATCTAGCAATATAATCCAATGTGAATCAGGAATTCTGTGTCAGCCCTCTACAGACCTCTGCAATAGTAGTGGATCAGCTTGTGATTTCTATGAAACCTTGGGCAATGTATTCTTACGTGGAAAGTATATTGAAAGTGAAGAACGGTAAAGTGATTAATTTAGAGGTATTGGGTAAATCAGTTTTAGGTGACAAAGTTGAACATATGATGACACAAATATTTATTTTTTATTTGTATTTTGCTAAGCTTGTTGGTTTTACTCAGCAGTTGGTTTTACTTAGTAGGTTCACCAAATATCTCTTGTATATCCTAAATACTGTCATTTTTGTATTTGAAAAATAGTTTTGTCTTCTATTTTGTTGTATTACAAGACAATGTATTCTCCCCCTGGCAGTCCACAGTCTACTTTTTTTTTTAGTTCAAATCAATGTAAATCATCATAGACTGGATAGATACCCCACAAAAGTTTAGTAAAAAATAGGTCAGCTACATTATAGAGTTCTTTTATTTTGCACTAGAAGGTTAAAGGGAAAAAATGTATGGTTTAAAATTAAAGCTGCTGCACTTGTGGTTTCAGCAGCCACTATTTTACCCATGGAAAATCTCTATGATCTGTCAAACTTTCAGTGCATTGTGCAGGCTGGCATGAACTATCTGCAATAAAATACTGGGTAGAACCTTAACATTTACTGCATGCAAATTTTCTGAGATAGATATGAAGACACTAGATTAAAAATGTTGGCCATCCTATTTCCTGTCTTCTGATTCTTCAAAAATCTACTTGCTAAAGCCTTGTGATTTGTGAACTTGTATGCACTTCTATTGTTCCTTCGCTGTCAGAAAATTAATTACCTGGAAGATCCTTTCTAATCCGGCCTAATTCTGCTTCCCAGTTTGAAAGAGAAGTGGCCTCTGGAAACACCTTAGAGGGCTTTGAAAGTGTTTCAGAGTTCTTTTAAGACTTCAAATTGTTCTTCCCCATAGATAGCTGCAGGATAGAAGGAAGTATAAAAGTGATAGAGCTCCTATTTCCTGTCTTGGCACCGGCTACAGCTTCCTTACTTTTTCTTGTTTAGCAGAACACTTGTAACACTTGGCAATAATCAATTCCAGAAACTACACGTTATTAAATTTCTTTGACTGAGTGCTTATCTAACAACATGGAGCAGAGCCTCCCAGCCAGGTAGCAGAAAGAAAAGGCTTGGTAGTGGGAAAAGGATGTGATGTATCTAATGACTTTAATTTTCTACCCCAGTAAAGAGTATAAGATGGCTGCAAGGCCAAAGGCTGTTCCTAAGATGCTATTTAGACTTCAGTGGTAATTGGTTTTGTCCCAGCTCATTTTCAGCTGCAGTGTTAGGGCAAAATGGAACATAGTTTTCTAAAATAGTTGCTGCTGCTTAAGCAGGGTTTTGTGATGACAGGTGGTTGTAAACCCTTTTCCCCCTAGAGCTGTGACCCTCTCTTAAAGAAGATGGCTCAAACTAGTGAGCTAGATGCTAAGTGTATCTAACAGGGTTTTCTTCTGTTGAATTTAATATAATGAGCTTAATTTAGACCCTCTGATACTGCAGCATAATGTGCAACCTAAATCTAGCTGAGAAACTTTCCTTCTCACAATTTAACAAAGCATCGATGAGAATTTAAACTTATAAACCCCATTCACAGTGAAAGCCAGTTTCCCAAAAGTTCTTGTGGGGTTTCTGAACCTCTTTTTGTGTTTGAAGGATCTGTGAAAGGGCTTTAAGCATGTTCATTAATTTAAAATTATTCAGTGAATGCCTATGTAATTACAACTGAGCCTGCGAGTTGCTTATAAATGATCAGCTTTGCAATCTATAGCAGGGATTTGCTCTGTGTAGTTTGCTGATCATATGATGCAATCAGTGATATGATGGTTTTGCATCTGTCTCTCCGTGGCTCTTAAGCTTCCAAATAACTTTCTCAATGTCAATAGCCATGGGATAATCCTAAATGGGGAGGATATGTGAGTGAATTTTAGCTCCTTTCTCCAGGTGGGACCTGGCTGTGGATGCAGAGACTCACCTGCAGTGCACCTGCATTGGCACTTGAAGGAAGCCTGGGCCTGCTGAAAAAGAGGGAGATGGTGGGCTCTGGTAGCCAGTCTGGGTGGTGAAAGAATTGTTCCTGTGGGATGGATGGCAGACTGCAACTCTTTTCTACCCTCTTCCTCTCTCTAAAGAAAGAGGAAAAAAAGAGATGAACATATGTCCAGTCATCATCTGTATTAACTGGCCTAATACCATATTTTTCACAAATATTGTGTGACATTGGTTCTCTAAATTATTCAGTGAGTTTTAGTCCATAAATGAAAATGCTGAACTGTCCCAAGCATTTGAGTGGGAAAGAAGCTGCACGGAGTTTCCATTAATTACACAAAGGACTGTCTGCTGCATTTTGACCTCGGATCAACAGGAGCTTTGGGGCAAAATAATGATCCTTATAAAGTGCATCTGCAGTGCTGTATTTACCTCCTTCTCTCAGGTGGTGCCCTGCAGAGGAGAGTCCCACTGGTGCCCCTCCCAGCCTGGTTCAGAAGTGTTCATGGGTCCTGAATTGGAACCATCCAGGTGCTGTGCCCACAAGGAGCCTGTTTCTAGGCTCTTTTCTTCAGCATTTCCCGATGAAACTCTGCATGTAACACATTCACAGTATGTAGAACTGTTCCCTCAAGATGTAGGCTGCCACTTACATGATTCATCAAGTTAATTTTCCCTCTCTCCCTTTCAAGACATCTTCCTGTGGTCTCTTTGATGAATCTAGCTCAGAGCCTATTATTTATACAGGGCACATGCTGTTGCTGAACTGGTGGCACCCACATGTATCTCCCTTGTTGCAGTAACACTTTCCTAGTTCTTAATGGTTGCTGTTGAGGTTATATCAATCATTTTAGATATCAGAAGGCAGAAAGACCAAACCTTAATTTAGCATACAAACCAGGATAACTTACTTTATCTCTCTTCATTCCCAGAGCATTAATTAATGGCAATGCAGAGATTTTTAGTGGTTCTGTTTTTCTGATATTTAGAAACAACATAAAAATAAATTTACTGTGCCCTTAGTAACAGTTGTTTTAATATCTAATTAGTTAATACCTCTTTACATTTTCTATTATAATTTTAATTTCCTGGTCAGTGAATTTTTAAAGAGTAATGAAAGGCAAAGCCCTCAGCTTAGAAAGAGACATTGTGGAATATGCTTTGATGATAGAGGTCAAACTTAAACAAGGTGAGTGAAGATGAAGCAGACAGTATTTATGATAGGATTATGTGGTGATTTAGAGCACATTCTGGTAGTTATGTCACTATTTTAAAGCTCTGTTATTTGACAAAACTGCAATATAATTGAAATCATAGTGTGTGGTACATTTATGTTTATGCTCTGTGTTTAGAAGGAGGAGCATGTGTTAGATGCCATAAAATGCAAAATGGGTTTCTTATGTCTTCCCCCGCTGTACAGTGAGAAAATTGCAATAAAGTTTTGTAGTTTGGAATGATACACTGTTGAGAGAGCAGTGTCTGTGTCTTAACAATTGAACCTTAGCTCTATTTTTACAAGTAATTTTTTTGGTAAGTTCTATGTTTGTTTAATTTCTACTGTATGTATGCCTCCAGAAAATAAACCTGTCAAAACCCTGAGGTTTTCTGTTATCTAAATAGCTGTTAATGTGGGATTTTAAAAAATAATATTAATAATATTTTTCACTTTGACTGGTATCTGAGATTCCTTCTTGGAAACATTTTCATACTTTGCAGGGCTTGCAGATTATTTGCTATTCAAGGTTTCAAAAGAAAGAGAAAATTGGAAAAAATTAAACCTTTGGGGACAGCTTCCTAAAAGAACTGATAAATGAGCTTTGCCTTCCTCAGCAAGGCCTCCTTTGTAACACTGCTGACACCCACTCAGCTTGGGGTTTCTCACGTTCTGCCAGTGCCAGCTTCATCGTGAGCCCTGTCCTGGAGGTGCATCTGCATTGGCAGCACCTGAGCCAAGGAGCAGTTGTGGGTTAAGCTTCTTAGGGACCAGGAAAAGCAGGGTGCAAGCACAGGTGTTTCTAAAAGCCCAAGTGCTACACACTGAGAGCTGCTTTGTGATGAGTCTGCATGGCTGCACTTTGCTCATAAATCATCTCTACAAAGCAATTGCAGCTCTCTCTGCAGTCTTGAGCAGACGTTGTTTGTTAACACCACACAAAATATCCGAGACAGTGCTCTTCCCAACACAGGGAACGGGTAGTCATGCAGAGACCATTGCCTGGTAGGAGTTAAATCCAGTTTTCTGTCTCAAAGGATAAAAACTAGATGGTCTATAGTACAGACCTGTAAATTCTACAAGAGTCAATATTCTTCGGGAAAATAAAGCTCTTTCTCTTACTGTTTCTGTGAATATTTGTAATCACGGGCATCAATATTGCCACAAAGTTACTACCAATTTATATTGAATCTTTCTGAAAGTTGGAAGCCAGCTTTGGGATCTTTAAGTGGAGACAGTATTGGAACTTCGTCTTTTACACTGTTATTTGTACTGACATTGATTTTGGGTAGCAAGCAATGCTAGCATAAAGAGAAGTAAAAGGCTTGTTAATATTTGCACTATCAAAATGAGCATGAAGCACTGATGACTCATAAGTGCTGCTGTAAATAGGCTTTATTGATGTTGCTGTTCTTCCCTTCTGATGAGAGGTTTCAGTTTACTGAGAGCCCTTAGGACTTAGGTTTATAAAGAGCGAGGAAAAATTTTGCAATGATTTTGCAATGAACATCCTGAGTGTTATACAACCTCTTTTGGAAGTAGCTAATATTAAAACTGTTCCCCAAATGCAGAGGATCTATTCACAGCAATCACGGGCTAGTGCTTGCTCTTGGCTTGTCACGTCAGGAGCTATGGGCTGTGCTCTGCCTCACGGAGAGATGTTCTGCTACCATCAGTCTACCCCCAAGCATTTTAGACCCAGTTCTATCCTGCTGGATTCATCCTACCCACTGGTTTTCTTAATGAGACTGGAGCAGAGCCCATTGCCTGGGGGAGCTGCCAGGTGCTCCTCTGGCATGGCCAGCGTCCTTGAGCTGGAGGGGAGAGGGCCGGAACACTTTGTACGTTCTTGGCACATGTGTGATCAGCTGCAGTTTGACACTGAGATTTGCCTGTTCTACCTGACCTGGAGAAATGCCTGGATCAGGCTGTAGGTAGCACTCCCCTAGCTACAAAAGCCACTTTGAAACTGGCCACAGATTCGTGCCCAAAAGAAGTGGAGGAATAAAATAGAGTTGGAGATGTCAAGTAACACCAAAAACCATAAGGCACTTTCTGCCCTCAGATACAAGAGCTAGCAATCCAAATGGAATCTTGTCTGTCTTACCCTGCTTTTATGCCCATCTCTTACTTGTTTTTCCTCTTTTAAAGCAGAAGTATAAGGGTTAAGAATTTAAATGGCAAATAAAAATTAGTGAACCTGAAAGTCCTACTTTCCAAATCCTGGGAAGTCTGAGTGTTATTGAATGCACTTTAGATGTTAAGGTCTTACAGTCAGAACATCCATTTGTCTGAGAGGTATCTTTGAAATATGGATTTAGGAAATTGTAACTTTTGGGGCTGGGATTTAGTATCCCAAATTGCTTTGAGGTTTTTTTTGGCAAATGTTACAATCTAACCTGCTATAACGATCTTCTGATTGGGACTTGATTTTAAGATACTAAATAATTTTTAAATATTGTAATAGATAACCATAATGATAAAATCGTATTATTATTCAGGTTGGCCCTTGTGACCTCCAAAGTATGCATGAACTTTTAAATGCAGAGGTTTTTTCCAATAATATTCAAATTTTACTTAATACTAATTTATTCTCCTAGACTGTTTCACTTTAGCATCTCAGCTGATTGATTGTCAGTTCAAATCTACATATTACATAGGCCTTTTTTTTACCCTGTGAAACTGAAGCTGGAAGTCATGCCACAACCTAGCATTCTCCAAGTAGGTGTTTTAAAAGATGGTCTCTGAGCAGGGGCTGCCCATAAATCCCACAATTTATTACATTCATTAGTATCTAGATAAAGGTTATTAGGCAATCAATCAGGGCCATGTCTCATTACCCTTTAGTAGTTGGGATGTTTTCAAGGTTTTCATTAGGTAGTCAGGTTATTTTCTTTCCTGCTGCTGAGCAAAGAACTCCTCCAAGTGGATACTGTCTAAATTGGAGTATTGAAACATTGAGACCAGGCCATGTGAAAAATGGTGATGACTCAGGCAGTTTATTTGCCCTGCTCAAAAGAATACAAAGAAGGAGATGTTCTCTCCTGATGGAAAAGTGGACGAGTCATTTAAAGTGCAGCAAATATGCAAGAACTGTGGGAGAGGACATGACATGGCAGACAGAGGTAGTAGTGACCAGTGCAGCTTTGGCTGTGGAAATAAAGTGGAATGTGAAGGTTTCTGGTGTGGTCTGTATCTCACTTTTAGCTATGAGTTTGTAAAAGCAACCACAAAGTACTGTCAGGCCTCCTCTGTTTGGATCAGCAGTTGCAGGACTGGGGGCCCAATTCGCCACCCAGTGGAGCTGCATTCATGTATTTGGGCATGGAATTACCTCTGGGTCCTAATCTGGTGCTCCAGCCCTTTTCCTTCTTCAGCCTGGGGCTGGAAGCCTTATGTTAGTTGCTTTTCTCAAAGTATTTCAGCATCCAATCCCTGCTTATCTTTAAGTACTTTATGGACTCTTTAAGTACAAAGGCAAGAGAAATTGCCAAGATATAAAAAAAACCCCAAAACAACCAAGAGTTGAATTTATTTAAATGTCAGCAGAGGTTCTACTCCATCTATAGGAAGAAGTTTGAGAGGTTCTTTTATATACTGAAACCAATTTACTGTGCTATCCCATGTTATTAATGATACTTTTATCAATATTTATGTTCAAGATAGGTGTTCATAGGAGCTCTTTGCTATAAGTCAGCAACCACATTCATTTTGCCTCTGTATGTATGTATTGTGGATAGGGATGACTAATGACTGTGTGAGCTGTGTGACATTTACAGCCTAAAAATCTAAGTGTGTTTGTGAAACTGGCCCTCTAATGGGCTTATGTCTTACCTCAAATTTACTGATGTTTTGCCAAAGATCTCTCTGAAATTTAGACTGTATTTTGCAGTGAGCTTGGTTTCCTGAACAGTGATTTTAAAGTACACATAGCACATAATAAAGCTTCTTTCAGTTTTAGGTTTAGATTCGGTGAGTGTAACTGTTGGTGTAAAGCTGAGCTGTTTTCATCATGATGTCAGTCTCTAAAGTTATTCCCGTGATGCTGATAGTACTCGAAGAGGGGAAAGTCTCTTCCTCCTGCTCACCCTGGGCCGTGGAGTGGTGTGTGCTTTTGTGCTGCAGCACTGTGGGAGCTGGAACAGCAGCTCCACTTCTGCTTAACAGCGATTTGGTCTGCATGGGGATTTATGAAGAGTTGTAAATCTGGTCTAGGCAATGATGTTTTAATCATTTTTACCTACTGGAAGTTGTGCTTTGCTGTCAGACAATGCAAGCATGATAGGAGGGTAATGCCTAACACCCTTCAGGAGAGGACTGGGAAGTAGGACGGACGTGACTGATGATTATTGTATGATCCACTTTGCATAATGGAAGCACAAAGTTCTAATCAGCACTAGACAAAGCCCTGCCATGTAATTGGTCAGTGTGATCTTGAAGAATGCAAAGATTGACTGAAATTACTGACTTTTATTTTTGATGATGAAATTAGTGAATTTTGATATAGCTGCCACTTGAAGATATTCAGATTTGCACAGTTGACAAGATTATGCCAGAGAAGAATAGCAAGATATGCTGTCATATAAAGGTTAATAAGTGAGAACTCACATTTGTAGCAAATCTAAGGGTAGATCATGGATATATGGTTTTGAATTTCTTCTGTGAAATTGTTTCTATTGAAATTTATCTATACACGTATTCCAGAGCAGAACTGGGAAACCAGCTCTTTAGTACTCCTGTAAGTCACCAAAGTAACTGGGAAATGAACTTCCATGCACTATTTTTAACTGGGATGTGCTCAGTTTGGTGTGGTATAAGGACCTGTTGTAAATTAAAGTAGAAGATGCTTGATTGCTTACCCAAGTTCTTTGTTGCATCACTAGAAGATGGCCTGCCAAAACGAGTGGAAGTTAATATCGTGTTCTCTGGCATCAGTTTAGTGATGTATAGTCCACAAAATTAAGTTCCCTTGTCAGTAAACCTTTAAAAATATTTACATATATCAAACTCAAAATTCTGAAAGTCTGTACTGCTCTTTCAATATATGCCATGCATCCTAGGAAAAAAATGACAGCTGTATATCTGTGGTGTGGATTGTTCATTGTCAGCTGAAGACAAGGGTATAATGTCATTGTGTATTTACTATGTGAATGCCAGTGCAAAGAAAAATAGAGATCAAAAAATGGACAATAGTTTTCAGAGACTCTAATTTTCCTGTGATGGCAACATCCAAAATAAGATTTAAATGTTTTTAGAAGTGCAGGAATCTCTCTTTGTAATATCTTATGAGGTCAAAATTAGAATGACCCCAGTAGCTTTTCATATATTTCTTAATTAAGTCAAGCCAAATAAATGTGTGGAACTTTGACATTACAAGTATAAGTTATAAAAACATAGCTCAACCACACTTGTCTCAGAAGTAAAATTCCCATGACATTAATACCTAAAAACATCCAAGTAACCAGAATTTTCTCCTGTATGCCCAACAGTGCATCATTTTACCGTGATGCCTCCCCTCCGAGGCCACACATTTGCACGGACCACGCAATCTGACTGCATCCTGACAGGATCCTTTCTCAGGACCCCAGATGGATACTCTGGTGGGGAACCTTCTCTAGGGTTTTTAGTTACTCTTGCTGCTGTGCAAGGGCAGTGACTCATTTCAGCAATGCCCAGAGCTGCTTTGAAAAGCAGCAAAACCAGAACAGTGGAAGAAACAGCCTCCAGCATCAATGTCTGATGTGTCTTTGGAGAGAAAGGTGACCTGTAGGGTTGTATGGCACAATATCTGCTCCCGTGTGTTGGCCACAGCATTGCTGCTGACCAGCAGAAAGAGAGCACCTATTTCATCTTCATCGACCCCAATTAGCAAAGCAGCACACTCAGCAGGCTGAGGCTGGCTCAGGGCTCTCCTTACCTGCAGCTGTGTATGACGAAACCCTTTGGGGAAAGCAAAGCACTGAGCACCTCCCTGGAGCTTTGCAACAATCATGCTGCTGTATCCCCTGGGAAGGCCCCACCGACTTGTGAAGGACTTCTGAGACATTCCTTTAACTGACTTCCACTCTGTCATCAAGAGCAGGAGCAGCTGGATAGTGGGAACGGCCTCAGAAGTGATGAATCCACATATACACAAAGGAGATGAGAACAGAGAGGCACTAATCCCATTTCAAGTTTAAGCAGTCACAGTCCCAAAAGCCTGTTTGTAGCCTTTGCCAATATTCTTATCATTACTTTCTGTGCTGGAGCTGGAAAGCCAAGAGCTACTCCTTCAGATATGGTGGTTGTTTTATCTTGTGTGGTTTACGCTTCTGACAAAGAATTTCAAGTGAAGCAGAAGATAGTAGCCCAAGTTTTACTTAAATTTTATTATTAAGTGTTTTAAAGGGAAGGAACAACAAACTTAATGCTGTGTTTCTTAATACTGTGTTTCTGCTGCAATGGTACAATGTATCAATCTCATTTCTCTGGGGAGGTGTGGGGGACTGACCATGACTGTGCTCAAACATGAAAGTCCATCCGGAGCTGTAGCTGCTGTATCGGTACGTGCAGTTCTTTCTGGCTGTTTTGGTAAGTGCAGTTCTTTGTGGTAAACCACAGCTTCTTGCATGCTGGCTCTGGGATGCTCCTTGTCTTTTGACTGTGTTCTTTACACTGGCCAAGCAGAGACATGAGGTACAAGGGGCAGTGCTCCAGCTCAGCATTCCATCCTGCCACCACCAGTACCCTGCTCACACAGCAGGAAGTCTTCTGTTGCCATTAACAAAGGATATTTGTGCTTGTCTCCAGCACAAGCATAGCTAAGGCTAAAGTATAGGTTGGTTCTATTAGGATTGATTGTCTTGTAATTTATTTCAAGCTAAAACTTTTAAGTGTTTTTTTTCTTTTTTCTTATCCAGTATTGTTTAGCATTTTCCCTGGTGACAGACACTGTGTCTCACATCACCAAGCATAATCACTCCTATCACGGTCCTTTGAGCTTAGAGCAAAGGTACAGAACTGAAGTAAAGAGGAGTGTGGAGCATAGAATGGGTTGACACAAGGCAGAGCACTTAGAGAAGGTGCCTAGAGAACTGCTTGTGTGGAAGTAAGCACTTTACCATATGCATGCTTCAGTTGAACAGATGCAGGTAAAATGCAGGTGCATTTGTTTGTTGGACATGAGCTTTATGGCACCTGTGAATTACACAGAAAGATGTTAAAGTGCCTCTAATATCTTTTCTATTTGCCAGTCTTCTAGCAAGAAATGGTGAAAAAGGATTGGGAAAGAAGAGTGGCTTCTCCAGAATTAATTTCTAGCCAAAAAGCAGCAGTTTTCCCATTGATGCCCTTAGACATTCACTGATGCTGCTGACCAGAATTTGGGTGTCAGTGTGTTGTGTTTAGGTCCTGGTATTATAGTTTCATTGTTTCTGCCAATTTCTACTCTACTGTCAATACTCTAAGATACCTTTCCCAAGGCTTGTACATTAGCAATGTAACCTCATTGATAAGAATTTATGTAACTTAGCTCATTACCTTTTACAATTTCTCGAGTAAATATGTTGTGCTTGTATTTAGAGGAATATAATATAAACCCTCAGTAGTAGTAAATTCTTTTTGGAAGATAGTTGCATTTTTCATTGTATGTTTTTGCATTTCAGCCTTTGATTACATTTTAGTGTGCAGCAGTAACCCAGTAAGTCCTTGTGTTTGTCATTTGCAGCAGTGGCTGGCTGGCATTAGTGAACTTTAACAAAGTAGGTTTTCATGTATTCCTTAATTAGGTCAAAGCAAATAAATGTGTAGTGCTTTGGTATTACAAGGAAAAGCCATAAAAATAGAGATATAATGCAAGCACATCCAGCCGTGTTTTTTCTTTTGTTCACTTACAAGTCTTTTCACATAAGAATCGAAAATAAAACTATTTACAGTCACAAAAATGAAAATTCCTTGAAAAGAGCCAGTGTAGAGCTGGTGGAGTGCATCCAACAGCCCTGCAGGTGAGGCAGCCATTGCAGCCTGTCACGAGGTGCTGAATATTTGTTTTATGCTTGTGTAAGTTAATTGATAAATTCCACATATTTTACTGTTGATGCTCTATTAAACGAATAAAATACATCTACAAGTATGTCTTCAGCTGCAAGTCTGCTTCCATCCTGAGTGCACTGTTGGAATCAGAATGTATTTCCCTCTTTACTTTGGATAGATTTCTTATTATAAAATGCTGTCAGAGAAGTAGAATTGCCACCCACTGAAACCAACATAAGTCATGTGAGAATATAAATGAGAATATAAAGTGGGAATACAAATGGATTTAGAGCTGTAGATAAGAGTTTCACTCTACTTGCTATACTCAGGCATCACTGCTGGTCTTCAGGCTGGGATACAGCTCTGTCTTGACAGGGTAGGTTACCTGGTGAACTGTTCCTTTTATTTTTTTCCCATGCTTGTTGATATAGGGAACCCTGATTTGTTAATAAGTCCTCAGGATTGAACTCATTTAAAGCTCTGATCCCTACCTATGGAGAGACAGCACAGACCCACAAGTAGCAGCTGCCTTGAGAGCATTAATAAGCATTACATTATGCTGTGTGAAACTTTTCATAACTATTCATTCTTTAGAGGAGAAACCTTTTGCTGCATTACACATACGGGTAACTTCACCTCACATTTCCTCCTCAGCTGCAGTTCTGACATGAATGTTGTTCTGCCTCTAGAAAGATGCTGCCTGTAACTATGGAGGGCCAAAGGAAGGACCTAGGTAAATGGCCCTGCTCCAGTGAGTAACCCAGGCTATAGCTTCATAAGTTAGGGTTGTCTCCTGATTGTTCTGGACTCTTGATTTAAGGCTCCAAATATAGCTAAAAATACTTTTAGAAGCTATTTGTCCCCCGTTACAGTGTACAGTCACACTACCTCCACTGCCAACTAGTGAAGTGCTTGCTATGAGGGATGATTGATCTCAGTGGTTGTCCTGAATTTATTTAACATTTGGACATAGCAGTGGCCGTGTTTCACATCAGCATTGTCACAATACCACCATAATGTAGGAATAAAAAATTATCTTTCTCAGTGCATAATGAGGCAATTATGTAGTTTGTTTGCTCTCTGAAATTTTGGTGGTCCATTGGTTACCGTAGTGATGGCAGTGGGATACTTGGAATCTGATACCACACACAAGAAGAGGGTCCCAGCTTTGAGCAAGGACTAGACAGTACTTAAAATTCATATTCATTAAGAATCATCAAGAAACATCAAGATATTTGTCACTCCTTTAGCTCATTAAATGAAAGGATTCCACCTGGGTTGAAAAGTTTGTAGGATTTCTTCTAATTATTTTGGCAAGCTTCCTAAATTAAGCTAAATGCTCTGCAAATTTCTCTCCATCACTAATAGCTTTCTGCATGCTTCGCATGGGACGCATTGTTTGCATTTACTTATTGTTCCACATATTTCTTCTTTAAGCACAATTCTATAGGATTTTTACCCAATCACTGCAGTATTACTGCTGCTGAATATTTGAATCTGTTCTTTAAGACTATTGGAAATATGTGCATTTGGGAGATAAATTTGTTTTTCACACATGCAGCAATTACTGTACGGAATAAGTTATTCTAAGGAACAGAAGGCAGAGAACTGCAGGATTCTAAGTAGTTTTCCACTGAACAATAGGGATCTTTAATTTTTTTTTTCACCTTTGATATTTCAAGGTGAAATTTGGACTTATGAATATCTTAATCAGACACCACAACAAATTTGACTCTGAATGGGAAACAATAATAGGGAGGATCAGTTTTACTGGTCTGAATACCTGGTGCTAAAATATTTGCAAAATTTCTGAAACATTAAGTCAGACATGGATTTACCATGGTTAGGAATGAACAAAGTACCTTTTCTCACAAGTGTATTCAAGGTTTCAAAATGCTCCTAGAGAACTTGTAGCAGCTGTGTGGTGTTGGGTCATTTTGCACTGCCGTAATGCAGTTGTGTAATTGCAGTAGGTCTCTCGTGAGGGCTGTGTGCATTGTTTAGGAATCTGAAATAGACCCCATGTTGCCATTTAACTTTCATTTATAGTTGTGATTCCCCTCCTTTATATTTTACTTTAGTGCAGAACAGAATGAAAGAGGATGTAGATCTGATATTCCTGGTTTGGGAAGCAGGAAGCATCTCAGTGCTGCTCTTACAGATGTTCTGCTGTACTTCACTCTGCATTGTTTGCCCGGATCCTCAAGTAACAGCCTGGAGTTATTCATTCTCTTTGGATTTTCACTCCTTCATAGCCTCAGGTTCTGGCTGGACAAAATGGAGCCTTTCTTGTATTATATGTGGGACATTCGAGCTTTGCACCTCACAGTCACCAAGATCCTTGTAACAGCAGAGCCTGAGCGCTTATTATATAAAAAAACAACTGTGCTGAAATCCAAGTGTGAAAAATACCAGTTCACCATAACGTCTCTGAAAAATGACCACATCATCCTTGGCAAGGAGCAGTTTCAGTGGCTCAAATGATAATGCAAGAGCTCCAGTTGGTTGACAGTGCAACATCTAGTCTACTGAATAACACAGCCTAGTCTTAAAAACTTCCTTCTCATCATTCACATCAGGAGGCTGCAGTTTTACATTTGGACACTTTGAAATGATCTAATTGATCCAAAATATAAATCCACATTTAAGAGTTTTAAAGACCTTGGAAAATGCAAAATTTAAACAAGAAATAGACTTTCCTCTTAAACATTGCAGTCCCTGTCCTTATTCAACAAAATTATTATTTATAAACATCCATAAATTTTCTCTTTTCAGCTACCTCATGTCACAGGCATCAAGAAAGTCTTAATCTGTGCAGAATTTAGTCAAACTAGGAAGTTAATGAGAAAAAGCGTGGAAGAGGGTGTGAAATAATTACTTACTACAGGGCTTAATTGGGTCTTAAACTGCCCCAGGTCTCTAGAGGAGACAGAGCCCCTGAAGAGAAGCAGAACAAAGAGCTGAGAAATTAAGAGTGGTTGACTATGAGCTGAATAAAGCGGGGAGAACAGAGAAGATGCCAGACTTAGAAAAACTGGGATGCTATTCCAGATTGGGTAGGTGGAGTGAAAGAAGCCCAGTGACAAGGAGCTGAGAAGCATTCATGTAACATTTCTGCAGTGAGCACACCTTCCCTGCTCCCTGTTTCATCGATAGACACACATATATTAAAAAACTGTGTGTGGGAGCACCACATGGTGCTTTCCTATATCTTTTAAAAATTCCATATGAAACATTTCGTGATTTACCACCTGTCAGCTTCTGTAGATGTTTTTTTGCCTTTACTCTTTCAGTTGTTGAAAACAAATCTCTCTGTCATTTGTTGCTATCTCCCTCTGCTCACCCCTGGCCTCCCCCAGCAGCCGCAGTGAATGGGCATGGCCTGGGGTAGGTGCTTCCTGACAGAAATCCCCCCTGCCCACAGAACACTTTTGTCTCCTGTGCTCAGCAGTGGGATAGGGACAGGAGTGGCAGAACTTGGCTTTTTGGTGCTTGGGAGAACAATCTGTGAAGAAGAACGTGGGCAGGAGAAAAGGGGAGGTAGGAACTGTCTGCTGATTCTCAGGCGTGAGAGACTCGAGAGAGGGTTCAGTCTGTACAGAGAAAACTTTCCATGACACCTAGATGGAAAAGATCTCTCCTGAACAGAATTCACAACTTGTGCCTTAACTGCTCTCTGTTCCCTGATCGTACATTAAACGGGATTGTGGAACTGACAGACACATACGGCGAGACATGACAGCAAGGGATGGTCTTCTCTAGAGGTGGTGAGAGAGAGGCTGGGTGGAGGAAATGGGGATTCCAAGGTGAAGGGGAATAGCACTTGAATCTGGATAGACTCACATGGGTTCTTACACATAGCTGATGACTGCTGCTTGCAAATGACTTTCTTTTTTTCGTACAGCAGTTCTGCCTTTTACAAGAAAAAGACAATGTATGAATCTGTCAGACTGGAAGGTACCATAATTAATCTAACACATGCGTGGCATATTTACAGCTTTATATGCGCCATTGTTGATGAATCTGGACAAACAGCATGCTAATTGGTGCTCTCCAGAGGAGTTAGGAGGAGAAGAATCTTTAAAGAAGAGCTCCTCGGCATAATAAAAAAATTGCCATTGTCTTTTCCAGCCTTCTCGTATGTGTCCATGGAGGATGGAGTGGGTTATCTGATTTTTAAAAAGTTTTTTTTGGTTCAACATGTCTTGAATATCATTACATGAGAACTCTTTTCAAGAAGAAAAAATATTTATAAGGCAGGTATCAGCGCTGACAAGGACAAGCAACTCTGGAATTAAAATGCAAAATGGGTTATGTTTATTTGGAATTTTCTGTCATTTAGTAGAGGTTCTTTAATTTGTTTATCTCTCCCTAAAATTGCCTATTGAATTTAATTAAGTGCATCATAGATTTATGAGTCAGGGCAATATGAAGACTTTTTTAAAGCAAGCTTATTTGTTTCTCAGATGAGCTTTTTCAAAGATGTTGTAATTTTATGCCTGGGTTACTGCTGGCACAGCAGAAAGTTCACTCAAATACAGCAATTTCAGATAGGCAAGAGACACGTCAAGGGCTCAATGAAATCTGTCAGCCCCCATGGCCACCCATCTACACCTATCCTTGTTGATTGCTCCAGAAATCAGCAATGATGATGCATCTTTAAATTACTCATTGTAGTTATAACGCTTTTAGTTACACATATGATATATCTTGAGTCATCACGTCTTCTATAATCCTGGCATGTTTACTTGGCATGTTTGTCTAGAATATTTTGCAATTCTTAATCTTTTCTTTCAAGAAATATATGTCTACTTGTCTGAATTCGTACCCATACAAAAGGTTAACCTGAGGACTTTGAAATTTTGCCCATTAACAGCAACAAAAATGATTGAGTCATTACATTTAGCACAATATTAAAGACTGATTATAAAAACTAATCTGTGAAACTTTAGATTATTTCTGTAAATCAAAAGATGATCAGGGAAGTGGGTAGGTCTATTCCATGTGTCTAGCTCACTTGAGGGAAGAGCTGTCATTCTCATGAGTAAGGGGCAGGTTATTCATGTCCCGTGTGAATTGTTCTGCAGTACACTAAATGTATCTACAACTGAGTGAACAGAGTCCAACCCAGCTGCAGCAAATTCACTGGAAAGCCCCTGACTGAATCAAATTAAGGGAGAGAAAGAACAGCTTTGCTTTTGGGCCTTCTCTGTTCCTCCAGTGACTGTAACACACTGAGATAATTACTCAGTGATAGGTTCTGAACTTTAGAGTCATGTGGCTACAAAGTACATTAAAAAGGATGGTTTACTATACCCATGATGAAGTTATTCCTTTGAGTTTTCACTTTAAAAACGTTTAATAGGTTGTTTTTAATACATATACACAGAGATTTAACCCCCCTAAATAAAGAATGCTTTTTTAATTGTAAAAAATACTAAACTTTTGGTGTAATATCACCAAAATGATGAAGTGGTAATCCAAATTGAGCTCATGGCAGCATTCCCATTGACTTCAAATGGACTGAAGTTTCAATTGCAGTAAATTATTTACCAGCTATAAATACAAGTTTTTCAAACTTGTGCCACATCATGTTGAGTGTTAGGGATCAGTCCAAAGAAATGCTGTGTTAGTCTGGGCTTCAAATCGGCCACTATTTGTTCTAAAGCTGTGTGAGCATTTCATCAAATCTGTAAAATTTGAGGCGAATTTATTTTATCTCAGTAAAATAGGGTAGAAGTAAAAAAAGGAATTTATAAATTTTGAGAACACCAGGTAGTTTGAGATTTTGGTCAGAAACCATGAGATACATAATGACTTTGATTGAAATGGGAGGATCTTGATGGCTTAATCTGAATTTCTTGTTCCAGTCTGAGACTGATTAAAGCTAGAAAGGATAGCTGTCAGCAGATACGGAATGAAATTTTGCCTGAATTCTTCAAGATGAGACATCTGCATCCGGTAAATCCCATGCTATTGCTACTGTGGCTGTCTGTCAGTAACAGTTCCTAAACTGTTGTTTTGCTTTCTTTATAACAAAAAAAGTGGTGAGAAGGTCAGAAATTACTTTTTTTTGGAAAAGCATGAAAACTCATGGCTATGATACAGGCATATGTGAGAGAAAGAAATGGGGCATGGTGAGTAAATAAAGAACTAATGTCTTCTATTCCTTCTAAAAAAAGTAGGAAATACGTATTAATCTTTAATTTCAGTTGAAAGATTAGTAATGAAGTAAATGTATGAAAGATGAGAAGATACATAAGAGCAGCACATTAATAGTAAACTTTTAAAAATTAATGTTACAGCTTTCTCCATCTGTGTGGTCTTGCTTAAGTTGCTGATCACAGTCATGAATTTCAAGTTTTTGAAAAAATACAAAAACAGTTGTGCAAAGACTAAGTCTTTAGAGTTATGGTGTATTAGCCATGGGAATTTGGGAGATATATATATGTTTTTAACAAACTGCTTTGAAGTGTATTAGATGTTTTCTGTGACATTTGCAGTTTCACAGATTATAAAAGCAGAAGAGAGGACTGGAATTGTCCAGCCTGACCTTTGGTGTACCACAGGTTACAGTACTAGTTTCTGTTTGCAGTAGAACGTGCCTTCTAGGAAATGGGGATATAAAGATATTAAATATTTCTTGGTGAGCTGTTACCAAGCATATCTGATCTCACTGTGAAAAATGCTTCTGATCTGATTTTGGAACCTATCCTGTCTTTACCTGCCGGACTGAGGTCACATTGTTACTGTAAACTTTATTGTAGAACAAAATGGTTTTAATTTTCTCTGAGTCTTTGTGACTAAAAGTTTCTTCTGAGTTTCCTTGGAGAGACACTTGAGAAATAGAATATGTGTAGCTGGGAAGTTGGCTATCACCACATTTGTTGACTCAGGAAGACTGGCCAACAACACTGCCGGTGTTTTTTCAAACCTTAAGCAAGGTAGCAAAATTACCTGCTTTCAACATGCTTCTCAGATGGTAGAAAAAAAAATATTTGAAGCTGGTCTTCAATTTCTTTTCTAAATCTGTCCATAGCTATGCATACATGAGCATTTCTGCCTTATGTGTTTCTGTGTAGTCTTATCTTTCGGACTGCATATATTGTTGGAAATAATAATTTTGAAGATTTAATTCTTTTATGATAATTGTTTGACAAATGAGTGTCTGAGTTTCAAGGGGAGCTTCCATAAGTTCTTCTATCCAGGTCCCTGAGTGTGGGATTTCTGGAAGCCCTAGAACAAGGCTGAGAGTCCTCCAGGAGCTTGGTTCAAGTCTTCAGTGGGAATTTTTCGGCTCAGGCTTCTGCAGCAGAACAGATCACATCCATCCAGGGTAGCCAGGGCTGGGGCTGCTGTGCAGACCATGAACAAAGGACTTCAGCAATCACTGCCCTCAGGGACTAAGATCCCCTGAGTAACAGGGCTGCCCTCAGTGTGTTTGAGCCTTGAAACTTCAGCAGTTTAACTGTAATTCCAGGAACAGCTGTCAGAGTCCCCAGAAGCATATTGTGTTTCAGAATCAACATATGCTGACATTTCAAAAACGAGCTTCTCCTCTACCCTAAGATTTTCACTTTATGGGGATCCCGAAATGTCAGAATTTCCTCTGTTGTTGTCTCTGAGTGCTGAAGAGTTTTGATCACTCTTGCTGCAGTTCTCTATACCTTCTCTGGTCTTTGGTGCTTTCCAAGATGGGGAAATTTGGTTTCATGCAGCTGCAGTCTTGCTTTGGAGCTATAAAATGGCATAATCATGTTTTCTCTTTTGTTTTCTCATGCTTTCTAAAAATTTCTCATGTTTTATTTGCCTTTTTAAGTGCTTCTGAGTATCAAGATGATGTTTTCATGGTGCTATCTGTTATAACTCTGAGATAGCTTTCCTGAAAGATAATAGCTACTTTAGGCTCAGTCACTGAATATCTACAGTTAAAGTTACTTTTCCATGTGTTTTACTTCACATTGATTTATACTGAGTTTTTTCCTGTACATTTATTGCCTAATCATTCTGAATCGTGAAATTCCTATGCAAGTCTTTGCAGTTTGCTTGCCTCTTTACTACCCTGAATAATTTGTCACCAGTAGCAAATGTTGCTATCCCTGCCACCCCTTTTGCAGATCATTTGCAAAAATACTAAACAGCATAAGTCTCAGGTCAGATGCTTCATTTGAAGTCCTACTATTTATTCCTACTTTACTTTCCTATCTTTTTAATGTGTTATTAATCCATAGGAAGATATTCCCATGATATTTTATGAACTTTTGGTTAAGAAATCTTCCTGTAAGCCTTTAGAAAATTCAAGCACAGCCTATAAACTGCCTTGTCCTTGCCCTACAGAGAATTTTAACAAGTTGACTTACCCGTATGAGAACTGTGTTCTCTTGTTTTTATTATGGCAGGTTTGTTCCTGTACCTGTGGTTTCCTTTGCTCACTATTTTATGATTTGGTTTTGTGAAGATAGACTTGCCTTTGAAAGCAAGTATCCTGAATTAGGTCACAGACACCTTTCAGTGAGAAGTCAAGAGTCAGGATTTTTCTTTTGGTACCTAACAAATTTTTCCAAAAAACAAATGTTTGTGTTATGTAAAGACTTTGTCTCAGTATCACCTACCCAGGGTATGTGAGTGCTGTTGAAGTCTTCCATTATTGTTACATTTTTGTCCTTTGAGATGCTCATAACAGTCATTGTCACCTTTCTGGTAAATCAGTAATATATACTTCATATAAAAGTCGATTTTGTTACCAGTGACTGAAGTTGCAATCTGAAGTGATTCCGTTCCTCCTTCACATATTTTATTTATTTATTAAGTTTTATTCTGGACTTTCTTTAGCAAACAGCCTGACATAAGTACATATATTTGTTCTTATTGCTTATTTTAAGGCTCAGATTTAGGACTTTGTTACAACTTCTATTTGACGCTTCTACTTGAATTTTGTTGCTATTTGTCCTATGCTTTGTTGGAGGATACAGAGCTGTTCTAACTTTCCTCCAGGGAGAATTGTTATCTTAAACTGTATGTTCTACTCCTGCCAGCTTCCTTTGATATTTTTTTGACTCAGAAACATTCCTGTAGAACCATTATAAGTGCCAGCACTGAAATAAATTTCCTTAAGAATTAATGCCATATTCATCTCTGGACAACCTAGACCAGCATCTGTCAGGAGGGATAAGAGGCACTTGAACTTCTTTGAAGCAAGGAGATGGACTAAATGACCTCCAAGCATCCCTTCCAACCCTATCATTTCTTTTAAATTGATCACTGGGTACACAGATGCAACTTCTCTGGCCTTCACAAAGTATCAGATCCATATCTATTTTTTTCCTGCAGATGGGGATTGGTGCTCCTCAGAGGTAAAGGTAGTGGGTATTCTATTGAAGTGCTGAAGAGACGGATTCTGTTGTATGCTAATTTTTTGTTACTGTTAGGATTGAAGTAAAGAACGGTCTTTTTTTCTCCCCAAAATCCTTAAAATATTGCCAGCCATAACTCCATCAAAGTAGACAGTATTTGCTTTTAAGAAATAAAGTAATTTTTTTTATTGGTGATGACAGTACATTCCCAGTCCTTTAAAATATCCTGTACTTTAGTTGAATTAGTTACTGTAATGTCTTGCAACTTGGCAGAATTCTTTCAATCACATTAGCATGGTCAGCTCTCTTGCAAAACACAGAAACAAAAACTCACACACTAAAAAAGCTGCAATGAGGAGCTGAAAAATAGGCAGAGCTCTTTTCTTTTCTTTTTCTTTCTTTTTTTTTAATTTTTTTTTTATTTGGTAAAAATGTACATCACTAAACAGAACACCTCTGGTTGTTGCAGTTGTTAGGTAACTATGCAGCCTAGGTTAAGTGGAATACTTGTGAATCCTAATGTAATACCCTTCTGCCTAAGCCCATTGTCTGTGAAAACGCTTTGGCTTTCGCTCTGTATTTGTTTAAAATAGCACAAGGGGCAGCCACGCTGTACTTCATTCCACTCGCGTTCAACGCCACGCTTGCTAAGAATAGGTGGATATCATATTGTATAAAAAGTAGCATAACGGCATGTGACTGAATTTTCAATGAGGGAGGTGGTGTGTGACTGCACTGTCAATGAGATGCTGCCTCACACTTTGCTATGCAGTCCTGCTTTCCTGAAATCAAATGCTGGGTGACTCATCGAATCCACTCAAATATTGTCATAGTGTATCTTCATTGCACAAAACAGTATTTAAGACTTCCTAATCATATTGCAAATAATGCTGATAATTCTACATGGTGCTGAGAGTGAGCGATAGACTTCAGAAAATCTTATAAAAATATCCATTATATAAAGACATAGACACTATATATCTCTATATATCTATATCTATATCTATATTTTTATATATATATATATCTCTATGAGGTACACAAAACCCTCACCAGAAGCTATAGAGGGATGTGGATGAAAGCACTGACAATGTTATTGAATGTTTAAATAGGAAAATCTACACAATTAATTTGACTTTAAATATGTCTTATTAGAGCTGATTTAACATTTTCCTTGAGAATGTCAAACTAGTTTCACTGTTATGATCTACTTTATATTACTGGTAAAACTTGAAGGTGCAAGTCACAAGGACATAAAGATAAGGTTATATACCTTTGAATTTGAAATATGGAGAAGATTTATAAGATGGAGATGTTAAAAATAGGCGAGTGGAAGGAAGAGGGAATAACAGAAACCTAACACTAACTGGGTGAGAGAAAAATGATATAAAATTTAGTGTTTCAAAAATTAATGCACAAGGGAAAAATAAACAGCTACAGATTTAAATAATGGACTCTAAATCCTCTATTATTGTTCAGGGAGGAGATCTTAGTCATTGTGGACATCTCTAAAGAATTAATTCCTTTCTTAGCAATAAAATAGAATCTGAAGCGTTATTAATAAAGGAAATGAGAACAGAGATGTGGACATTGTTGCACCATCACTTATTCCCTGTTTGCCCACATGCTGAATGTGCAGTTCTGGCTCTGCCCTCTCAGGGAGGATATACCCAGCATTGGAAATGCATGGAAAAGGGTAACATGCGTGGTCAGATATGGTCAAAAGCACTGAAAGGGAAGCAAAAAGCACTCTCTCAGGGAAGAGATACCAAATGGACTGGGATTCATCCCTCTAGAAAGGGAGATGATTGAGGGAAAATATGATGTGAATCTATAAAATCACAAATAATGTGAAGCTGGCAGGTATATAACAAATATGTATTCTTTCCCATTAAAAAAAAATATTGAAGTTTCATCAGATATTCAGCAGATTTAAAGAAATTAAAAGGGGTTTTTTTGTATATACTCAGATGCAAAATTCATTATTGCTGGAAGATTTTAAGTACAGAACTGTAAATAGGTATAAAAAAGAATTAGTTTGATAGAGAAGAGACACAACAATGACAATTAAATGTGATTGCTTTGAAACAGATGCTGTTTGGCTCAGAAAAACCTAATTTGTTGATACCTGGGAGCTATGAATATGGACATCAGTGGAAGTATGACTCCCTTTTGTTTTATACTCCTTCCTTCCTGGTCACAGCTGGAGACAGTTAAGACCAAACTAATATTTGTTCAGGCCTCACCTGGAGAAACTAGCATGCAGTAACTAAAGATGGTTATAAGATTTTAATGTGCTGTTGAGTAATTCATTATCTCCAGTGTTTGTGGACCAAACCAGAGATTATATGAGCTGGATGGAAAATCCTGTGCCTGGTTATTCTGGGCCTCTTGTCACCAAAATCCAGGAAGAAAATGAAAACCCTCTAACACTGCATTTGAAGTGGTAGAGAATCAGGCATTACTTTATTCTGGCCAGGATATGCCATGGAAAATATTCCATATATACATGCGTTTTACTAGATTTTCCCCAAACTTTATACAGTCCAAACCCCATAGAAATCCATTGGTTCAATGTTCATTGATCCCAAGCTGTGTAGTTCTCAGTATTTAGTTTCCTATTGGATCTGGATTTCTTTCCCTCTGACATTACTGAGGTCCTCACTCCTTGATTTCCTTATCACTCTTTTCAGGACCAGGTGCCTCCAGGCATGCCAGGGGCAGTGTCTGGGGTAGATGTTCGTTGATGTTCAGCTGAGGGTCGTCATCTTTTTGGGTATCTTTTGGTCTGCTTCCACTCTGTTGAGAGGTTAGGCTCATCTCTGTTGAATGGTGCAACATCCCCCTAAAAAACCCTTAAAATTCCTTTCTGCAAGGCAACAGCAAACCAAGCCTGACTAGAGAAATTAAAAAAAAAAAAAAAAAAAAAAAAAAAAGAAATTATGAGTTATATTATTTCCAACACTCTGACCATCCTGGTTACCTGTGTTCATTTCCAGTACATGGATAAAGAATAATCACATCACTTCTGGCCTTCTTGCCATTTCTCTCCCTAATGTACCCCATTCCTCTGTTTTTGTTTTTTTTTCCTTGGCTTGAAAGCTATTTGGAGGAAAAAGGTGAACAAACCCAAAAGAAAAAAATATTATTCTGGGAATATTACCTGATTTTTGGCTGAAACCTGCAGACACCACTGTAATAATGTGATGCTGGTTGATGTAAAGCTCTGCTGAGGAAGTGCAGCTTCCAGTGGATTTGCACGAGTGGAGCTCAACTCCATCTCCCCTCCGGGGTCTGCAGCCTCCCTGTCACGCCCAAGTGTTGTGTGCTGTGCCACCCACGTTGCCAGCCAGATACACAGCAATACACTGGGTTTTTCCTCTTCTTTTAGCTTTAATTTTTGATGAAATATGACAAAATTTCTATGTCTGAGACCTTTAGTTTCTGTCAAATTGGCTGAAACTGTTCAACAGGTTCTAAATGTGCTTGAGGGAAAATAGCAAACTGACAGATGGCCAGGCAACGCAGCCACATATGCCTCATTTCTTGGAGAAACAGGTTAAAAATGCATCATTAGAATAGACTTCAAGAAGGATGGCAAAGAATGACAGGAAAAAATAGGTTATAGAAAGTCAAGAACTGCCTATTTGATAGCCAACTCTGCTCCTGCATGGTCCTTCACCTTCAGCAGGAAGTGCTTTGTGCTTTACGCATCCGTTGGAGCTGCACATTTCCACTGAACTGGCTGATTCCATCCCTTAGCTCTGACGTGTCGAGTCTTCCTGTCTTGTTCTGACAAGGATCCCAGCCACGCTGGGATTCATCTCTCGTAGCCACAAGTAGGGAATGAGTAAAATTAGAAGTTACTCACGGTACATAGCTGTAAATAACTTATGGCCTATAGTGTTATGGCATATAGTGTTACCTTCTGTTATAAATAGTGGGTTAAAGGTCTCGTAGTAGAAAGGTAAAAAGTGAGGTGGGTTGTATAATGTTTAAATCCTGGGCTGCATATTGTTTAAATTCCCTTTTGCTAGGCAGCATTCTCTTAAATTGGTGTTCTTGAAAACGAAAGAACAATAGTGTTGGTTACAGCTGTGTGATCCTGGCTGGTGCTTTGCAAGCTTCCAGGTGCAAGCATGCCAGCTCCTTCTGGATTCGACTTTTAAAAACCTGCTTAGTTGAAATCCTAGACCATTTTAAAAATAATTTCCTAACCTTTCTTAAGACATGACTTTGCTATGCTAAATGTTTGAAATTAGTGGGAGTTTTCTATAACTGAGAATGTGCAGAATCACTTTTGGATGTTTTAGAGATCTGGATGAATAGATTAAATAATTTCACAGAGCTATTTTTCACTTTGAAATTGGCTCTGTGCTCATTTTCTGAAGTCAGCACATGAACATAGTGCATCACGTATTTTTCACTCTTCCACTTCCCTAGTACCTGGTCATATCGAGATGGACAATGCATTTTCTCTTCCTCTGCTTTTCTCTGTTGCACAGTGACTACAGCTTTTGTGTTATTTTAATTGAAAGAAAGCAAGTCTGAATGTTTCTGTTTGTTTTGTTGCATTGATTTTATTTATGGGACTGAATTTTTGTGAAAAGCTGTCTGCTTATATTAAAGGATTGTAACTGTCCTGTAGGCAAAGAATACATAATAAAAATGGAAATCAAGAAGAATTCTTCTGCTAACAAGAAAAATATTATCTTACACCTACTTAGAGATGTGGAATTAATATCCCTGGATTTTTTAGCAGCAGCAGGTTAATTAAAACAATCACCCCACCCTCCAGATGAAACTGGGAAACTGTTTCACTCCATGAGATAACGTGTTATGAAATGTGTTAACTACAGCCCTTCAGGATGACAGCACCTTGCACGCAGTAGAAATAAGCAAGAGCTGTCTCCTTTCTCTGTAATTCACAATATTAGTAAATAGATTAAGCAAAAGGAAAACTTTATCTGACATCTTTTCTATACAGTAAAAGTATATAACATGGAGTTCTAATTCTAGTTTCCTTTAGTGCTCAAAGTGCTCCTTAACTGAGGAAGATAGTTGCTAATTACTAGTAAAGGACTAATTGCAGGAGAAGGGAATACATGGTAAGGTATGTATGTGCCCAGTGTTTTCACTCAGACATACAGAGAAAAGATGTTTCTTATTACTGTAAAAATATAAAAAATGGGTTTTGCTGAGTTCTCTGAGGTAGACAAAATATTGTTCTTTAGCGAAGTCTGCTAATGGAGACTAGCAGATGCTACCTTAAAAGATGTAAGGTAGGTCTAATTAAACATCTGTGCATTTAAACTCAGTCATTGCTTTTGACATTTAGCACAACCAATTTAAAAGTTACAGTTTTTTAATTTACTGTGTTAAATTTTCTAAAGTTGCTTTAGTGTAAGATTTTGGAAGAAATTTAATAAACAAGCATCTCTAGAGCCATGGAAGATGTAATCACTTTTCTTGGTGAGGCTTCCTCATAATTCACTGGGTTACAGTTAGTGCTGCTCCACTGTCAGGGTGGAGCCTGCCAGCACAATAACTTTAGTGTAGCAATTCCATCAAACTGGTGTATTAGAGACAGATCCTTCCTCCTCTATTTTTCTTCAAAATGAATCTGTCTGCCTGTTTGTTACCTTCCAGTCCTCCTGCCCACCTCCAAGAGCTCTCTGACTGGAGGTTTCACCCACCTTGCTGTAATGGGTGGCTGCTTGCCTATTATATTTTAGTTACTGTATTTAGGTTTACATATAGGTGTCATCCAATATTTTATATATCTGATAGATTTTAGATTTGTTGCCTTTATTGTCTGAGTTTTCAAGGATTCTGTTAAAAACAAATTCACACACCTTTGACAATCCTGATGGAATAAAAAGTCTTTGCCTCTACCAGACTAACCTTCAGTGATATCCTTCATCCTCAGGATGGATACGCCAAGACTGAAGATGCCTGGATGAGTCGGCTGTGTTTTGTGGATGCCCCCTTTGCACTGTACTGACCAGGTGGTTGGAGCAAGGCAGTTTGCCCTCACACTTGTCTTTTATTCTCTTGTGTTTTTAGGTACCGTGTCCTGAAATTTAATACACACAAGCTAATCCTGGTTGGTGTCCCATTGGCTTCTCCCCAGTTTTCTGTGCAGAGGTGCCATGAGTTTAGGTTCTGATGTGAATCTAGTTAGGCTGCTGGTGCTGCCATGCAGAGAATAATGAATGATGTTCAGAAAAGGTTCATTCTTCTTTCAGGGCATTCTTAATGAGAAATGATCTTTCACCCATGAATCTATTTCCCTTCACAACACTGAATATGCAAAGTTTGGTGTCCAAGTAGATTTTCATTGTGGGTCTTGGTGAATTGTTCAAATTCTCTAAGGGGCTAATTTCAAGATATTGGATAAGACATTTTTTAATGAATTAGGCAAGTGAACTTATTACATTGCAAAAGTCTTGTAATAAAACATAAGTTTCTATTTTCAGAGTGTTTTCAGACGGGATTTACAAGACATTTGCACATAGGGTGTGGCTTTGCCTGTATATTGCAAGGTAGTTCATGCAGAGTGAGGTAATTTCTTCTACATCTTCTTTGGATCTATCAAACATTATTGCTATTTACAAAGGTACTGCAAAGCAAATCAGATGCTTATCATATTAATAGAAATATATCAAAGTGTATAACACAAGGAGAGTTAATCCAGTGTGTACCAGATCACACATGTTAGTAATACTCTACTGCGAGACACTGAGAGAATAATAGTAGTTAAAGAGAATCAAAGGTTCTCTATATGTTTTTTCTTCCCCCTGATGTTTAATGAAAGCATCATTAATATCAAGCTTTATGCTGGTGCTACTTAACTTTTAACTTAATGTGTTCATATTTCTGTATTAATTACATAGTTCATTTCAAGGGGCAACTATTATGTATACTAGTAACTTAGGCATCCACTTCACTTAGAACTGAACATCAAAAAATCCAATATTGTAGGATTATATCCTCTATCTTACAGCCCTTTTTGATATCGTCAGCTTCTGAAAACAAAGGCTAGTCAGCTAAATTGACTCTTTTATTCCTCCCTGGTGGAACTCAACAAAGAGGAGAATTAGCACTGTTAGCATTTAGACTGTGAAGACTTTAATATTAATATTTTGAATCCCTAGAAATTTCAATCTGGAAAATATGATTCTGACAGGGGGTTTATTGTCTAGAGGTGGAATTAATGTTGTTTTGGCAGGAGATAAGAATGCTCCCGTCAGGTGAGGAGTAGCTGTGGGTAATTGGGATAGTGCAGCAGGTCAGCAGATGGTGTAACAGATACTGATTTACAAATACTCAGAAGACTAAAGTAAAAATTCTGTTAAATTCATGAGTTTAGGAGTTTAAGGGTGCCACAGCTTGCATGAGGGATTGCAGTCATGCACAAGCAGTGCATTTCACCTGTGTATGCTGATTTCAGCATGTACCCTACACTGGGTAAGCCTCTGCTGCTGACAAAAGTGTTAACAAATGTGGATTGGTAGTTCAGCAACCCAGATGTGACTGAAGATGCCCACAGAATAAAACTGTGAGAAATAAAGGTTCATAGCAATAAAATCCATTATTTTGCTATTGTCTTTTAGAATTATTAAGCAGAGTGAAAACACATGTATTTTTAGATTAGCAATCAATGCACACTGAGATCATTCCCATTGCAGTTTTTAGTCTCTGACTGGAACTTTTAGGACCTGGCTAATAAAGTATGTCTGAGCAATAAGAAGGTTGAAATATGTTTGACTTGTTTGTGTTGGGGTTTATTTTGGTATGTCATTACTGATCCTGACACGAAGAAGAGCATTTGCAAAGGGTTTTGTTAAGTTAAGAGAATATTACTGCTCTTGTACAATGCCTAAATTCATGGCTACCCTACAACCCAGGGCTGGAGCTTAGAGATACTGCACCAGATACATCTGGGAGGCAGAAACTGATGGGTTATTAATAGAAAAAAGGGAAGGTCTAAACAACCTGAGGTAAAAATTTGTGGTTTTGATGGGAAGCTGACTGTGGCTGAGCTTGTTAAAGATTCGGAGAGGTATTGCATGAACAACAAGAATGCCTATATTCTCGGTACAGGTGAAATAAGGAATGAATATAAAGAGCTATATAATTCTGCTTTTGATTAACGCTAGCATATCATAGAAGCATCTATCTGTGGGCCAGGTAAAGTCGCCAATGTGTCTCTTTCTATTCATGTGTGTCTACCTTGTCCCATTTATGAGGAGTGCTATATTCCTCCATTGCACAGCTTTTCTCACCTTCAGGGAGAATGCTTGAAGTGGAGAATATTTGAAACACTTCATCGTCTTTGCTTCCTTTTGCTTCAGGCTGTAAGCATGGGTATTGCAGGTACCGAAAAAAATAACGTATTTATAGACAGCTCTCTGTATCAACAGGCTTGAGGGAAAACAAGCTGCTAGAGGCAGAAAACAAGTCCTTCTTAAGAATTTCTGAAATAAGAAAGAACAGTACTTGCCTTTCATAGCTGTTATGGAATAGCTGAACAGTTTTGCCAGAAAGATCTCCAGCACCATGTACTAATGTTCTTTTTTTTACAGAACTCAATAGCACCAGGTTTTTCTACATTTTTTTCCTAGATAGGTACAGTGTGGAAATGTAACCTTATTCTTAGCAGGAAGAGACTTGTAGAGTTTTAGTTAAGCTCAGAGTTCAGCCCCTGTAGGAATATGGAGAAAACTCCGTGCTTTCCTCATAGAATATCACAAAAGCATTAAAATCCAAATTTCTGAGAACATGAGGATACACTGAAAATATTGTGAAACTACTAGAATGGTACAAATATAACAGGGGGGCTGGTCGTCTTCCAAACAAGTTCATTATTATAATACATTATTCAGTCTTGCTTTACTGGATAAATGCAAACCACTAATTTATGTATAAGAGAGAGATTTTGCCCTTTTTATGCACAGTATCATTCATTTGAAATGACTACTCATACAGATCTGCACACTGCACATATTGGATTATTTATTTTTTTTAACAAGAACATCAAATGACTTATCTTTCTGAATTATGTTTGTGTAACTGAAGTTTCTTTCAGCGTCTTCAAAAGCCTCAGGCTCTTCTCCCTGGGCATGATGGTTCTAACCTACAAATGTGATGTGTGAAATCTGAGTTCCTGAAAGAGTATCCTCTGCTCCCTCCAGAGTCTAAACAACCGCAGAGCAAAACATGCCTGATACGTAAAATGTTCTGCTCTTTTGCAATCATTTGTCCTTTGGGAAAGCAGCCTCTGATGAGGACATAATTTCAAATTTGACTTTGGTTTTTGTGTTCCTGTTACACTCCTACTGTTAATTGCCTGTAGAGTAATTTGATTTCCTCCTTCAACCCAGGGCTGTCTGTTTACCTTTTCTGTATTTAGCAGAGGCTAAAAAAGCCATCAGTATAGCAGCAATAAAGACAACTTTCTTTGGTTTTGGGCTCTACAAAATTCTGCTAACTTGTGGATGATTACTCACAGATGGTGGCTCTCAGGGAGTTTAAATGTGAGTGACATTTCCCAGTCTCAGGGAATTTCCCTTGGTTATAAGTTTGCTAATTTTGCCACATAGCCACTGCACCTGGTTAAATATGTTAAAGTATTTTTTATAAGTGTATGGGTATATCACTCTCAGTGTAGCTGTCAAGGACTGGTCAGAATTATGGTCTTCTAGGACAGTTTAGAAAAAAATCTTAGACCTCAAATCCAATATAAGATTCCCTAATCAATAGATCTCAACAGCTCCCAATTTTGTACAGAGATTACCCCACACTTAGCAAAACAAATATTTCTTGCAAAAGAAAATCTTAGTTGCTTTATAAGACCTGTAAAATTAACTTTGAAGAAAATATTTTCATTCAAAAAGAAACTTTTTACATTGTTGCTCCAGATATTTATTAGATGAGTGAATATAATATAATGATTATAGATTTGGGAAAGCTTGGGATTCTGGATAACACTGTAGAATTTTGCAGCATTGCATAGTAACCCACCTATGCTACAGAATATCTGATGTCACTGTTTTCAACATTGCACTCAGACTGGGCTTGGTTTACAAGACCAGAAATAGATGAAAATTTCTTAGAAGAGCTTTGTTTTGGTAAAGCAATGATTCTGTCTCTGGTGAAAAATAGAACTTTGCAATTGCAAATTGTCTCTTCAAAGAGGTCTTTAAACTTTTTTGCAGTGGAAAGTTTGTTTTAAAATTATGAAAAAGTAAATGAATCACCATAAATGACTCATATTAGAGGATTTTTGCAAAGTGGTTGTCATGAGTAACTTGTCTGAATCATCTGGAACAGTTTATGTCAGGAAGGCGAGGTTGTCAGCTTTCCCTAGACAACGAGATACAGTAGAGCAGCAGTGCAATTAGAGACCTCTTAAAAGTCATCAGGATGATCTGCCTGTGATACTGCTGGTTTCAGACTACTGCATGGTCTGACATTAGTTGCAGCCAAATGACAACATTAAATAAAAAAGACGTTTCTAAAGTGGAGTGTTCAAGTTTCAGGTTATTCCTACATCCAGATGTGATCTTAATTTACAGTTTCTAATTACTCTGTCACATTATATTATTCCCCCTGTGTGTACACAGTGAATGGACAGCAACACATTTCTTCTGGCCTCCTCACTTAGAAAGCAGCAATAGGATTAATTTAATGCTGATCAATCAAACTGGAACTGGTTATGTAGGGCTTTTTCTGAAGATTCTGTGACTTTCCCAGGCAAAACTCCATTTTGAAAAGTGATTTAGAGACCTTCAAGCCTGGTTATTGAGAATTACTGAGTGAGGTTATGCATAAATATGTCAAAGTCAAAAGCCTGTATCCCTGATAAAGATGAATTGCTCTTACCAGACCACCCTGATGCTCAGAAGTATCATCATCACTGGAGGGAGGATGTAGTGTCAGTCCAATGGGGAATGGCCAAAGGCTGAAACACCTTTGGTTGCATTTCCTCTCAAATTCAGTTTTAGGCCATTTCTGAGAAGTTTCAGCTCAAATAATTACACAAAGTTGTGTTCAGCCTTCAATGGGATTGAGTAAGAGAAACACAGGTTCTCTTAGTGACACTGCAGTCCCCAAAACTCCCTACACAGAGAGCACTGTGGAGCTGCTGCCATGAGCATCTGCACTGTGTCTGCTTCTTAAAAAAGTGAAAATCAGTTTTCTCTTGCAAAATAACTAAATCCTTGAATGTTCCTTTTGGCATATGCCTTTAACCCCAAAACTCCCTGAACGCTTAGATCTACATCTGTTTCAGCATAATGACTTCCCACAGTCTTTTGAAGAAAGCATGGCTTTCCACAATACCTCAAAGGCTTATTATGATTTAAATTCCTCTTTGATTCTGACCACTGGTCGGTCAGTTTTCATCTTCTTTCTCTAAATGATTCTTTTCCCCGTGTACTTCCACTAGTTTTTCTTTTGCTCAAAGAACAAATCCAGTTTATAGTTACTTATAATCCTTTCATTTTGCTACATAGAATCTTCTTTAAGTTTCTGGTCTTCTTTTAGGTGTTGACACACGAAGCTAATTTTCTTCTTTTCTTCCCATCCCCTTTGTTGTTTTCTTTCCCCCTAAAACTGCCTTTACTTTTTATTTTTCCCCTTTTCCCCTTGTAGATTGTTGCTGAGATGTCCTCCCCCCATTCTCACTAGTGCTCTGGAGCAGTAGCTGCACAAAAAATTCCGTTTCAGTGGTGCTATTTCTGGATGCTGCCATCTGCCAGGTTTTACTTCCATTTCAAACAAACTTTCAGTTCAGTTTCGTCTTTCATTTGGAGGCACAGCTGCTCCTAAATGCTTGGTAATCACTGGTGTGCAGCACACACCTGTAGCCAAATTTATAAAGAAAATAGGAGAAAAGAGCTATATATTCCCAGCTTGTTAGCCATTAAACAGGTTAGTCAGGAAACAGGGACTCTTATCTTTGCTTGTGCAGATCTTTATTTTACAAACATTATTTTCTCAAAGGACTAATAAAGAAGAGCAAATACAGAAGAAGGATTACCAAGCTCCTCTTAGTGAACCTTTGCTAATAACAAGTTTATCAGGGTAGTGCACGTGCAGGGGGCTTGGCTCAGTGTTAATTTGTCGCTACCACCAAATTAACTATGCTCTATTTTGTTTTCTTTCCAATTTTACATCCTTGATTACATATTCATAAAACTGTCCTTCCTTCCAAGCATAAATACAACTGCTTTGAAAATATAATTGTCTGTGTTTATCAAGCACCTAATTTGTTTTACTTGCCAGCTACTAATTACAGCGGAAATATAAATGTATTGCAGGTCATATATTCCATTTGAAGCACTAAAAGAAAAACTTTCTGAATCACAAAATTGAATTTAAGTTGCAGCATGGGATACACAACGTGCAGTGCTGTCTCCACCAGTACTAGTCTAAGAAAACAAACATTCTGGCTGATTTCACATTCAGATTTGTCAAAATATACTGAGTGATGTGCTTGTTCTGTTTAAAGTGAATTGTTTTGGTAGCCTCTGAGAGCTTTCTCTATCTTTGGCTTCTATATATTCTGAGTGTATCAGTGCTAAAACTTGTTTATGGTAGAGCAGAGAAAATCAAATGCAAAGCAGACTGAGAACACACCAGGATTTGGTTTTATCCACCATGTCGTTCATTTTATGTTTCATCCATTTTCTGAAAGAGATATGCAAATTCTGTCTTGCTTCCGAGCTGGATTATTGTACCATCTCAATCCATTCAAAGTAATAAAAGGAGATTTAATAGACTATGTTAGTTAATTGTTTAGGAAACATGGAGTTTTAATCACTGTGACAACCACAGATCTGGGACTGGAGAGCAGAAGCTCTTTTGCATATGTAGCAACTCTTGCAGAAATTTGGTATTAGCCAGCAAATTCCAGCTTTCACACCAGTCTTATAACTACTGTCTAGAATTTATATAGCACTGAACAAACTACTAACTATTTAAGCTTAGTAACACAATTGTATGGCAGGTCACTAAACATAGATACAATTCTGGATATTTGGAATTTTGGCAGTGAGGAAGAAGAGCATTGAATTTTAAAAAGGAAGCTGATGCTAATAGAGCACATAATGAAGAAACATGTTATCCAGCAGGAATAGATTGTAGTTTTTAGGTCCACAGCAGACACAGGGCTGAACTTGCTGTATTATATGCTTATAAATGACTTCTGTGGGTTATTTCAAACACACATTACATCACACAGTTACATCACAGTTATCTAGAGAGGTACCTGGGAGCCATCAAAGCCTCAGTCCTGGGATTTTCCCTATAGTTTGCTGTAGACTAATATTTATGTTCTTACTAGAAAAGTATATTTACTTCCCCTTTCCTATGAAAACTTAGGGAGCTAAGATTCCTGCCCTATGGTGTATCTTGGGTTTCCAACCCTTGGTTATTTTCATATCCAGAAACTGTGCAGAAGCACAGCCTTCAGAGACAGGATTGGTGTGTGGTGTTGACAGATGGGTACCCTGTGCTACCATTATAGTAATAGGGCTGTGTTTGGACTGGGATTTTGTTCAGCCTTGGACTCGAATTAGAACAGGTGTGACAGCATCTGACCTTAAAATAGGTTGAGATATGTTGATTTCAGTGCACTTCAGCTTAGATCCTATAATAGTTTTTCATGTGGTTTTCCTTCATTATGTTAACTGAAGATTTGATGCCTCTGACTTGGTTGTGTTTGTTCCACTTTGCCTCTCTCATTATTTTTCATAGTTTTCATTTGTAGTGAGTTGTATTGCCTGTCACTGCAGGGAGTGGTTGTTGGAGAAAATCAGAGTTTCTAATGGTGACTGCAGGTAGTTTAGGATAATTATTATTAATAAGCAAGAAGGGTGACTGAAAACAGAAAATCTGGAAATAAAGCTACCAGCTAGAAACCAAGGGTAGGTAGTAGGGAATCAGGGTGCCAAAAATGGAGAAATCAAATGCTCACTTCCATGATGGTGGATTCCAGTTCATTAATAAAATATTTATTGCCTACATGGGCTTTTAGCACAATTTGCCTGGAAATCCAAAAGAGCAGTTGGATTAATTAAAATGTAATAAGCTATTATAAATAAGAATGAGATAACCAGAAAGGTATTGGCTTTTTCTGTCATAGAATATTTAAACATAGAGAGTAGCAGCTGAAGTGGGTTTTGTGAATAGGATTCACTGAGTATTTTTAAAACGTATGCAGTTCCTATCTCTGACATTCTCTGCTTCCCTCCTTTTGTTCTGCTTGAGCAAGGAAAAGCCATCTTTAGTTGTTAATCTTTAAGACTGCAGTGGCTTTAGGGGAGTCATCTGAGATTTGGGGTAAGGACTATTGCACTTATTTAGCCATGCAAATGAAAATAGATTTTGGCCCAGGCTGTCAGATGCTGCACACATCTCAGTGACCCACTGCACTGTCTTCTCTTTCCTTTTCAGTCTGGTGAGAGGAGAGGGTGAAGGATCTTCCTAAGCTTGTCTGAGAAATCAGTGTATGGAACGTAATTCCTAGTGATTTGTGTTACACAAGATTATTTTAGTAACTGTTTTGAGTGGTAGAAATGTCCTTGGTGCCATCAACTTCAATTTTGTCAAAACACAGTAACTGGCTGAAAGTGCATAATTAGAGCATTTCAGTGGTGGTGCTGATGGAATGCTCATTCTCATGGCATTTCTAGTAAGGCTCACAGCGCTGCTGGGTCAAAAGATTTGGATTTTTTCCATGTTACTAATAAAGACACATTTTTATATCTGTGCATAAACCTTCAGTATTGTGTATGGGCATCCTCATTGTGCACTTTCAGAAGAGAAAGGTTTTTTTTTTGCCCCCCTCCCCCCTTTTTTTCCTCTTTTAAATGTCATGGTTTCCTTACATATCACCAAAGTATGCTTGGATTGACCTTGGGGTCTTGGTTAATTTGAGCATTTTATTTTTCAGCCTGTGTACTGAAAGAAGAAATTAGAGAGAGTTGTCCCCAGAACACAAACTCTGTTCACTGGTAAGGACTTCATTAGGGGAAATTTGTCTAAATAATTCTAGAAGCCAAAGTTGCAGAATAGGCAAAACCCCTCCCCCACAACAAACCCAAAGCAGGTGCTGAGGTAAAATAATGAGGTAAAATTTGTCTCTGCTGAGGCTAAATGTCTGACTTCAGCACTGCTGGGCACTTTAACCTTGAAAGAGAAAGACTGGTGCACCATGTTAGAGCACTGAGTAACTTCACAGGCAGTCTTTGCTCTGGCTCTGGATGATGATTGAAATTTCAGAACTTGGAATGAAAAAAAATTAATCAGAATCTTACTGATTCCCTATAGGACTGTTAGGGGGAAGAAGAGAAACAATCCTCGTAGCTTACATTGGCCTTATAATATTTAAATAGGTGAGACACCCTCATGCAAAGCTGTAGAAACTGAAGTCAGTGCAGGGGCAATGTAATTCCTTCAGGATATTGACAATGAGTCTTGTGCAGCACTTCAAATGATGTATGGTTTAAAGAACATCTTTTAAAAAGTGTTTCAACCACTTTTAAAAGCTTACACTGGAAGAAGTCTATCACCTTCAGTGAAAAACTGTTCCAGTGTTTAATTATCCTTTGTGATGGTAAATTATTTCTTATTCCAGACTGAATTTGTATGACTTCAGCTCCCATCTGCTGCCTCTTGTTTTTGTTTGTCAACAACTTTGAAAAGCTGCCACCACAGCTCTGTCTTTCACCTGTATGTATAGTGATCAAGCTACAGCTGAAGCTTTTCTTCAAAGCTAAATATATTTAATGCCTTAAGCCCTGCATTGTAAGGTTTGTTTCCCAGCTGGTGAATCACATTTGTGGCTCTACTTTAAACTGTTCATTATTTTTTCACATCTTCCTTGAATTAGACTGGGAGCAACACCCTAATAAGAGCTTCACTGAAGCTGGGTTTAGAGGTGATACTGACTTTTTTCTTCTTCAGATGTCTTCTTTTTAATCATTCAGGGATAGTATTAGTCTTTTCTGCCACTGAACACTATTGGGAAATCATTTTGAGTCACTTACCTGTGATGGTCCCTAAGCTTTTCCCTGTACTTCTGTTTCTGAATTAACACCATGACCTGTCTCCAAATTTATTACATGATAAAGTGATGTATTAAAATGTATTTTACTTAACTGTAGTTAACTGGCAGTATGTATCAGGTTTACACCATCTGTTCATCTGCAAGATGCCTAGTTCCTGCTGCCCTTTCTGCATTGCCTTTGCCCTTTGAAATACACAAACTAGGCTGGCAGTCCTACCTCCCTTTAAAAATTTCCTCCTTTTTGAGACATGCTAAAAGTTAAACCTCAGTGGTTCAAAGAGATCTTTGGCTCCCTGCTCAGTATTTGGGCTGGTTAATTTGGAAAGAGCAGTAGCTTAGGCTGGCTCTTGGTGTCTACAGGAAAATTTCTTTTTTTCATTCACAATTTATCCATAAAATACAAAACAAACATCTGCTCAACCTTTGCACATTGATTAAAGAAAAGAAATCTAATGCAAGTAATGGATTTTCCCCTCATCTAGAATTCTCTTTTCCTCCTATGTTTTCAAATTCTGTTGTACTGCAATTAACCTATTGCCCCCCCTTAGTTAATTCCTTTAACTTCCAGTATCTATCACTATTGTTTTACAATTAGTAACATGTTAATAGTTAGTTTAGTGTCCTTTCATTTTACACATGAAAAGTTCAGATTGTGTGGTTATTTTCATACTTCCCTTTAACATGGATAGTACTTGTGATGACTTAATTCTTTTGAATTCACTATTGAAATTCTAGCTGTTTGACTGAAACATCTTTTTAGATAATTATGCTAATTTTATGGATGGTAGGGGCAGACAGGATGAAACGTAGATGGAAAAAATTTAATCTGAATCTGGATTCCCTTAAAAGGTGAATTTTCATGCCTTTCAATGGGATTTGGGAACCCATCCCTCCCTTGCCTCCCTGAAGATCATAGTCTAAATCTGGACAAATACTCTGCTATGTATGGAGAATCAGCTTGCAAACTGTTCATTTTATCCCTTTATTCCTCTGAAATACCATAGGGACACGTAACATTTTATTCTGGATATAGTGATATTAGCAACATTTCAGCAGTGGTTTCTTTTTACATATGGAGAGGGCATCTAAATCTTCAGTTTTTGCTGCAGTTTGATAAAATTCTGCATCAACTTTCCAGTTCACCTTCAAATGGCCTCTCTTGTTGTTAAGAAAACAGACTAGCAAACAAATAAAACCCAATAAAATTTTGAGAAAAAGGAGAAATTTATATCTAGGGTAAATTCCAGGTAGTAGGAGCCCGAGTTTGCTGATCTTGTACTTAGCCCGGCCGTTGAATTATGGTGATGCTCCAGTGTAGCTGCAAAAAAGAGAGTCCTTTGAAAATGAGGCAAAATGTAGCATTACTTGCCTTGGGGCAACTGTTACCGGCTCCGGGTACTCCCAGTGTCTGCAGTTGGAATTACAGAGCCAACAGTGCTGTCCCTCAGCCACGTCTGACTGGCCTCTCAGAGAGTGATCAGACAGCAAACTTTTTGTAGCTTAATTAAAATACCTTTCTGTTATATCTTATCCTTCCCCATCTTCCATGTTGAAGGCTGTCTTCTTTGATTAAGCAAATGCATAAATGACATTGTTGCCAGAGCATTTATTATGGATAGTGAAGCCATCTCCCCTGTTGACCAATCTTTTCTGCTCAAAAACACTGACCATGCAATTTTAATGTTGAGTTGGAGATACAGAAGCTATTTAACGGGTGGAGGAAAATTTCCAATGAAGACTTCACGCATAAAATTTGCAACAGCAATGATTAGAAGAGCTGTAGGGAGAGAGAAAAAAAAGCATCTGAAGATACAAGAATAGAAGGAGAGGCTGTTAAAAGGAGTAAAAGAAAAGATGTGGATCTGACTCTCACCTAATAAGAGTGCCCCTCAGCAGTCAGGCACTGTAACTGCTGGGATTACAGATGGAGCAGCCAGGCGATCCTGAACTATTGATTCTGTTTCATTAGGTAGATGGCTCAGGTGTGCTGAGCCCATGTACTTTGAGGTGCTGTAGCTTTGTGTAATACAGGATCTTGAAGCCTAGACAGGTCTGTTCTCAGATAACCAGTGGTTTCAGAAGGAAGCAGCTCTCCACATTGTCTTCTGAAATAAATAAGTGAATACATTTTTTTTATCTGGGCTTTGATTTCAATCTAGGCAGCACTACTCATTCAAGGATTTATAAGACTTTAATATTGAAATTATATCTGTTCAATAGTGTGATCTTTAGTGCTCATTCTAATTTCCTGAAAACTCCTTGGACAAAAATCTTTGAGTGATTGATGAATTTATAAAACTATATTGCAACCAGCAAAATGTTCAGATGCGTCATGCCTGCAGTATAAAAAAAAAAAGTCACATATAATTGTTTTCTTGGTTAGATTCAGGCGAAGAACCTGATTCTGCCAGAGATGGGAGTGTTTTGGAAGTAGCCCAGGGCTGGAGATTTTGCCAAAATGTTAATGAGTGGGATGTCAAGTCTCCAGGCTATTTAGAAATTTAAAGCAATTACAATTAAAGCTGGTGCAGGAGCCTGCACAGAAGGATCTTGCTATAGCACACTGTGTTCTTCAGATGGACTGGGAGGCTGAAGCCTCTGAGCTGCATTTCTTTACTGGTTCCTCTGAGATTCACTCCTGTGCTGCTGGAGCAGCTGTGCTGCATTGCAGGGCTGCTCCATGTGCTCACGGGCTGTCCTTAGCCACCCATGGATACCTGGGTGTGCAGAGGACACCGTGCCTGTGTACACACAGGATGGCAAGGGCGCCTGGCCCAGCCCTGCTGCACACTTGGTGTTCATGCAGCATCATCCTGTTTGGAAGGAGGCTCTGTGCAGGCTGCGCTTTCCAGCAGGTTGCAGCTCATTGCAGGACAAAGAGCCAGGACAGTGAAAGATACTGCTGGGATGAACCCTGTTCCAGCAGGGAAGGTAGGGGGTGGCTGTTACAGAGCCCTCGGGGGACATGATTGCTCCCAACTTTCCCCAAGAGAATTTGGAGTGTTCACAGCCTGCTGTCTCCAGGGTTGGTCAGCAGCACAAGTTTCACTGACCATGAGCTGTCACACTTTGCAATGGGGCCTTGATTTCCAAATAGCCAATCCCATGTCTGGAGGACAGTCAGTGCTCTTTAAAACAAGACAGCAGCAGGCAGACAGCAAGAGCACATGGAATGTCCAGCAGCAGCATGAACTGTAATTAGATAGGGATAATTCCCTCCTAGCAGTGATCTTTCTTGAGGAGACCGTTCCTTAACCATTTGTGCTAACATGATTACTGGCAGAGCAAATCTAATAAACACCACAACCAGAAAGTTAAGGAAGGCTTGCAGCCTGAATGCATAAACAAAGTGCTTGGATCTGTTTTATGACGATGGAGTGAGTACTAGTGTGAATAATCAATGCATTACGTGATTTACCAGCAGCTAAGGTATGGATTTGTTTCTGTACCTACACTTGGTACCAAACCTCACCACCAGTCATACAAGTTCTTGTAGCCTCTCTTAGAGAGAAAAAGACAAGATCTCAACAGAGATATGATACGGCACAGCTTTCCTCAAGAAATGGGCCTGAAAGATTGAACCCCCCCCTTTCCTCAGAGTCTCTCAGGGGGCAAATGCTGCATGGGAAAGATTAGTCTAAGGGACTCCTATGTTTACTCTTAATTTTGCTGTGAACTTTATTTGAATATCAGGCACCAAACTGGAGAGAGAATATAATACAGCTTTCATTTTCATATGTCTTTGAAATTAACAGCCAGGGATTTTGCTCAAAAAGAAAGCTCATTTGGATTCTGAACTGCAAAAATGGGATTCAGACAACTTTTATTTTTCTTTTTGTTTGGCAGTTTTTCATCACAAAGTCAACTGAACATTGGCTAAAAGAGAGAAACAAAGTATTTTACTTACTCATAGGTTATTTTTCCTGCAGGTATTGTCCTGTAACATTCTAGATTTGTTTGCTTAAATCTGTAATGAA
Source organism: Machaerirhynchus nigripectus (assembly GCA_013397975.1). NCBI lineage: Eukaryota > Metazoa > Chordata > Aves > Passeriformes > Dicruridae > Machaerirhynchus > Machaerirhynchus nigripectus. The sequence goes on along the minus strand of VZRQ01004023.1, from coordinate 73,386 downwards.
TTCAGTTATCTAAGAAGGAGGTGGAAAATTCCCACCAAAGAGCCTACAGCTGAGAAATGTATTAGATATATGAGAGAGGTGAGAGTAGTTGCTGTGTCTAAGAAAAATTTAATGTGAAAACATTGGGAGGAGGGGGAATCCAAAGCAAATGCAATAGGAACAGGGGAGAAACTCCCCTGGAAACAATAAGAAGATAATGAAAAAGTCAAATTTTCCTCCAGTAATGGCCACTACAGGACATCTAGCAGAGGAAGAAGACTTTAAGCATAGCTTATTCCAGTCCTGTATTGCTAAGCAACATGCTCAGACTTCAACTGTTCTGGCTCAGAATGGAAACAATGAGGAAAATGTGTGCATTGTAGGGGAGGAGGAGGCAGGTGACACAGGTCCTCTTGATATAAAGAAAGTGTATTACAAGCAGGCCCCACATGCCAGATTTTGTGCTATACAATTATGTGTTTTGAAATGGAGCTTGGGGAGAAACATGGGTGTTAGAATCCTGGATTCTTTGTGCCTGGCTCTGCACTCAAGTCAGGTAAGCACTGCTTAGTCCCGGTAACATCTTCTACCCATAGGTCAGCGTCCTTCTGTCTCCCAGCTGAAGAAAGTTTCTCCTCTGGTAATTGTCCCGGTTTGAGACAAATTCAGAGAAACGTCTGAATTTGAACATCCTCTGAGAGAAGGCAGGTTACAGCCACCCCTCCCCCACCAGGTTCAGGGAGAAATTCCTCGGAGGAAAGTGAAAGAGGGAAAAAAACCCTATTTATTTAACAAACACATGGGAAAAGCATAATACTAAATAATAAAACCTCTCGCTGTGGCGAACACCTGGTAAATTTCAAAGTCCTTCTGTAGGTGTGGCTGTTCTCTCTCCGGAGCTGGGGTGTGGCCCCTCCAGGCCGTGGTGTGGGTGTCCCAGTGCTGGTGATCCTGACTGGAGCAGAACAGTCCAAGGAAAGTTCTTGCCTTGACTAGCGAGCCGGCTAAACAGCAATGAATTTTAACTCTCTGTCTCTCTCCTGAGAAAAAGCTGAAAAAGCTCGGGGAAAAAAAAGGAAGGGTGCTTCCTCTGCTCTTGCTGCCGCAGAGGCTATGCAGAGGAGTTAGAGCAGAGTGACCTTGGAGCACAAAACTGCTTTGAAAAGTTCATCTGGCTTTTTTTTCTTTCTCTCGCACCCAGTTTTAAAGGCACAGAAAGGCACAAGACTCATGTCTGGGCATAGAGCGGCGATAGGGGATACAACAGCATAAAGTCAGCCCAAGACAGTAATGGACCACCAGAGTGGCACAGAGGGAACAGGACATGGTGAAGGTTACTCACTGATTAACTCATTGAAAATGCTGTTTCTTCCCAGTAGGAAAATTTAGGAATAGTTTAATGTGATCAGCTTTTTCCAGGGTGATTTTTAAACTTAAACTTTACCGTGAGAGCCTAAAGTTTGTTTAAAGCCTTGCTGCATGTGGAGGGGCGGGACATCTGTTCTAGCCTTCCTCCTCTTGCAGAATGAGGTCTGAGGTGCAGGGCTGGCAGTTGTTCTCCCCTCAGGGCAGTGTCAGGATGAGCTGAGAGCTCTCTGGGGCGGAGTTTCAAGAGCTGCTAAACTTTCCCGGTTGCTGGCAGCTACTGGGCAGCGACTCAGCTGGAATCTCAGCACCCACCAGTTGCTCAGCTATGGGCAGTGATGAGAGCTATTAGCATTACCAGTAGCAGTTCACAGAGTAATAAAAAATGGAAAGGAGGTTTCCCTGCCAGGACAGCATGTACAGAGTGGTTTTATGGTACAAAAAAATCCCTTGGCTTTGACTTTAGGGGAGCTTTGTTTAATTTCTAGATTTGTCACAGACGCATCCAATTGTAGTTATGTCTAATCTCTGTTCCCAGAACAAATGCTTTCCATAAATAATATAATTAGCTAACATTGTAATAGTATAATACTTTCTGTGACCTTTAAAGTGGCTATGAATTTTAAATCACCTTTTCTTATTCTTTATTTTGATTTTGCAATGAGAGCAAGAAGATGCAGTACCTTTGCTAGTCCCTGGGAGTCACAGTTTTAATACTTATTGCAGCTGCAGAAGCATCATCGACTGGATGTCAGGAAGGCAGCAATGGCTGGGACCCTTCCTTGAAGAAACTCTGCTGAAAAAAAATGCCACTTCTACTAAAAATATAATTTCTGCAATAATAAGCATTTTTCCTCCATCAAAAGCTTAAACTGTGCAAAATCCTGCAGATTTTCTGACAAGATTTTCAATTTTTAATTTTGGGTTGGTTTTGATCTGAAACTGCTCTCTTTTCTACTCTACTATGGAATGGCTTCAAAGCAAACCACCTGACTACATTTCCTTAAGAGCAGCTTCAGCTGAAGTAGCATCTGAGTGTTGGTACATCTGAATGTAACTGATATTCACTTAATTCACTCTTGTGCACAGACATGGTTGGAAATTTTTATGACTGTTTCTCCACTTAATCATGCATTCTATGGAGCTATGCCAGAATAACAAATTCTGACATGAAAATTATAAATGTTTAATTTTTACACTATATTATTATGCTTTTAAAGGAACCCAAATCAAACCAAAAAAAAACCAAACAACAACAAAACCCTAAAAAAAAACCCCCCAAAAACAAAACCAAAAACACCTTCAAAAAAACCCAAAACCAAAAACCCACAAGCAAAAATACAACTATTAGGTATTTTTGTATTATGACAACATTTTTGTCCCAGAATGTGTTTTCGTCTTGTCAGTTTGAATAGGAGTTTGAATAACTTCAGTGCTGAATTTTGGTATGGTGAGACTTTTATAATCATAAGATTATGGAATATTCTGAATTGGAAGGGATGCACAAGGATCGTTGAAGCCCAGCTCCTGGCCCTGCAGAGCACAACCCCAAGAATCCCACCATGTACCTGAGACCACTGTCCCAACACTCCTTGAATTCTGTCAGGCTGGTCCTGCGACCACCGCCCTGGGGAGCTTGTTCCAGTTCCTGACCACCCTCTAGGGGAAGAATCTTTTCCTAATATCCAACCTAAACCTCCTCTGAATATTGACAATTGTAATTAGAGCAAGTTAGAAAACTAATGATCTTACTGTAGGAAGTCTGCAACATAAAAAGATACTGCAGCTCTTCTAAGAAGGGTGAAATGAAATGCAGTTGTTCTGATCACTGTGACCTGCCGAGCTTTGACTGTAGCCAAGACTTAAACCCAGCAAAATTAAAGCCCAGCAATGCTAAATTTACTTTGTTGCTCAAAGGCTGTAATCCTTCGCTGAAGGCTTTAACCGTCTGAGGTAGGAATTCTGACTTGTTTTTCCTGTGGTCAAAGGGGTGTTTGGGCAGTGGGTCGCAGTGTGAAAACACTGTTAATCCTGGCTGCTTTGCAGGAACAAAATGGTGAAGTGTGTTTGGTGACTTTTAGCAACACTACTGAGAATCTAAGTTGGACAGTAATTGCTGTGGTGGGGGGTTCCCTGCGGGGGCATGGCATGCCACAGCCTTCCCGGAGAGCTCTGTGGGGCTGCCTTAGGGAGAGCAGCCATCCTGCTTTCCTGCTTTGCTTTGCTCCCGCTAGCTGTGGCTCCACAGCACGGTGGCGATAAAGGAGGCGAGCATGGGGACCTCAGAGGATCTTTACTCACATGGTGACAGGCTGATCCCCAGAGGCAGAGCCAGAGAGAGCCACACGGCATACAGCCTATGGTTTTACCTGGGGATGAGGGGGGCAGAGAGCACACGGACTGATGGTCTCAGAGCATAGGGGCGGTACATGGGCGGCGTTGGGGTAAAGAGACCAATAGGAAAAACCTGAGGGAGCGGTTGGGTCTAGGGGTGGGGAAGGGAGAGCCGTGTGGAAAGGGCAGGGAATTTAGTGAGAGCAGGAGTGGGGAAATACAACACCACAAGTAATAAAACTTTCTGGCATGGATAATACAGTAAGTGATGATGCCTGCATCCCAAAGGGATAAGGGCTAAATATCTGGAGATTAAATAACACAAACATTTCTTTTCTGTGGCAAACACAGCAGCGGCTGTTCAGTACAATACATTGAAATTCTGGGGCTACCTGAAATGTCAGACATCTCTATTCTGTATTTTAAAAATTACATTGTAGAGTATTTAAAAATATGGCTTATAGGAAGTTTTTTTCAATATTTAAATTAAAACTGGTATACTTCAGGAAACTTCTGTGACAATGTAAAAATTCTGCCTCTGTATCTGATATTTGAATCAAGGATCTTCAGCTGTAATACCTGAGTGAAAGGACTGGATTTGTGAAACTTTTTGGAAATTTAGATCCATAGAAATAAGTACATCATTGAAATAAACAGGAATAAGAACTTTATTAGTTATTTCACACTAAACATAAAATTGAATTTTTTGTCTATAGGCTCAAATTTCTAGACTCCAGGTTCACATTAAAGGATTCAAGGTGACTGTCTTTTTTTAATATTTTGGGAACAACTGTTAGATACAAAAAATACTACATTTAATGCAGTGCTTTTAAGAGTAACTTAAGCACAGCCAAACTGACATTCTCCTGTAAAAAGATACAGCCATCCCCTCACCTTCCTTCAGCAGCCTGAGCAGATGGATGAGCTTTTTGCTGTGCCCTGAAGGTGAACCAGCTTTGGCACGTGTCTCAGACCATGGTGCAAAGTAACTTGATTTAAGGGCCCTCTACTGAGATTTTGTCACAGTCCCTATTCCCAGTAGGGGTTTGCTGCTGTCAGTCCTGGACATACGGCTCCGATGGGAGAGTCCCAGTGTGTACTGGGCTATCCATGATCTCCATTATATCCTCCCAGTAACGAAAAGCCAGTGGAGGTGTTGTGACGTTGTATCCCTGAAACAAGGTAGGAGATGATCATTAATTTAGCAGTGAAACAAACAGCACTCTACCAAAGCAGAGTTTTGGTGTTGCGTAGTGACCTTTAAAATTTTCTGTCCGTTTTTTGCAATGCTTCCTAAGATGCTGCTGTACATTTTTTGTTAAAGGGGCTTTAGTTCCTTAGAGACAGATTTTGTACTAAAGGAAGCAAACCACAGAAACCACAGAAAGCTGGTGACACAACTGCTGAATTAGCAAAACATGCATCATATGTACAGTGCAGTTTTTGCATCATACAAACAGTGCAGTTTTAGGTATGTCTGTATGCAGATATGATTGTTTATATCACCTGTGACTATGCATTTGGAGTGGTTGGCAGAACCCAGCTATGTGTGTGGACAGCACAGGGATCTCAGTCCCAGGACCAGACAGGTCGGGGCTGTCACACAGGAGCTGTGTCAGAGCTGGGATGGCTGCTGGCTTCATCCCACTGCTTCACAGTCCCCTGCTCTGCAGAGACTTCTGGCCTGGCCTTCACCAGTGCTGGGATAGGTGTGCATGTCTGAGTCTTTGGGATTTCTGCACATTCATCACTTTCATCTGATCTGTTACCCTGGATTAAAAAAACTAAAACCCCCAAATTTTTACTTTAAAAGTTATTGAACTTATTTCTGTTAAGTAAAGAATCGGTTAGACCTAAAGGTGATGCATAAGGACATTTTCTTAGGAGAGAACACAAAGAAGGGCACCTGGAGGTCTCCTTCATTGCTGGAATTTTCCTAAGAATTTCTCTAGAGAAGTTGGTTTCCTTTTTCCTTTTTAATGGTGTTTTTTCAGGGTTTTTGTTCTGGAAGCTATGGCAGAAGCCCTTTTTCCCATTTGTGACCACAGGAAGTCGTGGCAGAGGGCCCAATAAGGCATTAAGTCAGTGCCAGGGCACTCTTTGTTATCTAAGCAGTTGTATAGTTTCATCCCATTCAATATGCAATATCTAGGAAAAATTTTGCTAAATACTGCCAAGACAGGCAGTTTTATTTGTTTATATAAAGTGGACTGATGGAAGAGTTTGAGAAGATGCTGAGCCAAGCTTTTAGGATTACAGTTTCTGGAAGGCTAAGGAAGAACAGAGAAGGTCCTTTCCAGCTAGCTGCCTTCCCAGTTCCTAGTGCTAGTCTGACCTTTTGGGACTTTCTCAAGAAAGGAGAAATGGATTTGCAGATACACTTATGCAAAAAACAAAGTGATTTGTATATGACATCTCTTAAAGAGAGAAATCCATGGGCAAACCCCTCTGTCCCTGTAGAAAAATGAAGTTGTGTGGGGTTATAGGTTGAAGAGGATGGCTCTTTCAAAAAAGGTTTGTAACACCTTACCTTACACCTTATAGGATTCTTGGCCCCCAGGATGGAAGTTTCTGGGGACATGAGTGTACTGCAAACTGCACGCTATGAACTTCATGTCTCAAACATTTTGTGAAAAGTGGTGCTGGCAGGGTAGGCTGAGGTATGTGGTTCTGTGCAGTGAATGATACCTACACACAGATCTGCTTTTGGCTCCAGCTGCCTGTCCAGGGACCATGAACTGGATGGACTTGTGTTTACTTTGTGTTTGGGAGGAAGCCTGTCAGAGGTACAATGCTCTATAGCCTAAATAACCTTTTACTTTTCAGGTAAGCAAGTGAGCTATTTCTGGCAGAAAATAACGGGATCTTTAAACTCTTGAAGACAGATGTTTTTGTTTGTTGGTGGAAATGCCTGTTGGGAGCAGCTTTGGTAAAGAAAACATGACGTGCTTCCCCTTATTGCGAATACTCACTGTGACAGTGCAGTCAGAGTAGACTGCTGTACCCATTCTTCTCTTGGAAAGCAGAAATAGTTGTTTAATTTTATGAAATAAATTCAGATTTGGCTTCTGTAAATTACCTCTTTGGCTGCCAGTTTCCGTGACAGAGATCCTGTGATTCCTTCATGGATGCCACCACCTCCCTGAGGTACAGATACCTGCTGGCTGTGTGGAGAGCTGTCACCAGTGAGTCTTTCTGTCTCTTGTGGCAGTGCTGGCCTTCCCCGGAGAGAGCAGTGGGACATGCTTCAGCGTAGCTTTCTCCTGATGTGCAAAGCACAGGGAAGGGAGAGAAATACAAGTCAAAGGAGAAGCTGCTATGTCCTCTCCTCTGTCACAGAACGAAGAGCAGGTAGGGACCAGGCCGTGTCCATCACCTGCAAAGGCAAATGATTATGTTCTGACTCTACATTAGCTTGGTTTACAAGGTACTACACAATTCTAATAAAAATAGAATTTAACTGAAACTGCATTTTACTGAAACAACATGAACACGGTGGTGTATCACAGCTGTTACCTCAAGCTTAACTAGCCGCAATTTAGTGATCAAAATAAGGCAGATTAAATAAGGTCTCATTAATAAAATTTCATTTAAATAGCTTAAAAAGAAATCAAGTATCAGTACGGTTTGTTGTTTTGTTGGATTTTTTTTTAAATTAAATTGTGAAGTCGTGTCTGTATTTTGTTGTGTGCCATGACTTTGCTATCAGACAGTAGCATTTGTCTTGTCGTCACAGCAAATATCTTGGGCAGGGGATTGGAGTAAATCAGTAACAAAACTAAGTGCCATATTTGTGTTTGCAATTGGAGGCTGCTATGAGTTTTTATGAACCACCTCAGAAGTAGCAGCTGCAGCTTCTTTGGGAGGGTATTTGCTCTGATATTAAGGGAATGGAAAGTGGAGGAGAACAATGAGCTTGTATTTGGCTAGGATTTACCAGGCTCTGTTACAGTAGGTATGATGTATATTAAATAGATCCAACATGCTGATATAAGTTTGTCCCTCTAGTAATAGAAAGGAGCCCATTTAATGCCTGTATTTATGGTTGTTGCTTCATCCTCCCACACCACGTGGAAGAACACCTCTATGTATTAAGAATCTAATTCAAAGTCTTCCCCTGGTTGCAGTGAAATAGGCATTTGGTGAAGTTGCTGTGACTTTGCTGCTTTTTGTTATCGCACAGGTCTGAGACATTTACACGTATTCTGGGTTAACTACAGCCAGAGCAGTACCAGTTCCTGGTAGGCTTATAAAGCCCGTGAGAGCTCTGGTGAGGATAAACCTGGGGAAAAAGAACTTTTTCTCAGCAGCAGCAACTAAAATCCTGCTTCATCAATTTCTGCCCGCTCCCAACAGTAAAGCAAGGCCTTGAGAACTGTAAAGCTTTCTGTTGAGCAACATTTGAAGTTGGGTAGCCTGCTTGTCTGGGAGGTGGTAGATTCCAAGGCTCTTTAAATGCCACTGCATTGCCTTTTTATTTATTATTCATTCAGTGAATATATCAAATAGCTGCAGGCATCCATCTGTCATTTTGAGGCCTGTCCCATCAATTCAAACACGCAGCTGCACAAAGGGATGGCCTCTCAATATACTCAATATACTCAATATACTCAATATACTCACCTCTGTCCCTGGCCTCCTTGCCCGTCTGGAAAATGAAAATAAAGGCAGATGGATGAGTTACCCACACAACCAGCTATTTTGGTTCTTTCCTCTGGGTTTCATGATGATCTTTTACCCTCTTCTTTCTCTGGGAGAGGTAAGAAACAACTGACAAGTGCCTTCCAGGGTGTTCAGTGAAATGAAGCTTTTGATGAATCCATATATGCTTTATCACCTTTGAACCCCGAGTGCTTTTCTGCCCATGCCCCAGCTCCTGGTACTCGAGGGTTGCTGGCTTGGGCGCACTACCCGGACCCCAAGGCCAGATGCTGGCTCAGGCAGAGTTCCACAGCTGTCATCAGATGTTGATTTCAGTTTCTGAGTCTGAAAAAAGTGGCCAGACTTTTCCAGTGTTATTCAAAAGCTGCATCTCTCTTTTTGTTTTTTGTTTTTTCAAATTAGTGAAAACCACCTTGACTGGTGTCTGAGACAATTGTTTAGTTAACCTGGGATGTTTAAATTAATTTGCATTTTTTTTCCTCATGTTTTATCATAGCAATGCTTCCAACTGAAGCTCTCAAGGTTTTTTTTGCATTGGAAATGAGCAGAGTTCAGGGGAGAAGCCTTTAGTGTTGCATTTGTGCTGTTTAGAAGATATCTTTTTTTCAGAGCTCAAGATACAAAGTTAAAGGCAGAGTTCTTTCAGTCCATCTCTCTCCCTTCCTCCCACTCAAATGTGCAAGTGCACATGAGAACAACTTCACTGAAAACTGCCAACTGTTAAAATCTTCTTTTAAGTTCTAAAATACTTTATCCAGATTTCAGTCTTGTTGAGCTTGTTCGAGTGCAAAGGAGAAATGTATGAGCCACAGACAAAGATACAATTTCATGTGCTTTTTAAGTGCATATTCACAGTTAAAATTGACTTTGTGATTCTCCTTGCCTTTCTAATCTTTGCCTAAAGAAATAGGTTTGCGAATACATGCAGTCTAACCAATATCTCTGTTTAAATCTGAAAACCTCTTCTAGGGAGAATTTTTTCCAGTTGCTTGGTCCTGTTACCCAGAATCATATCTCTTTTGGATTACCCTATTATTTATGACAAAAAGCATGATGATGATCAGCATAAACCATAGAACCAATACAAATGCCTCTTACCAAATGTATGTTGAACATATCCTCAGGCATTAAAGAAGTCATATGGATCAAGGAGTAGCTACTACTTTGCAGACATCTGGTAAAAGCCCAGATTGTTACTGAACGTCCCCCAGCAATGAAGTAGTGCTACAGATAAATAACTAGGACTCTGAAAACATCTGTTAATTTTTATGTTCACTGGGGAATTCACACCACAAAAAATGTTCCTGCTTCATTTGCAGTTACCTGGATTGCTTTTTAATTAGGACTAGACTGTGTAAGTTGGATATTAGCAAAATTGTTTTCAGTTGACACAGTTGTAAAAAATATTCAGCTAATTTTATTGATTATGATAACCAGTGTGAAATGTCTGACTGTGTACTTCCTGATGGCAGCCCACAGGGGTTTGTAAGTCATTTGCCCCTTCCTTGTGCAGTTCTGCTTTGCTGGGTGAACAGTCTGTTTCTGCAGCGTTAGGGATCTCTAGTGTGGCTGGATCAGGCTGCATTTGCAGGAGCAAATTCCCTGGCTCTCCTGCTGTTCTCATCTTCAAAGGAAAATGAGGGAGAAGATTGCAGTGTTACACAGATAGGTCAGGATATGGAAATTTTACAAATAAATGGCTGTGTAGTGGTCGGAGCCTGGGCCCCAAGCCTCAAGGAACAGGGTGCCCATAGGGGAATGCTCCCCTGTGCTCTTAACTCCCTTTCCCAAAATTTGTCAGGCTCTGCACTGTGGCTTCTCCTAAACTTCACTGAGCAGCAAAAGATGAGTTATGCTGTTTCTCTTGGATATGAAATATAAATTCAGAACACCTCAGGTGTCATTACTGGTGGCTTGTGCCTCTTGGGTATCCTTGGGTGTGCAGCTGGGGCTCACTGTAGCTGATGAGGAACCCAAACCAGCCCAGCTGCTGAGGAGCCAGCACTGCCCACTTTGCCATTTCTGCTTGCTGCTCAGTGGTGAAGGGAGCACGGAGCTCAGAGTTCCTCCGTGGTACTACTCAGGATAAGAATATCTCCTGCTTTTTGTTGGAGGCTGGGCTGTGTTTTGCAGAGGGTAAAACACAGCTTTACAGGAACTGTAAAACATCTTGAGGGGGCAGAAGAGTGAAGGTTTGTACTGCTGGATAGGGGGACCTTCTGTGAATAACAATGTGTTTGCAAAAGATTTGAGGTTTTCAGTGGGGAACTGCTTTTTTTTTGTTTCAAGTGGAAGTCAGCTTTCAGCTAATATAGATTTATCCACTTTGGGATACAAAATCCTGCTTTCTGCTCTGTGCTATTTTTCCTGAATGCCACAGGAGGCTTGATTTTTCCCTGACAGCTAGCTAAAGGGCACGTTTATTTGACAACTCCTTCATCAGTGAAAAAGTAGAAAAGACATTAATCTAAGGCCATGTGCAGCACAGTAGTACCAAAGAGCTTAATTTTACTTCAGAGAAGGAGAGAGGAAGCTTCTTACATTGGTGTAAGGTTAACTGGGAAATCAAATTTCTCTAGGTCAGTCCTAGCATATGATCTGTGTGTGGAGAGAACTGCTTTCCAGAAATAAATCTGGTGGAAGTGACAGAGGATGGGGAGGTAGGAGGAGAGTGGGTAAGCCCCACATATGAAAGAAATGAGAAGTTGAGGTGTTCTTGGATCACACAAGATTAGCTCTACTTTCTGGGAATAACAGCATGGTACTGATTAGCTTTGCATAGATTTTTAAATTATTTCTGTTGTAGCGTCATGTAGAGGCCTGGCTCAGGGTACTGTGCACACACAATTCAAAGGCAGTCCTTGCACTGAAGAACTTTGTTGGGAAGGGAAACTAGACTGATGTTTTTTGTTTGCCATATTTTTACTGGCCCTTGTGAGAGTTTTCATGGTCTCAGTGGGACATTGCATGAATTTATGGTGAGATGTGGGTTTGAGGGAACAGCAGTCCTCAAGTGAGCAAAATACATATGTACCTGCTGCAGTTTAACAGCTGAATGGCCCCTGGAAGCCGTAAGATTGTGAGTATGTCTAAGTGTAGGCATGTGGCTGAGGCTGCTGTGAAACAGGGAAGTCAGCAGAGGAGAGAAGGGCAGAGACCAGAGGATTGTGAACTTCTCTGGGCACAGCCCTAAGCATCAGGAATGAACTCATAGCTCCTCTGAGCAGTAGTTCTGCTGCTGACTTCAGCTGAGACAAGGTTTCCCAAGTCTTTGTTTCCATTTTATAGCCTTTTATTATGATCCTGAACAACTGAAAAGGATTGGGCTTCTGCAGATGAATCCTTTTCAGACATTAAGTTTTCCTGACAGTTTTAATGTCAATCTGTTCTTAGCTGATGGATTAATGAAGCTTATTATAGGTTATGTTAATTTAGTCTGTGTATGTAGATCTGCATTTATAAGTAGCATGGAAACATGTGTTAACAGTTTCACATAATGACAGGTAAAACACTTGTCAGTGTTTCAGCTGTCGATAAGAGGAGTTTGAAAACTCATCCAAAAATTCTTTCCCGGGCAGACAGAGCATCCCTGCTTTGTTAGGGGATTTAGAAAGACCTTTCCTTGTGGACAGAGGAAGGAAAAAAAGGTAAATTGTCAACACAGCCAGTGGGCATTCTGTGTGTTACGTTGACAAGTGCCACCTGGGATGAGACCAGTCTGATTCGATTCCCATTAAAATGCAGTATTTGAGGTTTTATTCATTCTTGTCTGTACTCAAAGCTGACATTACTAGAAGAAACTGCTTTAGTGTTTAAAAAAACCCCAACAACCCACAAACCAATCCCCAGACTTTAATTACATAGAATGCTAGAAATGAACCTTGAGAGAGAGAAATCTGTGCCAGCTGTGGGAAAAAAAAAAAGGAGGCAAAAAGATACATCCATTAGTGACGTGTTTTTTAAAAACTGGATTCCTTTTTCAGATTTATTTTTACACCAGGGAGAAACTGTGCCTCTTAGAGATGAGGAGCTGGTACTGGTCCATGTAAAATGGTATTTCTGTTATTCACAAGACAGCAGACTAAACAGAAAATGTGAGTTAGTAATTTCCGCAAGCTAAAGAGGAACAATCCCTTTTAATACTTAATTAGATTAAGTGGAGTCTTTACAATTTGGAATACTTATTTGCAATATGCATGAGGTGAAAACTGTATATTAATTCATATTTCTATATTTGCTTTGTGTAGTTGTCTTATAAAAAACTTGGTTGCAAATTAACACATACTAATTTTGGAAAATAAAAAGACTGGCAGGCAGATAAACTGGGTGCTGGGGCCCCTCTTGTTTGCACATTACTGGAAATAGTAAAGTTCCTCATTGTTAGGTGAGTGCAATAAAGAACTGAGCATCTATTGCTTATGGAAGAGCCAGAGAAGAATCCTGGTTTCACTCCTGTGACTTTGAGATAATGGGAGTGAAATGCAGAAATGTTTGTTTAACTTTGAACACATGAAGAGAACAAATCTGAGTAATGCAGCGCATGTGGAGTTGTTTGTTTTTTTTTTTCAAAGTCACATTGACAATGACATTCTTCTTCCAGGCTGAGAATTAAAGACAAAATGTTTTTACTAAGTCTTTGCTTTGTATGGGATAGGCAGCTGAAATCCTTGTCCCACTTTGTGTGTGACAGTGCTAAGGAATGGCTCGTTTTGGTGTAACACAACAGCTTATACCAGTAAGGCACACTGTTACCTTTTAAAGTCACTTCCTCTGCTCCACTTGATATTCCAGGACTGGTTTTTTTCTGCTGCTATGGGAATCTGTGTTAGAGTTTTAAAGAAATAATTCACACAGTCGCTTTAAAGAAGAAATCAAATAATGGTTGTTTTGTTTGTTTAGATGCTGCCCTGCACATTGCAAGGGAAGTTATTGAAGCAGTATTTTGCTATCCTTATAGCCTGGTATAAAACTGTGGTACTCGTGGCTGGGGTGAAGAGGTTGTTTGCCTTTAATAAGAAGCTTGGATTATTTCTGTAACTTTGGCTTCATGTTAGGGTGGCATCTCTGTGTTAAACACCTATGACTTGCCCTTACAAGATAGAAAAGTGTAATGGGGAAAAATGGTATGTTTAAAGTGCTGTAGGATCAAGTGTTTGTGGCCTCTGTTTGTGACAGGGTGGCAGAGCGTGACACCAGACCTGCAGGGTTGTACAGGGCTCTGAACTGTGTTGAGCACTTTTGGTCAAGGACGGGTAGTGCAGGAGGAGAGCACAGGCTGTGCTGAGGCAGAAAAGAAGCCCTATCCAGCACCTCTGGAGGGGAAGTCCCACGACTTCCACTTACCTGTAAGTGTGGTTATGTGTCAGGGACAGTCCTCGGCAGGTCAGAGAGGCAGTGGGAGCAATCTCAGATGCAGCAGTTCCCGTATTCAGATCCACTCTTTCAGACATGATCATCAGCTCAAAGCAGGGAACAGGTCTGCTGCCTTGCACCCTCTTAAATGAGGTTTCCAATGTGCCTTACTTTTCATGTCAGGGCTGGACTGATGACAGTATCTTGTTGTGGGTTGTGTCTCTGTTGCCTTAACCAATTATGAACCATTACATCCCCCATTCCTACTGAGACCAAACTGTTCTAACTTTATAATGCTTAATTTATCTGATAGGATGCAGTTTGATTTTTTTTTAATAACAGTTCCCTTCACAAAGAACAGAGTTTTTCTGCTGCTTATGATGCATCACTGTGTTTACAGGGTACCAGTGGAGCAGCATGTTAAATGCAAACCATCAGAAAGCACATCTTTGTGGCCATCTAAACTTTGTGTTCACAACCCAGCAGTATGGAAATGACCCTGGGTCATGTAATGCAACACCATGGCATGCACCACAAAACACAGATCATCTGAGAGGTGAGTAGCTGAGCTGGAATTCTAGCTGCTGAATTCAAGCTGCCAAATTAGTTTAGTGGGGGGAAGATGTAAAGCATTTTTCACAGATTGGAATGAATTGCTGTAGGTTGTGATGCCCCTGACCTTTAAATATTTTTGACAGTAGAGTATAACCTGTTCTCATGAGAAGAAAATCCCCATCACAAAAGGACACCTTACATTATTCAATTATTTGGTGTGTGTGGATAAGTAATTTTATTTGGAAAAGTTTGTATGATTTCATCATGAGGATGACCTCTGCTTTAATTCAATCTCCCTGACCTAAGTTCAAACCCATCACACATTGTATCAACTGCAAATAATTCCTTTGTAAAGATTGTCAGAAGTGAAATAAGGTTAAGTCAAAACCCTACAGCTCTGCAGAATGCCTGACTAGCGCATATGAAGGGTTGATTGGCAATTGCTGGCCCAAGGGTCAGTTTTAAATTGTCCTTGCAAGAGTTGTCATCCTCAATCAAAGGTTCAGCTCAAAGACAGGGAAATTAGAGAAGTGCCTGTATGAGTTGATCTCAACTTGAAAATTCTCAAGTTGAGGTGATAATTTAAGAAATACTAGAAATGTAACTTTCTCTCCACCTGAATGTTAATGACTAATACTATAAGCTGCTTTCACACTGATTTTTATCTTCTGATTTAGCTTTAAGTCCTGGTTTCAGCTGAGATAGAGTTAATTTTCTTTTTAGTAGCTGGTACTGTGATATGTTTTGAATTCAGTATGAGAACAATGCTGATAACACACTGATGCTTTAGGTGTTTCTTAGTAGTGCTCACTCTAAGTCAAGAGCGTCTCAGCGTCTCATGCTCTGCAGTGAGCAGTGCACAAGGAGCCAGGAGGGAGCATGGCCAGGACAGCTGACCCAAGCTGGCCAAAGGATTTGCCACACCACAGAAGGCCTGTCCAGTTTATAAACTGGGGGAGTTGGCCAGAGGCCACCAGTTCCTGCTCAGGGCTGGGCTGGGCATCAGTCAGCAGGTGATGAGCAACTGTATTGTGCTTCACTTGCATTTCTTGGTTTTATTTCTGTCTCCCACTCTCCTTTTCATAATCATTATTATTATATTTTACTTTATTTCAATTTTTAAAGTGTTCTTATCTCAGCCCGTGGGTTTAATATTTTTTGATTCCCCTCCCCATCCCACTGAGGGCAGGGGAGAGAGTGGCTCTGTGGTACTGAGCTGCTGACTGGGTTTAAATCACAACATCTTATTAGATCAAATTTTAAAAATAGTCAGGTGCTAGTCATTTAGGTGACAAGTAGGTTTTCAAAGCATAGCAGAGGATAAACAGCTAAGTCTGTCTAGCCACCAGTAGGACTTCAGCCTGGTTAGATGTTAGGGCTTGTCAGAGGAAAGCAGGTTCTCAGCTTGCACCTTTGAGATGCCAAAATATTTATGAAGACAAAAGTCAGTCATCCTGGAGTCTGTAGAGTCTTGTAAATGCCTTGTTTGGTGTTGTGTTGCTGTTAGGTGTTTTGGGGGGTTTTTTTGGTTGTTTTGTTGTTGGTGGTTTTTTGTTTGTTTTTTTGGGGGGGTTGTTTGTCCCTTTGTTTTGGTTTTTGGATGAGAAGCATTCTGTACTTTTATTTTGGAATGTAAATTTTATTTTGAAGAAGAGTTTTGAAGCGTGTGGGTTAAAACAAGGTGTCTTTACATAACAAACACACAGTCAATATGAAGGTGTTATGTGCTCCAAGTGGAAGTATCAACTGATGCTTTGCATAGACTCACAGCTGATGAGTTTGCATTTAAAGACAGCTTCTTCCTGGCTTTTAGTCAAAGGTCAATATTAAAAGATCTAAATCCTGGCTGTTATTAGGAAGGGGGAAGTACTGCAGCATAATTACACCACTGCAGTTACCCTGGTGCTGCCTTTCTGAAGTCACCCTCTCTCTTGCCTGTTTTTTCCTAGAATTAGTCTCCCACGTTGTCTCTAGAAGAACAGGAAAAGACACTAGCCACAATGAGTTACCACTGAGCTGAATTTCAGCAGCCACTAACAGAGGGGGCCAAAGGAAAACAAACCAAACAACCAGCAGTCCTTTAAACACAAAACAAACAAACACCCATTTACAGAGCTCAGTTTCACTAACGTAGTAATTGTGAAAACTTGACTCTTAAGAAAGGGGAAACTAAGGGGTAGGAAATACTAAGAAGGACTACATCTCGCTCTCACTCTGTTTTTGAATAATAATATGGGAAATCAAGTAGGAAAAAATATTCTTTGCCATACTCTTTCTGCATATATGTAAGATCATTGGAAATGTCTTGTTGTGCAGTATATCCAGGTGCTTTTAAGAGCTTCCCTTCAATGTCTCTTTCAAAGTTAAATCTAACTTGACACCGTTCTCAGTGACCATAAATCTAGTTTGTAAGAGTGGCTAGAATTCTTTGATACAGATATTGTGTTGCTGCAATTACTGCCCATGGTCCTGCAGCCATTCTGAAATAAAAAGGGTTGCAGGCTTTGCTTTTAAGTCAATCCCTTAGAGGCTCAATCAGTTTGATTTCTGAAACCTATGCTTGGCAGTGAAGCTGATTAAATTCTGCCTGTATCAAGGCTGAGCACGCTGGGTTCAAAACCTAGGTGCAATGTCATGTTCTCATAGTGAAGTTAATGATAGCAAATTTTGATCTTTCAGAATTCAGGTTTCAAAAAAACTCCAAAATAGGTCTTTCAAGAGTATGAGAAGATATGTGTGGAGCTGGGCCGTAAGTTAGGTCAAAAAAGAGTAGATTCAGAGGTATGAGGCACAGACCTTTCAGTCATGCCAAGTTACTTCTTTAAGCATGTTTTCTTTATAGGAGCAGATTGCATCTAGGAAAATGATCTAGGCAGCAAGGGGACATCACGTTGAAGCAGACATGGAGTGCATTAGCAAATTAATGCTTACAGTTTGATGCACATTTCTGTTGCTTTTTTTGCAGTATAAGGAAATGCAGTAAATTGCCCCAGAATTAATTCCTTGTAATTAGAACACAGGGAAAGTATTGCTGACTGTCCTGTAGGTTACCAATAGCCAAGGCTTAGAGTAAAATGTTGCATCCAGTTTTCAAGATGAATGATAGAAAAGTCTGCAGATCTTTCTCATCAATTCAACATAAGTTTCCAAGACTCTCATGTGTCGTACTCAGACACGAAAGGACCACGCAGACACCCTTCTGTCAGGATAAGGCCTGGGCCAAAAGAGAGAGAGCAAGAAGGGCCAAGGTAGGGCAAGAAGAAGGAAGAAGGAGGAAGAAGACCTCGGCCCGGCCCTTTATTTAGTCAGTTATATATCTTTTTAGAGACAACCATGGATTGGAGGATGGGGTTACCACCTCTCCATGACACTGGTCAGATCAAAAGTCTATCATAATTCTCCGCCTAACAAAAAGAATGATAATAATAGATATTGGTAGGTAAACATGCCTGATGCTTACAGTAAAGTGCCTGGGAAATTCTAGTACAGGAATGAAAACATAGAAAGACTGCAAAATTCAGGGCGACACTCATGGATCTTTCTTGCTTTGAGATTATCTGCATTAGTTTTTATATGACATTTTCAGACTTGTCTAATATGCAACTGAAGAATTTATATCAGAGAAGAACTGATTCCTCCATTTCCAGAGACACAGATTTGCATGCTCCACCTTCCTGTTATATCAAACTGTCTAGAAGTGGCCTAGATTACTGTTATTATTTTGGTTTAGGAAAGCAACATGCCGTTTCCCCCCCAACTGCTCTCATAAATTATACTAGGAAATGTCTGTCAAGTAATAGGAAGCAGTGTATCCTTGGCAATGAAAGTGACGGAAGTGTTAAAAATAATCCACTCCTCAGTAATTGTGGTGTACATCTCCAAGCCTTGCAGTCAGGGCCTTGAGCCAAACAAGAATAAGAGGTGGGTAAATGGAAGAGAAGAATTTAACCACTTTGTTAGTTAAGGTAATGTTTGTAGAAAATGATAAGCCCATATTAATTTACCCTAAAGGACTCTGTCTAACAGAGACATGCCTTAAGAAAAATTTTAATGATTCTCAGTAATTCTTGAGTCCTGAGAAAACTTAGTCCAGCGAGTGATCATGGAATTCAATAAAAATCATCTTCTTGAGGAGTTGCTCAGTAGTGCAGTGATCTTACTTGTCCCAAAAGAGACATACTGAATTAATACCCAAAGATTTTCTTGAGTGAATTCAGAGCAGCTCTGAGCATGAAGGGCACCAAGTTTTCTTTCCTGAGTAAATCCTTGCACTTGAGACTACATATCTGATTTCTGTTTTTCATTACTTTGTAACAGGAAACTTCTTGGCTGAGATATTTTCATCACTAAGGTGATTTTAAACATATATGAAGGGCTATCTATAAAAAAAGCGCATGGCATTCTTAAAGGTAATGACATACCTGAAGATACCTAGTTTGTAAGATATGTAGATATGTAAGCCTTTATTGCTGTCAGTGGGAAAGAAAAAATACTTTCCAATCATCAAAAAAATGTAACCATTTGGTATTCAGCATGGGTGCGAATGGAATTAATTGGTATATATTTCTTCACTCAGGTAATTGCAGAAAACATGAACAGGACAGGCTGTCAGAAAAGGCAGGGGAATTGCATGTTATTGCTATAGATGAACTGTCCTGGGTGACCAAAACTGTGAATGTAGCTGTGCAATACTAAAGAAGTAACTACATCCCTTGCAATAGTTTTGATATCTAGGGCTGCCCTGATGAAGGGTTTCGCTTCTGTTTTTTTTGCAGTGTAAATGGGTGCCCAGAACATGACAATTTTTCAGCTCTGAATTCTGTTACAAAAACTGTTGGTTCCTTCTAAACCTAAAAATACTTTCTGTGAAATTAGTAAAACAGCCTAACTGACACTACAGTTGAAAATACCTGAATAGCTACTGGGATCCTGAAGCTCACAGGGGAAGGAATTTTTCTTCACTAGAGGAAGTTTTGTTTTGGTAACTGTAGTTGTTTGAATTATTTTCTTCTTAGGATTGTAAGCAAACACAACATGATTCTTTCTGGATGAAGATGATGTAAATCCTAACTAAGCAGGGTAATAGGAAACAAATGTTAACCACATGAATACATGCAGCTGATGAGAGAGGTGCCCCTGATTTCCCTGAATTAATCTTAAAGATGGAATAAAGAAGTATGAGGCATTATTCTAGGCATGAGAAAATGCATCACTGAAATGATTTTATTATGGGAAAATAGACTTGCATTTCATGCTACTGCTTTACAGAAATGAAATTAAAAGGCAGTTCTTGTATAGATGTATATTTGCTTTCCAAACAAATGGGATCCCATTCAGTCTCAGTTCTCTTCCATTTCTCTCTCTTGCTGATGCAGATGCAGATTGACCTTTTGCTCCAAAATTTAAAATCAAAATGTAGCTCCTCTCTGTGGACACAGATATAGCCCAGAATGGATGATAAGGTACTTGGAAATAATAGCATAGTTTACATGCAATTGTACATAAGAGGTATAAGGTCAAAGCAGCATCTAAATTCAGTTTCTGGTCCGGGGCAAGACTGTACTTTTTCAGACGTCCGACAAATACAGCATTGGAAGTTGATTTTTCATGTTCCTTTTTTTTTTTTTTTTTTCATTTCCCAATGTAAAATGATTTTGAAACATAACTAAAAATACAGCAAGGAATTTTTCAGTGAAACACAGTGTGTCTGGGTTTCTAAGGGCAGGCAGCATTTTTCATGTTCCTTTTTGTGCTGCATGAAGATCTTTCAGTGCATGTCTACAATACATCAAAGCCCCCCTAATTTCTTAATAATTAGATTCCAAGTAATGACTCTCAATGATGTCAGGGCTAAACACATACAAAAATGTTTTCAAGCCTGTGGGGGTAGTGAGGGTTTTAGTGTCTCTTATTCATGTTTTTGACAGCTCTGACAATTGCTTATACCTCTTTCATGACCTTGTGTGTTGGTTTGGGTACAGCATTGCATGACCATTACCACAACTATAGCCACTAAGTTTTAGGGATTTGACTGATTTTATATTTATGCAGTCTTGAAATGTGAAGTCTCATATTCCACTCTAAACCTGGAACTTCTATTCTTTGAATCCTATGATCTCTGGAGGTATAAATGAAAAGATTTCTGCCCCTGAGCTGATTAATGTTTTTCCATCTGTTTTCTTTTTCCTGTAAGAGTGCACTGAGTATTTTCTGCATCAAACATTTTAGTTTCATTTTTATTAAAGCAGGAGTGAATAAATACTCTTTGCCAACAGAAATCTGAACCTTACACTTCTCCATTTCCTTATATAAATAGTATTTCATGTGCCTTATATCCTTTCTGCTACTAGCCCTGGACAGTATGGACAGATGAGCATTGTGGATGGCCATCATTATTTCTCTCTGGCTTTGCTGCCAAGCGTTGGAGGAATGTGTAGGATGTCTCAGCACTGATGTAGCAGATAGTGAGCCAAGGAATATAACAGACCTGCAACCAACTACTACTGAATGGATGTGGGAGGAACCTTTCATCCTGTGAAAAGTGGCTGAACTTTTTTTATTTTGTGGGGTGGTTTTTTTCTCCCTCCTACATACTCCTCTCCCCTTCATTTCTGTAACAAATGCTGAAGCTTTGTGCTGTGCATATGAGTTTTTGGGGAGGGCTTTTTGTTGTAAGCACATTTTCTAGGCTTTAACTACTTATATTTGATGGTTTCAGGCTGTAGGATTTTACTGCTATGTCCTCTCTGCAACTTAGTTTGATGCTCTTTTCATCAGTGTTTAATGCTTATTTCTGAGTTGATGGAGTGAGCAGTCCAACAAACAAGATGTTGCTCAGCCTTGTCCTTAGCTATTGCCAGGATTCGTGTTCTGTTTGCTCTCTCATGCACTTCCTGTGGGTCAAGCAGGCTGGCTTCTGCTTTGGATTAGTAGGACAAGCAGAGGAGTCTGGCAAGGGAAGATCCAAGGCTTTGGTGATAAATCTGCTTCCTTCTGCTGCGCCACTGGGACTGGGCAATAGGAAATCCCTCCCAGTTCAAAGATGTAGACTGGGTTCTGGAGATCAAATACAGGCAGAAATCCCAATGTTGGGGTTTCTTATTAGGAAGCTTAAGAATTTCTTATAGTATGCAGAATTGGGTCTATGCAAAAGATTACTTCTAGAAGCTGTGCCTCTTAATGGAAGTAGTTTAACTCTTGGTTGTTGAAGGAATCCTCAGTTTTGCAGCATTAAGATGTTTTTATGTCTGGTGTTTCTGGACCAATTGTATAAAAGCTTTTTAGGTATAGCCTTGAATTATAGCACTCTCTTTTTCATTAAGCTACTTAGCTTTTGGCTTTAAAAAAGTGTGGATTACACATTTAAAACCATGAGGGGAAAAAAGTATGAGAGTAGATATTGCAAAATCAAATGTTTACTGTAAGCTTTAAGCATTTCAGATCCCTATCAGGACGTCAGGACTGGAGACATGATTTTAAGATATTTTATGAGCCATTAATAGAAAAAAGTCCTTCCCACAATGATATGCTTCTTTTCAATGGTGTCTTTGCTTTAAGTTTGTTTGCAGGGTTTGTTTGTTTTGTTGGGGTTTTATTTTTTGCTGTTTACTGTAATGTTCAGAATTCTGTTTATAAAATTAATCCTTAAAACAGCACATTTGTAGAAGTGCCACATGAAAAACTTCACACTGAATTTGTCTCAGGGTGTTTTGTTCAAGTTGATTACCCGTTATTTTCTGGATGATCTGCTTAGAGCAAAGGTGTTAGAAATGTACTTTTTCAGAAGTACTATTTTGGGTTGCAGAGCAATGGGGATTTTGATTTGGTGTAACAGCAGTGTCTCATTTACAGAGTGTGGCTAGCATTTAAGATCTTCTAAGAAGAGTAAAACCTTAGATTAATCCTTCTAAGGAACCCTGTGAGAACCACCCTTGTTTGCATTTTGCAGTAAAGCAGGATCAGAATACCACACCACTTGCCACAGGCAGGGAGCAAGTAGTAAAGTGGGGATTACAATTAAAAAGCTCCTGGCTCTCTCGCCTGCACTCAACCCAGCAGATATCACCGACTCTTCTAATCAAACCTCTGAAACTATCTTACCATCTTACCATCTGTTGTGCAAATTTCCTCGGGGAACTGCAAGAGTCTCTTTTACATTTCAGGCTCTCTGAAAACTGTATTTAAAGAAAAAAAGCTAGAAGTGAACAAAAAAGGCATAGAAGTAATGCATTTATTTTTTAGGGTGTAGGTTTGGGTGTTGGAACTGGCTCATTATAGAGAAAAACAAAAGATGTCTCCTACAGAGCACCTCAAATCTCATGTTAGGCAAAATGGGTTTTTTTAATGATGAAAAGAAAAGGGAAAAAACCCAGCTTAATTATTTCCATCTTCCAATCACCTCTGTCACACTCCTCTTGATTCAGTGACTTGCCAGAATTTACCCATTGGCACAACACGTATTTTTAGACATGTCACTAGATTTCAAGCAAAGCTTGCTGGTGCATACAAATTATTCATTTAAGCATTGATTTGAAAATAATAATAATAATAATAGCAACATACAGTTCTCTCACAATTTGTCAGGAAAGCATTCAATGCAGTCATTCTGGAAGCAGTAATTGTAAGCAATGTTTTATTGTTGACCATTCAGGTTTGAATGACAGCAGATATTGCAAGCCACAAATAAAAGCAGGAATTGAAGTGCTTGTTCTGCACTGGCACACAGAGGTTCCCTCAAACACCAGCTGCCTGCAGCAGCCACAGCCCTGGAGCTGGTCGTGAGAAAGCACTTGCTCCATCTCCACTGCTGCTTTGCAGCACTCTTGTCTTGCAGCCAGTCTGCACAGAGGGAGCAGCTCATGTGCTGGGGTTAGGAGGAGGGCATTTTTTACCCCTCATTGCTCATTAGCAAGAGGCAGGTGATCTCACTTCTCCCTTGATCTGTAGCCTGTAAGCTGCTAAATACTTCAAAGGTGCCCAGATGCTTTAACATCCTTTTCTATGCAGCATCAAATAATAATGTGCATTTGATTAACTCGTCATGGCTTTAACACTGACCAATGCACCTGTGTGTTGTGATGCTCCAACACCTCTGCAATGGTGGTGTCTTCTCATTTTGGATGAAGTTCTGCCTCCACACCTGGTTATAAGTAACTTAACTCTCCTGCCCCTCACTTTGCTGAGGTCTCTCATTTATCATTATCAGCTGTAGAAAGCTAATACTCAATGTTTCTAACTAAGACAACACTGAGCAAAGTTGTTTCCCAGGGACTGTCACCTGCCTTGGCTAGAAACCTTGTGCTCAGTCTGTACAATATGTAGAACAAGAAGGACCTAGTCAGCCTTTGGAACTCAAACAGCTTCTGCTTTCCACCTGCAGATTTGTAGCTACAGGAGGCACCTACAACTCTGTGCTGCAAGAATTTGTTGGTATTTTTCATATCTGTGGTGAAAAACCTTCTCTGAATGTAGCTGACACCTAAACGTCATCCAGTCTTTGGGGACTATCAGATAGTGACTGTTTGCATATTGTTTGTACAATATGCTACATAATAAACAAACAAAAAAATTATTAATATTGGATAGAATCCACAAGGCAGGGCAGATGGATTTTTTAAGGGGATGGTCTGTACATATGTGCATCTGTTACTACTGTCAGTAACTTTTATTTATGTCACTTACTGGGTGGCCTCTGATAAAATAGCTACTGACTAGCCTTCACCCAGGTTTTTGTTTAGAGTGGTTTTCTTGGTCAAAAGTGTAAGCCAAACTGCTTTCTTAGCCAACCAAAATATTTTGGAAGGCCATCCTAATGACTCCACTGGAACGCAGACCTCTAAATCAAGGCTCTTCCTTGCGATCTTGTAATAAGGAAAAAATAAATTTAAAAAAAAGGGAGGGACATGACTCCCTTTCTCTTAAGAATTAATGATCTGTGAATTCTGTGATAAAAGCTCTAACCTAATCAGGAGAAAAAAATCAACTAAGAGATGTGCTATAAGAGCTAAAATGTAAGAGGGACTTTGTGCAAAAGGGGTGGGATGCCGTCAACTTGTGCCTGACCCTCAGAAGAAAAGTCCAAGAGTTGTCATGCTTATGTGTGGCTGGTCTACGAACAGGCTGTACCCAGACACCCCTCAGCGTAGTATGGAGATGCTCTGAGTTTTGTTAATTTGTTTTTAAGTGTGGTTATCAGTTCTGACAGAGAACTGAAGCTCCCATCTGCCTTTCGCTACTGTTTTCTTTGGACAGACGTTGTGGATGTGGAAGGGCTTCCTGGCAGATTGCCCCTGACCTGAGGGGTTGTTGTGTACAGAAAGAGAGGGTGTACTTTGTTCATTCCAGTGCCTTATGAGAGCACCCACTGGGGGAAAATAGTTTTGCTGTAAATACCAGAATCTCACATTCTGGGGATGGGAGAGTGAGAAGGGGAAAGGGGAGCAGGGTGAAAGGCAAGACAGAGGAAGAAAGAGCATGTTACAGGAGAGCATAGTGTGCGTTCCTCTTTGGGGTGTTCTGTGTGCGCTCTACCTTTACGCTATTTCCTGACTAAAAGAAGGTGCATCCTGCTAGAACAGGATTTCAAAACCAAAGCTGAAGTCTTAATATTATTATGCAGAAGTTTGGGTTCCCGTGACTATATGTGCCTGACAATAATATTCAAGTCCATTAGAAATGGTGCAAGTGCAACTGAGAGGTGGAACAGCTCTGCCACACTAGGTGCCATTGTTGCTCAAATTTTAGCCTACAGGAGAGTACAGGAATGCTGGTGGAGCAAATATTTCAGTAAATCACATTACCAATGAAAATATTTTCACTTATTCATATTTAAGAGATGGGACTCAGCACCAGCTCTCTATTTCCTCAGTCAATAGTGGCTTCACTGTCCTCTTAAAGGGCTGCCAGTAATTCTCGCTGCCATTTTATCAAGTTAGTCCCACTAGGATAGAGGGGAAATTTTCTTGTTTCTATAGAGAGGCAAAGCAAAAGCTTCTGACTTAAATTTCGTTACATAATTATGATAGAAGTGTTGTTTTGCTTCGTAGCTTTGTGTTGGAGATATTTCAACAAATCCACTGTAAGGATTTAAACAGGAGAAAACTTTGCAGAAAATCTTGTGGAAAACCTTGTTAAACATGTTATTTGGCAACCATTCTTACCATACTGAAAGACCTGGAGGGAACCAAATATACATAATGCATTGTGTTATTTGCATTTACTGACAAATGCTACCTAATACAGTTTTTAAAGAAAGAATTCAAACGTAATGTTAAACTACATTAAAGACACATCATTAAGGTTGCAGAATTAAGCAATCAAACATCAAGTTGTCAGTGCAACCCTGATTCAGGCCCCTTGTGTGTATACATTATGATACAGTCTTTAATTACAGGATCATATACTATTTTTTTTTCCTCTTGCCTTGTTCAGTCAGCTGCTCACTGAATGAGCAGCTATTCAGTATTATGTTTTCTCCATTGTTCAGTGTGTGGTCCCATGCTTTATTTATGGCACACTATTGAAACTCAGCTCTGAAAAGGAAATCTAAATCTCCTCACAGGCTTTTTAACAGCAGTCATCACTGCAGTGTCTGGGAGCTTCACAAGTGTTAATGATGACTTTATCTTCACAATGAGCCTGTGAGATGAAGCAGTGACAGCAACTCAGGGAAGCTGAAGCTAAAGAGAAAAGGTCAAAAGTCTTTTGCCAGCTTGTAGCATTCAATTCAAGATCTGTAACATCTGCTGTTGTGGTGGCAGCACTGGACTGTGGCTGTTTAAGAGTGGTTTCTGCAAACGGAGTACCTGTGTCTGTGTCCATGCCAATCTCTCAGCCTGGTAGCACCATTCATTTGTCTCTCTTTTCCTGTTCTCTTGGGTCTAATTTATTACGGACTTCTCCACTACTCTTGCAGATGAAGTTCAAGGCTGGCACAGGTGTTGTAGTTCTGTAGAGCTGTGTGTGTCATGGCTATGTGTAGGAAAAGATGGAGCACACTTGGTGAGAATGAGATTATGCAGTATTTTCAAGACTAAAATTTGGTGCTTTTGTTGAGTGTGTTCCATTTACAGTTCTTCAAAACTAAGTCTGCCCAACTTGGGTTGTCTCTTGTGATGATAATATAGGGAATATCTGGCCCTATTGTATGTCTACTGAATTCCACAATTGTCATCTCTAGGGCTCTGAAGAAAAAATTATTAAGAAGTTGATGGTACTGTGCTGATGTGGTGAATGGGAGAATCAAGCATATGACTCATATCTGTTTCGTTTTCTGTAGTCTTTTAAAGTTTTCCTCTATTTAAGTGAAGTATCCCAACTTTATTCTAATAAAAATCTGACTTTGGATCATTTTGGGAGACCTCATAGTAGAGAAAACTATCTTGACTGATCTCAAAGCTCTGACTGATAGTCACAGAAGAATATCCGCATGTGCTGTCTTTACTGTGCAGATGGATTATTTTGGCTGAAGTTTTTGTGTAATTCAAATCAGATAGAGGACAAGACCTGTTATAAATATATTCAGTATTGTGTACATTGGCTAACCCTACAGGGAAAGAGAAAGCAGGCTCTTATAATGGGAAGACAAGGAATCTTACTAATGCATAGAATGACCAACCTTAGCACTGCAAATGCCATGTTTTCAGCCAGCATAAATGACAATGAGTGTGTGGACTCAAAGATGGCATGTTGATACTGCAGATGACAGTCTTGCTAACGTATCTTCAAATAATGTTTTACAAACATATAATGGAAAAAACAAAGTTGCAATGCCATCTGCATAGTATCCCATTCTGGACACTATTGAAGTAACCAGCACTTTGACAGGGTTGTTTCACATGCGTCAAGGATATGAAAAAACAGAGTGTGTCACCTTTTTCCACCGCTGCTAAAAAAAGGTGGATATTTATGTACATTCTCCTCGTCAGTGTAAATGCCCAGTTTGTCTCTCCCAAGTTGCTCTTTTACTTTATTGTGGGTTATTTATGGGGCCAGGTTGGTGAATTTTTTTAGTATTGCTGAGTGGTTGGTGACAAGAGATCTGCAGATTTTGCTGTTACAAGATACTGTGTCATTGTGCATTTGTGGAGCAGTCTCCTTCAGGGCTTTTCTCCATTATCTGGAATTAAGTGCAAACCCATTATCTGGAATTAAGTGCAAAATGTAAGAAGGCCTCATAATTCATGTTTTGGTGAAAAAAAAAATTCATCAGCTCAGTGTTCCTCCTCACGATTTTCTCCATGAGCAATCCATTTCTGTGTAGGGCTGCCGACTTGGAGAAGGATAGACACAGGTGAAAGAGAAAGAGGAGGACTTCTCTAGTAAGTTTGGTTTGTGGCTGAATTGATGTATTCTGAAGATGTAGGTGTAAGTTGTCTACAGAAACTCTGCTGCTATCTGGAAGCATAGTGAAGTTCATAATGTTGCCTCCTTGAAAGCAGGGACTCCTGCTTTGGCTGTCTCATTCCAGCCTTTTTGAAATACTGTGATAAGTTATCATAGCTGTAGCACACAGATTTGCTCTCTCTGGACAACAGCCTGATTTCTTGACTATATGAACAGACAGGCTGGCAAAAATCAGCTTTCTCCCTATCATGTATAAAGCTAAAGCCACTGCTGAGCTGCATTTATGGATCCTCCAGTGTTACTTACCAAATTCTTCTGTTGCAGTGATTATGCAAAGAAGCCCAGGGAGTGACAGAGTAAGTTGAACTAGCACAAGAACAGCCAGATTCCTCATTGGCTGAGTGCTGTGTATTTTTGAAATTGTTTTTTGTCTGCTTGAAGCAAGTTTTATAATGGTAACCATCACAAAAAAGCAGTTACACTGCTTAGGCAAAAGTGGTCACAAAGTCCTTTAAAAGTGGTGTGCTTGTTAAAAAAATCAGCCTGAATTAAGCCTTGCAGTTTTTTATACATGCTTCATTAAATCCAGTTGTAGTTAACTAATGCAGCAGAAGCACTTAGCTAAGGGTTTTGTTGGTCCTTGCTGACAGGTTCGTGTGTATGTTTATGTCTTTGTGGTGGGCCTGCTGGACCTCCTGTGCCTGTCCTGTGCCTGCCTGAGCTTTGAAAAATCCATCAAGGAGTTCTCTTTTTGAAGCCAGTAATAACTAAACAAGTTGGGCAGGGGGTCCCTTAAACTCCTCTTCTCCATCTGCAGGCATATTGCACACAGTTTAACTTGCACATTGCAGAGGCTTCTATTACAACAGGCAGTGAAAAGTCATTATAATCTGCCAGTGGTAGTGTGCTGTCCCACCCTGCATGACCTAAGGGGCTGTGTCATGGTGGGCTGCCTGTCATGCTTTGCACAGGCAAAGCTGCTGCATCTTGCCAAGAATTTCCAGTTTGGATATATGACATTAGAAGCCTGTGAGTAGAACAGGCCTTGTGTGTGCTGCTGGCAGGAGAGAACAATGAAGCTTTTTGTGGTAAAATAAATGACTATGGAGAAATCCCTTTTTTCAGAAAGTAGTTTGAGTTCTCTGTGATGTGTGCTCTGGCTGCTTTGCCCAGCGCTTTTGCATTTACTTAGTATCTGTTTGGAGAATGGGGAAAAAGAATCAGTAGCAAACTCATTCTGGTATTTGGAGCAGAGCTTTGGGCCATCTACTCTCTCTGTACCCTGCATTTAGAAGCAAAGAAATTCACTTGCTTGTCCAGCAGAGAAATTAGATGGTCCTTCTTACACTGGCCTGCTCCTGGCACTGACTGTTTTTTTCTCAGTAGCCACTGGTGATAGGATGGTCAGCCTCAAGTGTCTAGTATCTTCAGAGACTTTGAATTGAGACTCTTTTGGCCCAGTCATACTTTTCCCCAGTCTTGTCCCATAATTCTTACTGTCAAGCATTTTCTAGTTTCCCTAAATTGTTTCTCCTTCAGGAAGAAAAAATGTCCAACTGTCCCTTATCAGCTACTAAGTACCTCTGCAAAAGCTATTCATTTTCTCACTGAGATGGGGGAATTTTGGTAGTGCTTTGATTTTTAGCATCTCTCTCCGAGGGATTCTATCTAGCCACAAATGCAAAGCACCTCTTGCACTCAGCTTAATTTTAGTTAGTGCTGCTACAGTCAAGAAATTTGCAGCAGGCAAGGAAAGGTCTTCTTTGATAGAAATAATCTTCAAAGTTAGGTGGCCAGAAAAGAAATAGTGGAGAAGAGCTACTGCCCTCAAAATGTCACTGCCTGCCCCTTGAACAATAAAATCAGAAACCTCTTCGAGTTGTGCGAGACTAACAGCACCACTGGCAAAATTAATGGCTGTGCTAGTAGCTGCAACAGAGAAGGCTGGTGTACTGTGACTCAGTAGGAATTTGTCTCCTGAAATGCAGTGATTTACCTTCATTGACTGAGAGGCTTTCTCCCATGGTTCTGCAGCAAAACCTCTCTGCACCCTCCTTTAGCAGTGGGGGTGGCTGGGGAGGTGCTGGCAGGACTGGAACAGAGCTGAGATGTAGCTTTGCTGAGCAGCCTCCTCAAAACCTTCTCAGCAACTGCTCAATTTCTGGCTGTGGCCTCAGCCCTTCTGCTCATATCCTTTCTTTTGGGGTTCCCCAGAGTCTAAAAATGTGTGCAAGTCGTCTTCAAACAGCAAAGGAGGGTGAAAAGTGTTTAAAGTGTGTATGTGTGCGGTGTTTCAGAACCTCCTTCACAGATTTATTTTTTATTCAAAAGGTGGCTCCAAATGGTCTCTTTTAAAGATAATGTTTGCTATCAGACTTTTTTTTTTGAGTTTAAGGTTTATGAAAAGAGCACACTTCTGCAGGAGCCATACTGGGACAGGTTTTCATATGTCCTTTGAAATATCTTCTTTTATTAGCTTTCAAGTTTCTCCTGCTGGGACCGTGGTAGGTTAAGCACTCTTTTTTTCTCCTACAAATGTAATTGAGAACCCCTAATAGGAGATTAGCAAAAGAGGTTGCTGCTATGTTTTGCTCCAAACACTTGGGCAAGAAGAGGAAGAAAAACTAGTTTCTTGCATCTACTGGATGGCTGGTACTTGGTCTGGGATAGCTGTCTCTGAGTTCAGAGTGCATCCAGCTTCATTTGAGAGAAACTGTTTACCTGCTAACTTCTTTTGTGGTGGAAAAAGATGCAGAAGGAAGATGATACATTTGGGAGGTGGATATTGGCACAGAGTGTTATTCTGGTAAGAGGTGAAGGTACGTGGTTGTCAGAAGTACATGTGAACCACGCCTGCAGTCTGCCACTTGTGAGTTGGGGGTCGTGGTTTCTGTACCATTAAGTTTGGGGACCTGGTAGGGACATATGAGCTCCCTTTCAAGCTGTGCACTTCAGGTTCCTTCTTCATGGAGACCAGGTGTCCTGCAGGTTGGGTGGAGGAACCACCAAACTCAGAAGTGGTTGGCATCACTTGCTCTCTCACGTAACTGGAAGGGCAGGCTATCTCATGGAAGATTTTCTTTGTGCAGCCTGCTCCTCGGAACAGATAACAGGTATTTTCTGTGACTTTATTCTGAGTCACTGACTAGTGATTGTAAGGAAGGATAATGCTGGGTCAGTCAGTGTTCTACTTTTCTCTCTCACTGTTATAACTTTATTTTGCTCATGGTAGTTACTGTATATCACTAGGCTTTTTCAGTGAGATATATAGTAATATTTTTTGTATTGGTCATTGGTGCTAAATCTGACAAGAATATTAGAAGAACAGAGAAAGCAGACACTAACTTCATTCAGATGAACATGTAAATCCTCAGCACAAAAGGCATCATACCTTGTCCTAAGAGCAGAATTATCAAGCTACACTGGGGGGTAGAACAAGCTAATTACCAGAGCCAAAGATCCTAATTCTGAGCAAATCTTTCAAATTCTTGTATCAGGTATCACCTACTGTCCAATTTGGGGTAAAAAGGTCTTGTTGTGCATAAATGAAAATCACTTCACCTTTGAAAGTAATTAATGTTCACACAGAGTGAGGCCTATACATCAGCTGTATTCAATATAGGATTTGATTTCAGATTGGTGCAGTTCATTGCTGACTGTTTGGGCATATCTTTTTGGTTTTCATCGACAACTTTTTTTTCCTATTAGTACAAATGTATTATTATTACTTTCTCTGGAATCTTGGGGAATAAAAACAATTTTAAACAATTTCAGGTAATGGTGTTTCCCACAGATAATCACATTTTAAAGACATTGGAGGGACTTGGTTACATTTTCTGCTTTGTTGCATCTCAGAGGGATGATTAGCATGTGATAAAAGTTCCCTTGTAAACAATTTTTGTTCTCTATAGAAAAGAGACCAACTCTAGAGAGTATCAGTAGATCTCTTACCTTCTTCTTTATGATAAAGCTCTGAACATCCTTTACCACTGCACCTTCTCAGTATCAGCCTGCTCAGAGAACCAGGAGACAGATACTGTTTTTATGTGCTTGCTGTTCCTGGTAAAGCACTGCCGGCCTGGCAAACCAGGATGATGGGCTGGCCTGGAAGACTGAAAAAAAGAGCACAGAGACTGAGTGCCAAAGGAGAAGAAATGAGAGTCCTTGAGGAAAATAGGTTGCTGCAGGAAGATGAAATGCCAGTACACCTGTTCTCATCTGCTCTGCTCCATCTACCCAGTTGTGGAGCAAGGCAAGTGACAGCTTAGCTCCTGTGAAGGCTTGGGGATGCTCTAATTTGGTACAGCAAGATCCTGCAGCCAGAGGTTGTTAATATATTTGAGCCCTAGCCAGGGGTTGTGCCAAATGGGTTCCCTGATGTCCAGTTAAACGTACATGTTTAAAGAAGCTCTCAGAGCTTGCTGATTCTGTCTATTGCAATGATTTAACCATTTAAGTATTTAGGTTGGAATGCCACTGCTGAAGAAAGGGTTGACCCTCTGTTCTCTTGGGGTCTGAGCCTCGCAGAGTAGTGTCATCTTTTGATGAAGGGAGACAGGATAAGAAAAAGGATAAGTCTCCAGTGTCTGGTTCTGCTTAAATATGTCAGACTGTCACTAGGGCTTCTTTCACATCCTGTGTCAGATTGTGACCTGGCTCTAAGTGACACTGAAAAGCCTGATCCCTTTTATGGGTTAATTACCAATGGTATTATGAATGCTGACCATATTACATTTGTATTAGGCTTAAATCTTATTTCCACTGAATGCTATGTATTTTCATGAAATAGTGGATCATTTCTCTTGTGAAAAGGAGCAACCACATGAAAAGTAAGGGACAGAATCATATTTTGAGGGTGTTTTCAGGGAAACTTGATCACTGAATCACAGAATCATTGTGGAAAATACTTTTAGGATCATCAAGTCCAGCCATTAATCCAGCACTACCAAGTTCACCGCTAAACCATGGCCCCAAGTGACATACCTACACTGTTTTAAATGCCTCCAGGGATGGTGATTCCACCACTTCCCTGAGCAGGCTGTTCCAGGGAGGAAATGTTTCCTGGTATCCTATCTATACCTCCCCTGGTAGAACTTGAGGCCATTTTCTTTTGTCCTAGCATTTGATACTTGGGAAAAGAGACCAACTCCCACCATGCTACAGCCTCCTTTCAGGTAGTTGTGAAGAGTGATGAGGTCTCCTCTTTGATGCCGATTAATATATCATACATTTTTCTTATGTGTGCCTTTTTATTCAACTGCAATAAATTTAAACTTACTATTTAAAGAGTCATTTAATATGTTTTTGTATGGCTTTGTCTTTGCTTTTTTGCTAATTCATGAAGTTCTGTGTAGGTACAACTGAAATTAACTATGATCAAAATTATTCCTTAAAGAATCAACGCATCAAAAGGTTTGGCTTTCTGTGTACAAAGGAAAAGCTTTTCTTTTTGCATTTAACATAGACTAAGATAAATTATATATCTTATGATTGAGTACTGGAATTTGAAGGTGAAGCATGCAACCATGTTCCAATATATTCCTTCAGGAGCACATTTGTGGCTCTGCATGATAATCCTCATGCAGATGACCCTTCTGTAATTGTTGCAAACTGCAGCTCCTTAGGATTGCTTACAATTTTTGAAAAGTCAACAGTTTGTATTCCATTAGAAGAAGGTCACTGAATGATATTATGAAAGAAAATAAAAGTCACTATAATATAATCACAGAAAAATTCTGTCCGTAGTCCTTTCCTTGCAATGTTTATTCAAAAATAATTTCTATCACTCAGAAAACTTTGGGGCTTTTTTGCTGTAAAATGTAGAAATAATAGGACAGTAAGATGAAGAAACAATCACCCTTAGGGGACATGCCTCAATTCTTTATGCATTCAGGACTGATAGAATTAACTATGTTCTCTAACTGTGAAATTCTTTTTGTAAATGATCAAAAATGACTGAAAATGTTTCTCATCTTCCAAATGGTTGGTTTCTCTGTACCACAATTCATTACACCATCAAAAAAATGAACGGAGTAGTTTGAAGCAAGTGTTTATACTGGTTTTGTGTTTTTTACTGTTAGAGGGCTGTCTCTGCAATATACTTGTTGGAATTACCTCTTGTGACTGATATTTTCAAAAGTTTAAATAATTTGATTTAGCCACACTTTTATGCTTCAAATACTTCTAAAAGAGCTTTACTATTTTTCAGCTGTTTAGTGACAAATATTTATGAAAATCATATCAATGCTTCCAGGATTTGAAGTATTAGGAGCCACGGAGGGGTAAAAAGTTTACTTCTCAGCCAAGTCTGTAATTGCTTTCTCATTTAAAAGAGTAACTAATGTATTGCTGGCAGTACACAAAGATTTCGTTTTACTGCAATGTATCATTTTGGTTCTCTTGTGGAGAAGGGGGACTATTTAATTTGCTGTCTCAGTTAAGTCATCTGTATGAATAAGTGTGGATGATCCTGTGATACACTCTGGCTGTTTCTGTAGCAACCACCTATAGTTTTTGTCTGCATTTTCATATCTCTTTCCAAGAACTGCCTTTTTTTTTTTCCCCTGCAACAGCTTTATTCTCAGAAGCATTGCTTGAATTATTTTTATGTTCTTCATTTGCACGCTGTCTTATATGTGACAGTCCACCATGAAAAACCAAGAAATTGTTGTATAAATTACAGAAAGTACAATGGCAGTCATGGTGATCTTTAGTGATCCTTACACTTTCTGTAATGAGTGGAAAATTGATTTTTGTATTTCATCTTCTTTCTTTTGAAGATGGTAGGCTTATCTGATGAAATGTTACTTTTGCAGCCACTGTAACAATTGTGATATGTGCAGTGGTACAGCTCAGCCAACTCCAAATATAAGTGAAATTTAAATTGAACTTGAAATTGTGATTGCTGTTTGCTTTGCATTGTTTATGTGCACTGGGTTAGCACTTCCAGATACTTTTGTGCTTGATAAATACTTGGTATCAGAACTTTTTTTTTTCCCAGTGACAAAGGCTGAAGAATTCAATATTAATTTTGGCCTGTCATCTGTATACAGTACAGGTTGTGGGTTTGGTGTTTGTTTGTTTTCTTTGAAAAACATTCTAGGTGTCTGAGTGGTTTTGCATAGTTTCTGAAGCTGCAGTTTCATTTTATCAAACGCCTGAAGTCCCTCTCTGGATGATGGGTGAATAACCAGAACATGTGTTTCCCTCCCTCCCAGCTCTCCTGCTTTCAGAGTCCTCATCCTCAGGCAGGAAGCATGAGGATTTTTACAAGACAGCTGTGCTGTCAGATTTGGCTGCCCCTTGTATGGCTGCCCAACCCCCTCCAGCTGTGCTCTCACATCTCCCCCTGACCCCAGCAAGATGGGGGACAAAATCAGATAAGAAAGCTTGCAGGTTGAGATAAAGGCAGGCACGTTACTTATCAATTATTGCCACAGGCAAAACATATCTGACTTGGGGCAAATTAATTTATTGCCGGTTAAAACTAGAGTAGGATGGTAGAAGCAAAGACAAAAGTCATAGAGCCACTTGCCCTCTCCAGTTTGTCCCAGGCATGATCTCACCCCCTCACTCCCAACCTCTCTGCCTCCCTGGACCTGCAAGGCACAGGGAGCAGTGGGAAGGGGAGGTTGTTGGGCTGCAGGACAGGCTCTGCTGGGGCCTGGGACAACCCCTCCATCCTCCCTGGGGCTGCAGGGCTTTTCTCACATTTTTTGCCTCACTGACCAGTGGCATCTTGCCCTTTATTAAATAGTCTTTGCCTGAGGCACTACCAGCTTCCACACAGGTGGAAGCCAGAGAGGGCCACCCCAGCTCTCCTCAGAGTGGCTCCTGCAGCCCCAGGGCCAGCACTGGGGCATGGGTAACCCAGGACAGTAGTTGATGATACTTTTTTTTGCTTTTTCCCTTTTTTTTTTTAAACAAGACTTCCCCACCGATTTTCCCTCTGGCTGTACCCTGGAAGACACCTTTGACTGACCCAGTTGGCTTCTGTTTCCAGTGCCATTCCTTGGCACCAGGTTCTCCTCTACACTTGTGGCAGCAGGTCAGACTGTTGCACAGGGTGTTATGAAGCCTGTCTTGACTTTCTTCATTCACAAGCTGTGAAACTAACAGGAGGTTTGCAAAAACTCTTATGTACTCCCTTACATGCTAGGGATAATACGGAGTATTTTAATAGGCTAAGTCTCAAACTTGAAGAATCACCAGCTGTGAAGACAAGTGTGCAATTCAGTGCATCCTTTGGGCTGTGGGAAGGAAAGGACAATACTCAATACTGGCTTCCTTTAGTGACTTCAAGTCTTTTAGCCTGTTGTTATTTTTGAGGTGTTAATTGCTCTTAATATTCTCTGTCTATAAATCTTTCCAAAAACTTGTCTATGCATTTATAAAAATGGTGATACACAGAAAATACAGACTGCAGGCTTCAGAGCAGTGACACTCAGCTTTCCACAAAGGGCAGGTATATCATATCATACATTAAGACATCTGGGGAAGCTGAGGCGTGCAGATAAAATGACAGAGCAAGTATGTAGCTGGGGTAGATGCTATCCTGAATTAGACTTGATCTGCTTAGTACTTTCATGTTAATGAAGTTAGGAGCTGTTTGGTATTCTCCTGTAATCTAACAAAGCATCAATATTTTCAGTGACAAATGGGTGGTGATTACCTGGTGGAGATTGATTACAGGCTTTAAATTTGCTGGATTGAAGCTTGTGTTCACGTCCCCCCTCTAATAATCATTCTATTTACTCAAATCTACTCTAATTTTAGGTCTACCTTACCAGTGTTTCCACTTGCTGGTGACAGTTAAATCCTTATTGATATTGGTTGAGCCATTTGGACAGTGTGGTGCAAGAAGAATGATGGATGGCTTTAATTTGATATTCGTAGACTGTCTTTGATGTTGCTCCTGCACCACTGAAAACTTGCTACAGAATTAAATTAACACAGCATCTGCTTTTGTGTTTGTGTCCCAATAGCCAGGGGGTATGTAAGCCTGCATTAAAAAAATAAACATAAACTTCATTCTGCTGTGGTATCGTGGGCCGGGGGTGGATTTGAAACTCTCCATTAGAATGACAATGCTGATAGCCAAGGTCTCACTTTTTCTCTTTTAGCTGCATCAGTTTATGTTTTGCTAAGAGGTAAGAATATTATATTTGTGCACATAGATATATTGCTGAAAAAGGAAACAATCTTTTGAGAGAAATGTTTCCTTTTTGTGCAGAGGTCTTAAAATTTCCCATATTACAAGAAAGAGATGAAATAAAAGTGGGGGGAATATATACATGTAATTACACGTTCTTTACTTCATAGTGGTTTTGTCTTTCATATCAGCAACTTGAACTTCATCAGTCCTGAACTCTGAATTCTTAAATAATGCCTTTATTGATCTGAAAGAATGCATTAACTTTTCTTTCACATGACTGCTCCTGTGAGCAAGGGCTACATCCCTGTGTAAACAAACATGGCAGGATGTCTACACCTCTTGGGGCTTTTTGACCCAGATGAGGGGACTATTACTAAGTGCAGTGAGAAGTTCCAGTAACTTATTGAAAAGGACCCCAACTTGTTAAGGATGGTAGTTGGTAATCACACCTCTCAGAAATTACTGTTTAGTGATGATTACAGAACATGCTTTTCTATTAATTGTTTATGGCACCATTCTGACTGGGATTGTGTTTGTTTTGACATAAATGCTGACATGTAAGGGGTGCAGGTGAAGGACAGTGGATAAGCCTGCTGCTCCACAGGAAATAGCAGGAGGCATTTTTCTTTCTTTCCTTTCGTTGTCCTTGTGTCCTCTTCTGCTTGCTATACTAATTCGCTTCTCTCTCTTTTCTGGGGCAGTATTACTCCAGGAGTACAGAGACTTTCTGAGGCAGGAAAGAAGCCATTTCTGGACTTTTTTCTTGAACCATCAGATGGCCAGCAAATTATATACAGCTTGTGTGTGGTCTTGATGGTGGACTGATCTCATCTGGCCTGCTTGGTAAACTCTGTGTCCTTATCAGAGGTTTCCTGAAAGGTGAAGTGCTTGAGGTAGCACTGTTTAACTCAAAAATCTTTTTGTAATCTTTTTGATACCCTTGGTAATTGTTTAATCACTCACCTATCCCCTTTGCTAATGCCTAAACCCTGAGATGCATAACATAAACCAAAAATGTTTTCTCAAGGATCTAACAGGAACAATTTTCATATCAAAATATCTTAATTAAACTCCTCATTTTTGTGAAATTTCTGTCAGCTTGTAATTGTGAAGATGAAAATATTTGCTACATTACACACAGAAATAAACAAATCTGTTTCCAGCCTCTGATGCTGAAGCAGTTGAATTCTCATTTTAAACAAAGATTAGAGTAATGGAAGAGGTGCATATTTGCTGTTTGTTGCTCTGGGAGAAAAATCAAACTTAATATACCAATTAATACCTGAACTGAAATCTGCTCAGATCTGTGAGTACCCTTCTGGTGACTTGAATGGGCTTTGGATCAAGCCCTAGTGCACAAATTATAAATACTGTAGCTAGGCCATTTTATTCAAGAAATGCACCAAGCTTGAGACAGTTCAGTTTTCTAACAGATGCCTTTTTAAGATCCTCAAATAGTAACATACTCACTGACCTAAGTTCAGACTACTTCATTCTGCAAAGGCCAAAAGATATTGCAGGACCTATCAACATCTGCACTAACCTGTTTGCTCAGTTTAAATGACTGGACTTCAATCCAGTCAATTGCCTCAATAGATCCATATCAATAGAGAAGAGAAAATGAGTTTTGCACTGTTGAGGTAAGAGTAGTATTTACAAGATTCAATGAGATCATTCCAAAGCTTAAGCTTTCTTTTGGATGCTAAAATACACTGGGGTGACAGGGTGTGCTCTGTGGGGTGGTTTTTGTTGCATACTTCATCCATCACAGCCAGTGGATGTCTGTAGGTCTAGTTAAATATATTCCTGTATCCCATAAAAGTAATTTTTTTTTTTTTAATATTCAAGGTAGGCCAGTTATTGAAAAAATTGTCACTTCATAGTTCACGTGGTCTCACACTGGCAGTGTTACAGGGGTTAGACTCACTGGAGCTGTCCAAAATGTTGGTTTTTTTCTTTATTTCACTAAGTATCTGAGAAGATTGCCTGTAGGAGGGAATCACTGAATCTCCATTCATTATCTGCATTGGAGGAATTTTAACTCCCCTCCTCTTGGCTCCTCTTTCCCCCCAGCAGAGCTAAGCTATGGCACAGAATAAACCTGTAAGTGGCTGTTCAGCATCTGTGAAAGTTAAATCCCTCTGACTTGGACACCTAAGGATTTTGCAAGAAAATTGCACACACTTGGCATTCAAACAATT
This sequence comes from Machaerirhynchus nigripectus, assembly GCA_013397975.1. NCBI lineage: Eukaryota > Metazoa > Chordata > Aves > Passeriformes > Dicruridae > Machaerirhynchus > Machaerirhynchus nigripectus. The sequence goes on along the minus strand of VZRQ01004023.1, from coordinate 34,440 downwards.
TAACTGTTTTTGCTGGTTTTAATCACTATGGAAAAAAAAAATCTCTATTCTAAACTTGATTTTCAAGTGACTTGGTTTCAGGAAGGAAGCCATAAGGGAAAGTACATTTCATGGAAATATTCACAGCTGTATGTTGAATAAGGCTCTTTTTTTATGACAGGATGAGTCCAGACAGATTTAGACACTGTATCTTTTGGTAGATGAATTGCAAAGATGAAAAAAAAAGAGAATTAATTTTCAAAATAGTTTTGGGTTTTGTACAGATGTTAATTAAATACTTGCACGGCATTTAGCTCTATGTGATATGATAGCAATCACAATTAATAGGTGGAATAGTGCATTTATATTATGGGTGAACAACCCAAGTGCTGGGTGGTCTGGCACTGAACCAGCAGAGCATTTGGGTGTCTGCTTAACTTCAGGAAAAATGGACTTGGGTTTTCTTTTAATGAAATCAGCTTCCATGGTGCAAATTCAGAGCTGGTTTGAATTATGCCACTAAAGATGCAGGGTTTGTGTGGTGGGGTTTGTTTTTGGGTTTTTTGGGGGGTGGGGGTGGGGTTTGTTTGGTTTGGTGTGGGCTTTTTTTTCTCTGTGTGTGTGTTTGTTTTATGTTTGGGGGTTTTTTTGTTTGTTTGTTTGGGGTTTTTTGATTTTTTTTTTTTGTGTGTGTGTGCGAACCTTAAGGGCACAAATCAGTGGGCAAGACTACTCATGTCTTTAATGCACACAGAGACCCTTAATTTGCTAATGCCAGAGTTCTCACTATCTTGCATGAATGAACCCATTGTGAGGACTGAGGATCCCTAAGAAAAGAACTGGAACCTCTGCTATTTTTGGTTTAAAATAAGTGATTGGGTATGGGTACCCTGACTGGATTAATATGCTATTGCATGCTTTAGTTATACATTTATTTGAAAAGGTTTTATGAACTTGAAATAATGCACTCATTCCTGGCATCCAGTATGACTTGCTCTACTTAATCTATTTGATTTCTCTTCCTTTCCCCCTATCTATTTTCAGATTGACTTTGTCCATTTTTTTAATAACTATTTTTAGAGGTGAATGTCCTTTGTGGTGTATTTTTAATCATGCTGAGTTGCTATATTATCGTAAAGTCTTATTAACAACTGACATGAACTGAGAACAGTTCATTGTACTGGGTAGTAGAGTGCAATAACTTATGAATTCTTAAAATAACTGGCTTTTTGATTTCTCATTTTCTACTTCTGAGAGAGATTGGAATAAAAAAAAAAATAGGACTTTAAATCCCTCCTGTTATAACATCATAAAATCCTTAGCTTATCTGAATTTCATAATTACCATGGCATGATAAAGGAAAGGGAGGGGAAAATTCCTACTACTTGTCCTAGCCCTCTTCCACTTCCATTTGTGAGTCAATTCACTTATGGGTTGAATATTTTGGAATCTGGATGGCTATCTAGGGGGTACAAGGTGCCTTGTAGCAGCTGCATCACTGAATCCTGTACCTAGAGAAGTGCACAGGAGACCTTAGTGTGTTGTCCCTACTGCTTGCTGGACAGGAGAGAAGATAAAGATGACCTTTATGGGGAAGCTAAGCATTTCCCATAAGCTGCTGGCTGACCTCAGTCTACTCAGGGACAGACTGGAGTCAGAAGCCTCACTACTGCATTATGTCACTCCCGAATACTTCATGTTTTCTAGCATAAATGTCAGTGAGGAAATAGCCAAACTATCCTCTGTTTCAAGACTATCTAGAGGTTTATGGCTATGAGAAAGCATCAAAGTTAACCTTCACCTTCTTTCCATATTGTCCTAGTGCTAATGGCAATCATGTTGGCTTCTTGAACTGAGCAATTAAAATTAGGGCGCCTCATAAAGCACACTGGAAACTTGTTTTTGCAGTTGTGAATTCAGGGAGCTGATTTTCCTGGGCAAGGAAGAGTTATAGTGCAGCTGCCTAGGCAGAGTGAATCTCCTGCAGGCAGGGGTGCTAAACCAAAATGAAGACCTCTAGCTCTCTCTGTCAGTGCTGCATGGGGACTTCACATCCTGGCTGTCACATGTGAAGTGCCGTGGTATTTGGTCTGGTGTCTCGGGCTGTACAGACGAGCATTACTACAGCTCTTGCCACCATTCCACTGTCATTTCCAAGGGATTTTCAAAATTCGGTGTCTAAAGAAAAGTATCAGGTGAAAAACATCCTTTATCAATCTTCCATTCCTGTTTCCATACCATAGAGCCTGGTTTTATCTTGCTCTCTTAGTTGTGCTATTAGCTTGGTGTAATCCCTCTCTGTTATCAAGCTGCCCTTTTCTGTATAGATTGGCTTGGTTAGTTTTCAACTCAAGAGGAATTATAGGTATGGGTATGAGGGAAAACTGGGGGCTGTGAGTAAGATTAAGGAACTGAGAAGGCTGTGTCCTCCTCCTCAGTCCCAGAGTGATGGGAAAGATGAATGCTCACTGGACCTCTGCAGCAAGCTTCACTGTTATTTTCACTAAGACAAAATGTTAAGATTTTATAATCTTCTTACAAAAGTTTATCTACCACACAGCATGCTTACGCATGGTGTGGTGAGATAAGTGCCATGTGTGAGGAAGGTGTGTAGATTTTGAATTTGGAACCTGAAGAACTGTGCTGAGATATGAGGTTGGACAGAGTTTATTTGCATAAATCCCTCTTTTTTTCCTGCCTTGTAGTTTGGGTGAAGAAGTAAGAAGTTGATAAGTTGTGGCCTAGAGGGTAAATATCAGAAACTAGCCAGTGATTTAATTCTCAAAATGTAGGGAAAGTGTTTCATTTGAGCTACTTAGATATGATTTGCTGTTCTTATCAAAAAATATCCAGTGTAGTTAATTTGCATTTAGTGATGAAAAAAGCTTAAACTGAACTATCTACAAGTGATCTTCTTCATTTTAATACTTCAGTCTTCCACCTTCATGCCTTTGGTGAGGGGTGTTTGCTGTGGGATGGCTTGGTGAAGGTACTGATGTTCTCTTGCATTGACTCACAGATAGCTCTAGCAACTGAGCCTATTCATCCAGCTCCAGATTCACTATGTGGTTTGCTCCAGTTCAGTTCAGAATGACTGTGCAGATTAAACCAGTCAATCACATCCATATGTTTAACCACACTGGTTGGCTTCAGCAGTTTTGTTGGCCTGTTTGGTCAGTTTTCAGCTCCATGAATGCAAAGCAGTTGGAGCCTGCTGATGAAAGCCTCTCTAATAAAATGTGCTTTTGCTTTTCCAAGACATTTGGTTAAAAACTATCCGAAGACCTTTCTTTGCTACTCTGATTTATTATTTCCCAGTAACTCTCCCAAAGAGTATCATCACTTTATGGATCTGGAATAAAACCAGCTGAGCTCTCTGCTTTCACTGGAGGAATGCAAAAAGAGCTGGAGTAACTCAGCACAACAACTGGCAAAGCCAAGTCCAGGAATGACCCCGGTAGGGTTCTTTAACTGGGTTCTGCTACATGCTGCTGCATGTGAATTATTCACCAGCTTACACTTATGAATAAAATACGTGCATCGGGAAATCCAGCTGCTATGTGCTGTTATGCCATCTTCTCTTCTCCTCTCCTCCCCCAGCATTAGGTCTACAGTCATGTTTTCTGCATTTCCAGGCTAGGACAAGTTTTGTGATTTAGTCATAAGATTCCAGGGAATATCTGCTATACTTAAGCCCATTTGGAAATACAGCCATGCTGATTCAGCTTTTCACTAATAACTATGATTTTCTAAGTAAGGATTTTCTGCATATTGCAGATCACAGTTCACATAAGCTGCCTGTGCCCCCTCACCTTAATGGTGGGTGCTGCTGCTGCTGCAGGACAAGTAACCGTTTTGGCTTTTAATGCATTGTCAACTTCCATTCTCAGTTCACGGCGTGCTTTGGAAATGTTTTGGTAATCTGTTAAAATAACATTAATTCTCTTAAAATGTTGCATGAAACATGATGCTCGCTGGAAAAAAAACACTACTGCCCTCACCCAAACCCATAACCTCCCAAAATGAAATTCAAATAAAAGGTACAATCCCACACCTGCAGCTGTCCCTGTCTTTCATCTGTCCTTGACTTTAAATTGGTCTCATCTGTCACTGGACCTTTACTGACTGACTGAAATCTTTTTGGTTACTTATTTGTCATAAAGGTTTGAATTAGATCACAAAACTAATTTTTCCCCATTTAAAGGATTTAATTTTTATAGAAGGGGAAAAACAGTGCATTAACCTCTTAATGAAACCTGCAATCCTGTTTATTTTTTCCCTCCCCCAAAAGAAAAGCAGCGATTTATTTGATAAAACATTAATTGGATTTTACAAATGTCATTATCACTAAACTCTAAACAGATGCTGGTTCAGTAGTTGTGTCTGCTGCTGCATTCATTTGACTCCACAGGAGCCAGATATGGAGGAGCTACAACAGCCTGAAAACAAATGTAGCCTTTCGTTAGGCTTTTGAGTCTTGGTGAAAGGTCTTGGGTGATCCAAGCTTTAGGGGTCGGCCTTGTAAGAGTATTGTAGCACTAATAATCATAATTACAATAAAGATACTAATGACCTAATCAAAGGGTAACTCTGACATGCTCTAACTCAAGATTCTATTAAAGGCTTTGTTGTGTATGTAATGCCTGACCGTGTGTTTCTACACAACCCTTTGTCTCAAAGGTTGCAAAGCACAGGGCAAAACCTGGAATGTTGGGAGGAGCCAATGATCTGGCAACAGTCTTCTCTAGGGTTTCTTTTATGGAAGTTCTTTTGACAGTAATGCCCCTGTAATTGCACTTCCAGACTAGCTGAAACATGCTACGGAGCAGCAGCATCAATAGTTTATGGATCTGCAGGGTAACTACTGCTTTCTGTCCCTCCTGTGCTGGGATCTAAATCCCTTTCGGGTTGGGCAGGGAAGTACTGCAGCCGCCAGGTTCACTGAAGGGCTTAAACTGGTCATATGCTGGTGACTGCTCTGGGATGGAGAAAAACAAATGTGGGGAAGGAAGTCCAAAGCAAATTTCTAAGATACTTTTCCTCATTCTATTCCCATTTTGGTTTTGGATTTTTCATGCATCTTTTATAGTAAAGAGTTCATAAAGAATGGAATAATGGTGAAGAAGCAGCCTCTCATTACAAAGGGGTCCAATATCATTGCAATGTACCCTTCATGTTTTGTCTAACAGTAGAGAACAGTGTAATGGCAGGTTTTCTTGTGGAAAAGAGAAACTTGAATGATCAGCGATATATTTTTGTTTTTCTTAAAATGGTTTCCTCTTCTTAGTATCCATAGAGAGCTTTTTCAATCAAATATTATCGACAGCAAAAACATTATCTAGTGTATAGACAGATGGCAGGATGATAATTGTTTAGAGAGACAGATGGTAGTTTCTTGTACCCACTTTCTAGTTTCTGTGTTTTTAAAGCTCAGCAGTTGCATTGTGCAGCATTCGTGGTGTCATAAAATACCAGCCACTTTAAATAACTGGGAACCAGGCTTTCGAGTGATTTGTTTAAAAGGAGCCAGTCCTATTTAAAACATGATCAGCTGAGGATGCCTAGATATTTGACAAAGCAGATTTAGAGAAATTGTGCCTAACTTGATGCTTATATTCTCAGTAAATGCAGAACCCTTCTGCCTCCTCTCTGTCAGAAATAAGAAGTCTGAAATTGTAAAGAGGAACACTTCTTTTCTTAAAAAAAAAAAAGAAGACTAACTTGGCACTAAGGAGAGGGCATCATAAGAATAAAAATAATGCATGAGTTGGAGTGAGCTGCCACAGATATTTGTAGAGACATGCCTGGAGTTCCAAGTTAGTTTCTCCCACAGACTACTGTAAAAGTGACTAGATCCACAACGTAAAGTATCTTATACATAAATGGCTTACAGTGAAAAAACAAATATTTAGTTGCCCTGTGAATCTGAGGCACCTTTACCTGTACCACCTTTATTCTTCTCTGCAAAGACTAAGATCTTTTCAGGAGTAATTTTGTGCAACACATAGGGATGATTCAAGCTGAATCCTGCATGGTTTAACAAATCGTTTTTCTCCATCTCATTTTTTTTAACCTGTATAAAGGGAAAGGAGAGACACCTGTTCAACAGGTTTGCTTTCCAAAGTTAGGTGGATGGGGCCAGCTTTCAGTATGACTGATGAAGCCCTCATCTCAAAGGGGATCAAGGGTCCACATCATCAGAGTGTGGTTTCTGATGGGCTTTTAGCCTCCACACAGTTCTACTTTATATAGTACATTGAAATATTTGCAGGCTTTCTGGGGTGGAGGTTTTCATCTGAAGGTGTATTATAGGGATTCTTGTCTTTGCTCTGATACTTACTGTTCGTGTAAATGTCCTGGGGTGATTTTATGATAATACTGTATTCCCCTATCGTCTGCTTATTGCCCAGAAGTGGGTCCCAAAGCTTTAAGCTGGGTCCAGGAGAGGGGGAGAGAAGCCGGGCGAATTCTTCAGCGCGGTTTGCATTCGAGGACTCACACACACTCCCCCGCGTTCCCACTGCTGCAGAGCCGAGGGAGCACCTTCCTGCTTTCAGCCGGCCTGTTAGCTGAGGGAAGAAATTTTTCGCAGGACTGTGGCTTCTTCTTTTTCTTCTTCTTCTGGAACTGTTCAGCTTTGCTCTGGTCCAAAACACCAGAACATCGCCAGGAGCCCCACACCACGGCCCAGATGAGAGGCCCTGGGACCCCGCACCCCGGCTCCGAAGGACCTCGGGAGAAGCCAGGCAGGACTCTAAAAAATTCCACCATCTTTCTCCACAACGAGAAGGTTTATTATCTAACATTAATCTTTTTTTTTTCTTTGCCTGCATGCAACCTCCTTGTTAAATAAATAGGGTTTTTTTCACTTTCCTCCAAGAAATTCCTTTGGAACCCATGGGGGAGGGGCTGCCGAAACCTGCCCTCCATTAGAGGACACGTTCATCTCAGGATGTTTCCTCTTAATTTGTCTAAACCGAGACAAAAAATTTATTTATACAATATCATTTATTGTATACTAAAGAAGTCTATAAAGTTATCAATACAGGAACTTTTAACATAGCAATAGCCATAGGCAAGGTGGCTGCATTCCCAGTAACAATCCTGTGGCTTCAGGGGTGATACTCTGCCTGGGTGGGGGAAAAAATTAAGCACTTGTACATTCAGTAGTCAGTCTTTGGGATGCTATGCCATGAGAAATTGTACAGTCCAAGATAGTTATTTAAAATGTGAAAGCAGTTGAAATCATAGTCTCAGTGTTTACAAAAACCCCTTTGTATATCTGTTCTTTGTGATTTAATAATTTGCTAAATGATTTTCAGCACTAGAACCACAGAATAGTCATAGTTGGAAGGAACCCAGAAGGATCATTGAGTCCAGCTCTTAAGTGAATGGCACATACAGGGATCAAACCCACAACATTGGTGTTATTAGCACCATCCTCTAACCCACTGAGCTAATTTCAGGGTCATTTTATATAGGATGTATGAAGGAAAATACAGATTTTAAATCTGCATTTAGAGAAATGCATGAAAACTGAACTTTCAGCCAGTAGACACAGACCGGCCCAGTTCTGAGACTAAGTGCTATCTAATCTGGGAAATCAAAAGTGTGCTATGTGTGCAACACTAGGCAAACCAGGCAGGCCAATTTATTTATTTATTTATTTTAATCTTGTGTAATCACAATGAACTACTTGTGAGCAATCTGGAATATCAGAATTAGTTGAAAGAGATGTTTTACAAATAACTGAATAAGAAGCACATGTGAAAACTGCCAAGTGTTGTTGGATAATTTGCAAACAGGAGGAGGCTAAACTCATTAAGTAAATGATTCACTTCATATTAGCTCAGTTTTCCTTCTGAGCTTTGAAGCCTGTTGGAGCTGAGAATCAGTTTTTCTGTTTTTTATTAAACTTTTTTTTCTTGTTTTCCATACTGTAATCATGTTGTTCGAGCCATTAGTGTGAAGGCAATAACAGACTTACTGTAGAGTTAAACATCTTAAGGAGCATCACTGTCTGCATGAACACATGCTGCACCCTGCTTAAGAGGCTGAATTGTGTGGAATTTTCGCTTTTAAAATTGTACTGTTCTGATCAACATGAGTCTTGCCCACCTGGGTGTTTGTATGCATGATCAAACCAACTGAAGTTGTGGGGGGCTAATTTTTATTTTATTTTAATTTTTTAAGGATGAGCATGGATATAACTTTGTCATCAGCTTCTGTGAGGGTCAGGCTTCTGCTTCCTCAGTGTCCAGTGGACAGCGTGGTGTCAGTGCTGGGCACTGTGTCCAAGTTCAGCAGGCTGAGTCCGTCTTTGCTGTGTGCACTGATGAGACTGGCAAATTCAGTCTGAGCCTGCTTGGGCTGTCATGCAGTTGAGGCTCTCCAGTGGTCTTGTCCTTCATTTCCACTGCTCCAGTTAGCTTAATGGTTTTCCTTAACTGCTTCTGAATTCTTTCATGATAGAAGATATATAGCCAGTGTCATCTGACAGATTTTTAGGCATCTCTGTTGTAAACATGTAAGTATTCATTTAATGCTTGAATTGCTTTACCATCCTCTGTGGCCATATTTCTCATTCCTTTCTGAAATGATCTTTCTTCATCCTTGGCTGAGTCCCCTTCTATACTTTGAGAAAAAGCTTCTTGATATCTAACACTGCCAGCTATACTTCTTCCAAATTTATTTCAGATTCATTCCCGACTCCTGTGTCTTTTTTGTAAAGTTTTTCTTCTTGCCCTCTGTTGTCTTGATTCACACTTTTTGTATGGCATGTTTATTTTAAACTTAGTTGGTCTTCATAAAGTCTTTGTAAAGACTTGCAGTTCCTCATAAAAGCTTAAAAAGATTTCTTGAAAAATCAAAAATGGCTGCTTAGGTTGGTCTTTCCCTGGCCTAGGGAGGAGATCTGAGCTAAAAATATCTCAGCTTCCTCCCCGTTTCTCCCCCGAATGACAACATAACCACCAACCAAACCAGGATTTCTTTGGTAGCTGGCATTTATTTCTGTGCAGTGAGGGAGAAAATCCAGTTAATTCATGGCAGCTGATTGGGAAAGTGTCAGGCGTTGGACTGAAGAGCCTTGGCTGCGAAGGGGTTGGTCAGTGCTGTGTCCTGCCCATGTCAAACTGACCCCCCACACTCCAGTCCTGGTGCTGAAGGTGGGATCTGGGCCATGGGGGCCTTTGCCAATGATGGGGTGTTGGATGTGCTCTTTTCAGTGGCCATGCAGTAACCCATCCAGAAACAGAAGTATTATTGTTTGTAGGCAGAACAGGCAGCATCTTACAGCAGCAGAGTTGTGGAGGAGTTGTCGTGGTGACTCTGAATCTTTACAAGTGCAAGTCGTGAGGTGTGGGGAGAGAGGATGGAGCTGAGCTGCGGGCTGTGAGATTCCTGCAGAACGCCATGGCAAGAGAAGCTTGTCTCTGCCTGACCTTGGGGGAGGAGATGCCACACGGCAGGGCCCTGTGGAGGAGAGGAGCCTGCCAGAAGCTGCCCAAGGCGGGGGGCAGCGCGTGATCACCCCCATGTAAGGACGTGAAGAAAGTGTGTTACTGACCTGGCAATGTGTGATAGGTTGCTTAGTGAAAAACACCAAATGAGGAAATACTGGGCCTTGAAGAAGTGGATAAAACCAGCTCATTTCTTTGAATTAATGTCTCAGATTCCCTGCTGGTCTGAGTCCGGCCTTAGTCATTACGTCAATGAGACAAAATAACGTAGTGATAAGGTTCTAAAACTCCTATGAACAGGAAAGCCTGATCCTTTGAATGCAGTGGTGAAACCTACCCTTTGCAGAAACTGAAACTGAAAAACATGTGTGATTATTTCCTTATTAATAGGAGTGGTATGATTTATCAGGCTATTCAAAAATCTGTTGTGCACATAGAAAACTATTATTTCGAAGTTAAAAAAAAAAATTTACTCTTGCCTTACAAATTTCCCAAATCACATCCCTCTGCCTAACCTGCTGCCTATATGAAAGTGGTGATTTCTGTTAGCTTTCAAAAGTTATGCAAAACACACTTCAAAAATAAGGACGGCTGAGTGTCAGATTATCAGAAAATATTTGCTTCTTCATAATCCTTTGACTTTCCCCCCTCCCCCCCACCTCCCCATTAATCTATACTACTGTGAAATAAATGTTTGCATTAATTGTGCCAACTTTTGAATTAGCAATAGATGAATCTCTAGCGACTTAAAAATTTGCTTAAGTAAACAACCAATGAATCACACATTCCTCTAGGGCTTTTTGAAAGTAAACAACAACTTTTTTCCCAGTGTGAAATAGGACATTTCTGTTTCAAAGATAGGCTCTCTGTTTCAGGCTGGAGATAGACTTAGCTTTCCTAATGACAAAACATAGTTTTTTTTGAATTCTAAAAAGGTAGATTTCTAAGCTTGAAGAAATCATGCTTTTAATGACTTGGAGAAGGGCTGCCCTTTCTGGTTGTACTTTGCTGTACTTTGGATTGGCTTGAGTTTGAATACGGAATCAGGCCAACTGCAGCAAAGGAACAGGCATTGGGTAAATTGTCATGGTCTCCTCAGCATGTCCACTGTTGTGCTGTCCTCTTTGTGCTGCTGCAATGTGATAAGAATGATTGATCTTTCTTTCTAGCAGGGCACCTCAAAAACTAAAACCAATTTTGGATTATAGAACTGGATCACTTGAAGAGATTTTCTGGGCCTTGTGTGAACTGAATGTTCTCAGTGTGCCAGGTTGTGGGGTTTTTTTCCTAGCACAGCATTAGTCACATCATTTGGCAGAAGAATACTTATTAAACAGACTATTTTCATCAATTATCTTTGTTTTTCACATGTGTCATAAAACTCAGTCGCTTTTCTGCTGCATGTTGCAATGAAACAAGTGGCGTTCAGGTGAAGAGAAACTATCCCACTTTTTTTCCTAATGAAAGATGTGGACTGAGGCTTGTGCTGAAAGCCACAGCACTAAATGACTGCCACTTGCTTTGCTTCAGTCCACACAATTTTACTCTCTTCAGTTCAAGTTAAAGTGGAGATGTACTCTGTTGGTGGTAAGGACAACCTTTCTTTGAATATTTATTTTAATGAAGAAATAGGCATGATTTAGCATTGATGTCAAGGTGTTACATGGAACAAATGGCACATTCAAGGTAAATGCACTTCTGCATCTACACTTTTCTTATTCATATGTATTTAATAATGAAAATAGAATGAAATATTCTGAACAAAGTGTAATGTTCTTGCCCAGGAGATCTCAGGTGAAGGCATGTGTGAGTGAAGCCCTCTATAAGGCAGAGATCCTTTTGTAAAGCAATAAATTACTCAAAGCCCTTATTTTTTTAAATTTTGTGCTTGACTAACCAACTGAAATTTTTAAAGCTTTTACAAAACAGCTTTTTTAGGGGTTGTGACATTCAAGCCACTTGTGCTTTTTCTGCTTCTTAGCCATTATGTAATTACGCTCAACACGGGTCATACAACCAGGTAGAAAAGCATGTTAGCTGAGTAGGTGAACTGTATTGGCACAGACTAGAGAGCTGACACTTGGTCTGATGTCAAATATTAAACCAGTGGGATAGGCAGGGGTGAAATGCTTAACAGTCTTGGCACAGAAGAATTCAACCAGCAAGTAGTTTAAATTTTTCTGGTACACAGAAGTCATATGTAACATAAAAAAGGCTTATCATAAACTGAACACTTCATTAACTTAAAGGCTAAATTAAATGGTAAGTGAGAGTGAAAGTTTATAGGAAAAATTTTAAAAATGACAACAATGAAAAAATAAATTGATGAGAGAGAAAGGAAGCAGCTACATGAAAGCCTAAACTGTACATATTATAGCTAACCCTCTAGAGACGGTGGTAACTGTAGAGGGGATGGGTGGAACAACAGTCACTCAGAAGAGCATATTCTGTGCTAACCACAGAAGATTGTAAAAGAAGATGCTGAAGATAGACAGAGCCATGGTGGGAGAATGTGTCACAACCAGGAGCCTCTGGTCTGAGGAGTGTGGACCCGAGGAGGAGCTCCAGCGCTTGTCCCCACGTAGGCTTCCCAGGAGGCTGCCCAGTGGCTAGACCAAACCAGCTTGGGACAAGAGAGATAAGAGTGAGTCTAGAAACCAAAGGGGAAAGAGAGCAGATGCTGTTGGGAGAGTCAGGGAAAGGATTTTCTGGATCAGCTACATGCTGGTGGGTGCCTGTTTTAGTGGATCAGTGCAGTAGGGTCTTGCCTAGATGGAGGTCTGACAAACTGCTATTTCAGCACAATTTCCCTCTGCAAATAGTCATGATTGAGTGGGAAAGGGTCCATTCGTTCTCCTTCCTCTGTAGCTGATTCAATGAGCCATGATTTTTGAATTATTCTTTCTTTACAGCTGGATGAAATTGCAGAAGGCTGAGATAAAATAGTATAGTATGAGCAGGTACAACTTTGTTCTCATTAGTTCTCACATTTCTAGATGTTTTCCTTTGCAGCAACAGGAAAGTGACATAAAGATATCTGAGTTAGCTTAGCTGCTAGTAAATGATATCATGTCAATACTGTTATGTTGGTCACTTCAAGTCAAAGTGTTGGCTATGAATGTTGATGCTAATCCTCTGCTGCTGTTGTGCAGTAAGGTATGGTCCCATGTGTACTTTGAAATGATGAGGTGCCAGGACTCATTAGTTCATTCCTGTAAACCTTTTCTGCTCTTGGTGAAGACATAAAGACATTCTTTGCTCTCTGCAAGAAAAAAACCAAGAGTTTTAGAACAGATCTTTTGGAAATCATTACGAGAGAACCCCTGGGGGCTGAGATCTCAAGCTTTTTCGAATGAGATTGAAACTATGTCTGTTCTGGTGGGTACTCTCTTTAGATACCCCTGATAATATCCAGTGAGTGGGAGGTGGTCTGGCCTCATTGTTGCAGTGAACTCTTGAGTGTGAGCGGTGTGTGGAGCTGCTGTGATGGGAAAGCAGCCCCTGCTACCAAAGCATGAAGTGTGAACAGGGTCTGAAGCTCGGGCATTTCTCCTGAGAAGTTTATGCTCTTCTCACCAGACCAGAGTTTCACAAGGGCCAGAAGGATCTCCGCTGCCTCTGCCCAGTCTGAAAAGCCATGATGGTTGTTGTGTCTCTTCAGTGCAATCTGGCTTATTTAATAGCTGTTTTATTCCTGCCAGCTTTTCCTGGCTAGGCATGGCAAGTGACAGTGAGCCACTGAACAATTTTTTTTTCCACAATGATATTCCCTTTACAGTGATTAATCAGTTCTCTGCCTCTCATTTTATGTTGGGATATAACATCAAGTGTCTCATCTCGTGTTTAAGAGGAGGCAAAGTCCTTACATAAACAATGCACAGTTCTCTTTGCTTGAGTGTATAATCATTAAATGAAATACAGCTAAGCTCTGGGATACCATGGACAGCAGAAAGTTAATCACTATTTCCTCATGCTTTGTGTGTCTGTCTCTTCTGGTACTCATTAAAAAAGGACATCAGTTCCCCAGTAACTACCGCACCAGATGCTACTTATTCTGAATGAGAACTGAAGGAACCATCATGAAGGGAAAATTCACATCATTTAAGTGTGTAGTGAAACCAATTTGCAGTCATGTAGGGAAATACTGTTTTAGAATTGCTATTAGTGAAGTTTCACGGGGAGGGAGAATATGATGGTGAACTCCAAACATGAATATGTTTGTTTTCACAGGGTAAGGAATTAATATCTCAGGGTAGAATAATCTAATTCCAACTGGTGCTAAATGATGAGTCACTCCCTATCTTCTCTTTGCTTGAGAAGGTTAAAGACCTTGCAGTGTTGTTAAATCATTTTTACCCAAGTGCTGTATGAGTTTCAAGGAGATACTCAATTCAAAATCACCACCTTCTTAAAATTGTTTCCTTCTAATATTGTGTGCCTTTGCTTTCACCTCTGACTATAACTAGTTTCTGACTGGTATACTCTGAGCTTGGGGAAAAACCATACTTATGAGATGTTGTATACCTGGAGGTTAGGTTCATATATGAATTTTAACTTAGGTATGGCTAAGGTGAATTTCCCTCTGAAGTTGCCTGTTTCTCCCCCTTGATGATAAAGATAGCCTAAGGTGACAAGTTAATACAGAGACAACAAATTTCCACATGCCCGTATTAGATTAGGTGAATCCTAAAGAGAGCACCTAAAGAGACTGACAGTTTGGCTGGAGTGTAGACTGAGGGAAGAGTTTCCACAAAATAATCCAATGTTTGATCCCTTGACATGCAGGATTGAAAAACAATTTAAGAACTTGTGCCTGTTTAAAATATATTTTACTGAAAATACCCTAGGTCTATTTCAGTGAGCAGAAATACGTCTTTTTGCCTGTGGAGGTCCTGGAGGATCTGGTTCACTGGAGGATCTGAGAAGATTTCATGGTGAAGGCACTTTTGTGGCTCTTGGGTTTGTTTATTTGTTGTGCACCTTTGATGAACCCCGCAAAAAAGCTCTGTAGTGACTACATGGCCCATCTTTTCTTTCTAAATCAAGAAAAGCTTTCTTAGCTGGTGCATTATTTTTTGTTTGCTTCAGGCATTCTGGTAATTCTATAACTATAAACTCAAGAAAAATCCGAGACCTATTTGTACTCTTGTTCAGAAAATTTGCTGCGGAGTAGTGCTCTAGCGCATAATTGATGAGTAATAGCTTTATTAAAAACTGGTGGGGTTTTTTTTGCTGCTGCTGTTGTTATTGTTTTGGTGCTTTAGTTTTTTTAAAAAACGCATAACATATTTGTCCAACATTAACATGTCCCTGTAAAATATATAGGCACAGATAATATTGGATTTCTCGAGTTAGCTTGAGTGCTAGAACAGCTTGCTTGTATTTAATGGAGCAATGTGGTTTGGGATAACATTCTCCTTTTCTGAGCCACTGGGAAAGACATGTGACAGAATGTTTGTAGATCTGAAGACACCTGCAACTAAGAGTGGAGGAACACTGACCATAATGCATTTCTACCAGTCAGTATAAATGTACCAACATGCTATACAGCACATTTAAAGCTAGAAGTTCTCTTTCTCCTTCCCCTATGAGCCTAGGAAATAAATTCAGTTAAAACAAACATTTCCCTGCTGAGAAGTCTGTGCAGTGGCTGTCAGAAAGGACATTTTAATTTATTGGTTATCAAGAAGCTGTCTGGCCCGAGAACTCCAGCAAAGTGTTCTCTGCTGCAGTTGATCCCCATACAAAGTAAACTCAAATCATCTTCTGTGCTGCTGGTAGCATTTTATAGTTCTGGCTTCTGAGAGCAGGCAGTGCTGAGTAGTCTCTGTTTTGCCATTTTTTCTTTGAGGAAAATGGAAAATTTCCCAGGCTATACATCTGTCTCTCTGATTTATAATTCTGAAGATAAGATTGACCAATGAAGCTACTGCAGAATGACATTCAGTTATGGAATGGGCATACTCTTTCTCATTATTTCTGTAAGATAGGCAATGCTGATTAGATCTAAAATTTTGCCTCTGGATAACAGAAGATCA
Organism: Machaerirhynchus nigripectus; assembly: GCA_013397975.1. Lineage (NCBI taxonomy): Eukaryota > Metazoa > Chordata > Aves > Passeriformes > Dicruridae > Machaerirhynchus > Machaerirhynchus nigripectus. Next base: position 18,962 of record VZRQ01004023.1, on the reverse strand, counting down.
CACAGCTGCATGCTAGATGATGGACTCATGCTGTGACCTGTCTGCAGAGCACACTCAGAACTGACAGAGGGATGCTGGGGGGATCATGATACCCTGCATAGAGGAGGGTCAGCAGTGCTCTAAAAATCTTCTCTACCATCCTCTTCCCTCTCATCCTTATTTGCTTCACTTTTGTTCTGTTTCTCAGTAAAACTCTTGATACTTGATTGTGATTTCTTTGTTGGAAAAACATACTGCAGTGTTGGTAGTGCATTGCACTAGATGGAACTACTAATTTCATGGGTATTTTACTTGATCTCACTTTAGAGCTTATGCTTGCTTTACGATATTAAAAGGTTAAGAGGAATACTAACACTGTGTCAGTATTGGAAAACCTCTGGAGAGACAGGATCCAATTATTGCAGACTCTAGTAACTGTTGCTTTTTAAAATAGCACAGCTTTGAGAATCCTGTCCTTTCAAAATGAAGGAGGCTAAAGGGCAAGAGAGAAGGCCCACGTAGATGCATCTCTCTTTCCCTCTGATACCTGTCCCTCCATTTAGGATTATTTATTTTTTGCTGCTTTTATTGCTGGGCTTGGGCTGGAGACACTAGTGGCCTCTACTTGGCTTTCCAAGATGTACAAGGGTTGAGGGCTGGCTGCTTGCAGGCAAAAAGTGGCTCCTGATCTTCCTCAGGAAAGTTTCCAGAATCTGTTGCTTTATCTCAAATTCAGAACAAATGGGCTTGGGGTCTTTCAGTGTTTTTTTTGATTTTATGTTATGATTGACTCTCACTCTACCTTCTGGGAAAGCTTCCTGGCCTTCTTTGGATGGTCAAACCCTCCTCTGTCTATATGAACCTTGCGAGTTTAGGCCATCATCTTGTATTCTGTATTGCCATAGCACTGGCATCTTGCACATTTGGAGCTTGGACCCGTGGTGGGTCCCCAGGCTCAGGAGCAGGGGCAGCAGCAAGAGAGGAGGTTAGCAATGAAGGAGCAAACAGTTGGTATTTAGTTGGCTTTTGTAATTTAACACTTTCCCATTGGTTCACTCTTTGCCTCATTACCATAAACAGGCAGAGTTTTAAGCACAGGCAGCTGTTTAACACAAAAACCAAACTTGCTTTTGTTTGTGGGAGCAGGATTTCACCAGACAAAGTTTGTTTAAGGAACATGGTGAAATGTGACCAGCCACAGGCTGTGTAACCCGCTCTGACCCGCTGCATTGCTGCATGGGGTGTAGCCAATACAGGGAGCCCACACAGGGTGCAGCAGAGTCCCAGAGCAGTTGGAGACACCAGGTCCAGCTAACCCGAGGCTGTTTGCTCCCTCCTGGGGCTCCTGCAGGTCATGCAGTGCTGTGGTGATGTGGGATCTCAATGGCAGCTGGGCTCTACTCTGCCTGGGAGCAGAAGATGCCCAGAGTTAAGCTGTGCACAAATATCCTGGCTTTTGGAATGCAAACTGCAGTCTGGGAGGGTTCTTGCACAGTGTTATTTCTTGTGCTTTTGTGGTGAAGGTGTTGGCTTAAAAGATATCCACCAGAAGGAAAGGAGAGGGTCATGGGGAGGGCCATGAGGGCATCACCACTGATAGATGCTTGTGAAATTGAGTTGTTTCCAGTGCTCTTTTGTTCCTACTTTATGCTGTGCCTTTCTGATAAAGTTCTTTCTAGTAAGGTATTTCCCTCAGCTTGTGTTTGGGTGTTGCCACTCCTAGGACCAGCAGTACCAAGGGTTTATAGTCTTGCTAGTTGGAAGGCTGTTTATTACAGTGTTTTTGTTTTGTTGTGTTGGGGTTTTTTTACAGCTGCATGATTCTGTCCCCCTTTATGCCAAGTAATTAGTACTGAGCTCTCCAAAGTCCTCTCTTTGCACTAATAACTCAAGCATATGCAGATAGCTGTTTTGTTTGTTCCTCCTACCATTCTTTCTCGATACCACGATATGATTAGCAAGGGGAGTCTAAGTAAGCCCGTCAACACACACACCCACACACCCACACACCCACACCCACACCCACACCCCCACACACCCCCCCACC